>NW_010579669.1:5116-24113 GCF_000705375.1 Tinamus guttatus
TGGGCCGTTAGCGGCCGTTAGCGGCCGTTGGTGCCGCATCTGCGCCGCGCACAACGTTCATTTTCTTACCTCGCTGCCCAGCAGCTTGCCCAAAGTGCAGCGTTTTTCCCCGTTTTTTCTTGGGGGGTAGAGGGGGTTGTCACACAAACATTATCCCCTTGAAGTACTGCCCAGATAGGCTGCCTGTGATTTTTTTTTTTTTTGCATGTTATAGAAATTATATGAACGTTTAAATTCCCTTCTTTCCTGTTCTCCACGTTGCTCTTAATTTCTTTAACAACTCTTGATCAGAAACTTACCAAATTTATTTTTTCCTTCCTTAAGAAAAAAAAAAAGAGTCTTTCAAACAATGCTCGGCCACCTCAGCCGTTAGACGTACACTAGTTATTGCCACCTATGGCCTTTGGCAAAGTGCCAAGACACAAGGGGGTTGGATGTGTGGTCGCCTGGTTTTTGGACCATGCAGCTTTTGCATTTAGAGTGAGTCGGTGCCTCTGAATCGATGGACGTTTTAGAGGCTCCAGCAGGAGCTGCATATGAGGACAGTAGTGAAGTGGTGGGTGCTGGAGCAGTGCCACAGCTTGTGGGAGTGACCAAGCATTCTGGCTAACCTAAGTCCCCTTGAAACTGTCATGGGCTACACTGAACACCTTCTGATTATTTCTTTTGAAGCTGAAACCGTGATGTTTCTTTGATTCGCCACATATCAAATCCCCTAAACGTTGATATGGTGGTTAATGACTTTTCTTATTCCTCACTAGCTGTGAAGAAGAAGCAAAATTATGCTAGTGTACACGAGGCGGTGAAAGCCGGTGACATAGAGCAGCTCGCGTCGATGATAAAGAGTGGAGCTGGTATTAACAAGGCGGATTTACCCCACAAATTCACCCCTTTGCACTGGGCTGCGCACTCGGGAAGTCTGGAGGTAAAATATTTGTTAGCGCTCAGACACTGCAAGGATTTGTAAGTTAATGTTTTCCTTCTTTTAGTGGGAACAACAATGCACACAACTGCACCTGCACCTAGGGAAGAATAACCCAGGCACCAGTACAAATTAGGGATTGACCTGCTGGAAAGCAGCTCTGTGTAAAGAGATCTGGGAGTTCTGGGGGTCAAGAAGTTAAGCGTGAGCCAACAATGTGCCCATGTGGCCAGGAAGACCAATGGGAACCTAGCCTGCATTAGGAGTGTTGCCAGCAGGCCAAGGGAGCCCTCGACCCTCTACTCAGCTATAGTGAGGCTGCACCTGGAATATTGTGTGCAGTTCTGTGCTCCCCAGTACAGGAGGGACGTGGAGCTTCTAGTGAAGTAGAATTATGAACATGGTTAAGGGACTGGAGCATCTATCATATGAAGACAGAATAAGTGAGGTGGGCCTGTTTAGCCTGGGGAAGAGAAGATTGAGAGGGGATCTTACCACCATGTACAAATACCTAAAGGAAGGATGTAAAGAAGATGGGGCCAAACTCTTCTTGGTGGTGGCCAGCAATAAGACAAGGAGTAGGGGGTACAAATTGAAACGCAGGAAGTTCCATATCCATGTGAGGAAGAACTTCTTTACTGCGAGGGTGACAGAGCCCTGGAACAGGCTGCCCAGAGAGGCTGTGGAGTCTCCTTCTCTGGAGATCTTCCAAACCCGCCTGGATGCCACCCTGTGCCCCGTGCTCTGGGTGTCCCTGCTGGAGCAGGGGGGTTGGACTAGATGATATCTAGAGGTCCCTTCCAACCACAATCAGTTTGTGGTTCCGTGAAAAGCAAAAGGCCTGCTGGCAAAAGGTGAATAGAGCAAGGCTAGGCTGCAGAAGGATGAGATGAGGATTCCATGCACACAAGGAGCCTAATAAATGAAACAAAGTTTTAAATGTGGTCGGTTGTATTTTAACTGGAGTTCAAGAGAGCATGTTTGCATCATTTACGCCAGTATTTTTAACTCACACCGTACAAATGCCCTCACAGGCACCTGGAAAAGAAAAATTCATAAGACATATTACAAAATCAATGCTTGGGGTCTAGGTTACTAGGTCCTTTATGCCTTTCTTCTGGGTCAAGCCTTGAAATTGTATAATTTATGCTTAACTTCCTACTGCACAAATATCTGGCCGGGGGGTTGGACTGGATGATCTCTAGAGGGCCTTTCCAACCTCAGCCATTCTGTGATTCTGTGTAATTCACACTTTGAGTGTCTTATTAAATAACAAGGTATTCTGATATGCTTTGGAATGTAGCATCTGCTGATAATTTGTAGTTGGGATTGTGCCCTAGACTCATGATAATGAATCATTTCAAAGACTTTTTATTTTGCTTGAGCAGTGTCTTCACTGGCTGCTCTGGCACAGAGCTGATACAACTCAAGTAACTGTCAGAGGCTGGACAGCAGCTCATCTTGCAGCTATCCGAGGCCAGGATGCCTGCATGCAAGTAAGTATCAATGTTCACTCGCAAACAAAGCTAACTTGTGAACTGAACTTTTGCTTTTCATTTCTTTTAGGCTTTGTTGTTAAATGGAGCCAACCTGGAGGCTCAGGATGATCGTGGCTGCACCCCGTCACACTTAGCTGCAGCCCATGGGCAGTCCTACACGTTACAGACCATCCTACGGAGTGGAGTGGTGAGGGGCTTTCATTTGCAGCTCTCTACTGCAAAGGGGTGTGTGGAGGGGAAGACGGAATTTGCTTTACTGTAACTTCTCATTTTTTTTAATTGCAAAATATAATATGAAAATGTTCCAAAAGTCTAGGGAGAATCAGTAATGTGAGAAAACAATATTCCACAGGGATGCCACTAAATGAAGGTTGGACACTGTGGTTATTGTGTTTTTTTAAGTTTGTACTAGTCTTCTGTAGTAGAATAGACAAAAAATTAAAGAAAAAATCCCAAACAAACCTAGGTGTATGCTTAAGGAATAATGATGGATATGATGATGGAAATATGTCTAAAAATGTACCTTTTATACGTGTGTTATTTAGATAGAATGAAGAACCTATGAAAAATAACTCTCTTGGGATGGGGTCTGTGCACATGGCATGAACTTTGAAAAAAGTCCTTGGGTTTGACTTAAATAATTGAACACAACAAACAACTGATTCCTATTTATGAAGATTGTCTTGTTTCCAGCTTTCATAAATGCATGAACTGACCTGCTGCTTTCCTTCTAGAATGCAAATGTTTCAGACAGGAACGACTGGAAACCTGTTCATTACGCTGCCTTTCACGGTCGCTTGGGCTGTTTGCAGCTGCTTGTTCGATGGGGAGCGTGCGTAGATGATGTGGATCACAACGGAAACCTCCCAGGTCACACATGTGTTTTGCAGCCTCTGCATGGCAGTTGTGTTATAGAGGTCCTGGGAGGGGAAGCATGGCCAGGGCAAGGGGCAATTTCACCCTTTTGGGTTTCTGCCAGAGTATCATGGATATGTGTGATCAAATTCTGCCTTGTTCATGGCCAGGTTTTTGTATCTGGCAGCTTCTTAACTGCTTTGTTGAAACCTTTGTTCTCATTTACGTGGAATTGCATCTTGATTTCTGAAATACCAACATTTCTGTGTAATTTGTACTCCTTTTACAACCATGTGCTCAGTCATTTTATCTAGTGCAAAAAATAGAACCACAGAATCACAGAATCATGTTGGGCACTAGCTACTAAGAGACACACAGATTGAAATTCACCCGTGTAAAGTTGCTTTATGGACTTCCTCAGCATCCTATTGAAACTATCCAGAAGAAATGGACTGAATACAACTCTCAAATATATTTTTCCTTTACCATCTCTACAACAAAATCTGAGATTTTCTGATTGCTGTTCTGCACAAGGCAGATATCTGGTTAAAAAAGTTTAATCACAAAAGGTTATTTTTTGTCCTTGAGATTGGTGGGTATCTGGAAAAGATTTATGAATGTTTGCTGGTGCAAAACTATTTAAATACTAATTGACCATAATAGTACTTAACCTTGAGAAGACACTACTTCACTTTTCCCAGAGTAACTGTAACTCACCAAAGAGATTTAAAACCAATGGAACAGCTACCCCAAACTCAGCACAGCTCAAATTTTGCTGCTTTAAATTTTAGCAATCATCTCTACCTAAGTATCATTATCTTGCCATAAGCCACTGTCACCTTTAAGAGCAGTCAGTCAGGGGAGGTATGGATGGTTTGCAGCAGAGAGTTTGTATGTGTCAAAATTTAACTTAAGTGTCAGGTCTTAGTGCTGCTTGTCAGGGTACAAATTACACAGGGCATTTCTGCAGTGACAATACGTAATTAATAAGCATTTTGGGGGCAACTTCTACCTGAGTTTTGAGACTTGGGCTAGAGATTACGACATATTCCAAAATAAAGTGCTGGCAGAGGAGCTAGATCTAATCAGACAGCAGGGTTTTCTGGTGCTGAGCAGGGCTCTGTTGTGACATACTGTGTTTTGCCTTGTGCTGTAGCTCATCTGGCAGCCATGGAAGGGCACCTGCTCTGCTTTAAGTTCTTGGCCAGTAAAATGAGCAATGTCAAGTGCACCCTGAAAGCCAGGAATGACCACGGAGAGACCCCAAGGGACTTGGCCGAACGGTTCTATAAAGACAACATTTTGCAATATATTGATGGTGTGGAAAAACAAGGGGAGCATCCAGAGACACAGGAAGGTGAGTATGGATTGCAATGTAATGAATGCTACAGAAATATTTAATGCTGGAAACATGTTTGAGCAGGAGTATTACCTTTAAATAAGTAATGTAACCAACAGCTTTTGCTTTCAATACTTATACACTTAGTCATAGGCAGAGACTGGGATACCCAGTGTGATTTTTTAAATATTCTGGATTTACTCCTAACTGAAATAAAAGTTGTCGCTCTATTTTACACTCCGAATCCCAAGTTATCCATGTTCTCTTTCTTAGACTTCGCTAGGGAACCTGCAGAATTGTCTAATTCATGAGCGTGCACAGTTGCCTGTTCAGAATCCTTTACTTGCATTGAGCAACAACTTACTCTGGAAAAACCCCTCCAAAATTGGAATTATTTGCTAAGCCTGTATGGCTAGTGTTTTAAGCAAGGAACAAAATGATTTATGTATTTGGTGAGAATTTATAATTCCAAACAGGCAGGTGACTCTAGCTGCCAACAGTAATAGAACAGCCACCTTCAAAAAAAGGTGTCTCTGTTATTCCAGGTTTATTAAGTTAGTCCCTTAGTTGTGTAAGATACTTTTAGCCATAACCAAGACATGTTTAGTCCAGCCTGTGATGAGCAGTGCTAGTTTTGCAGCTGCATTTTAACTGGTTAAGGGTGCATTCGCCTTGCTAACTGCAGCTCTGAAATTTCCCTGCAGAAGTTAAGGGGAGAGAGACAGGCTGTGCATGATGAATGTGAACAGCATGAATATGCTGCTTGTTAAAACTGTGGACATCTGCTTGGAAACACGCTTTTCATTTTCAGTTTTAGCTTTCCCAGCCCACGGTGCTGCTTTCAAAGGGGACCTGATATCACTTAGAAAGTTAGTGAAAAGTGGAATAATCAATATTAATGAGCGGGATGATACGGGAGCTACTCTCATGCACAAAGGTGAGTAATTGTGATCTGCTTGCTATCTGCTTGCTACCTTGCTACTGCTGGTTTATGATATTGCTTGCTTGCTTTTTCTGCTGCCTGCTTATCAGATACATTTCATGAAAAACAGCATCTCATTTCCTGAGGGCTTCAAAGGGCGACACATATTTTGTGGTCTGTGTGTGCGTAGGTCTCTCTTACTTTAAAAACAAACTAACCAAATTGAAGTCAAGGAGGCAGAATTTATATTAAAACATCTACTCTGAAATTGGATTTTTTTTTAATCAGGTGAAATGCGACTTTTAGAAATGTTGGCTATCTAGGTATGATGGTCTGTATTGTGGCCTGGGTCTTTATTTATTGAATGTCTTTGTTCTGTGGAGGTGTTTTCTAAAAACCACAGCAAAGTCGTCAGTCTTCATAGCATGCTGTGAAGGAAGGGAGCCCCTGGTACCTAGCACATTTATTTGCAGGGCAGTGCTAGCATTACAAAAAAAAAAAAAAAAGTTCTGCTGTGTCTTGGGGTTTCTTTTGTAATGTCTGAAAAAAAGAAATGGAGGAGGAAAAAAGAGGCCCATATTATTGTAA
Organism: Tinamus guttatus; assembly: GCF_000705375.1. The sequence goes on from NW_010579669.1 coordinate 11,242, forward strand.
TGTGTATTTAAGATTTTTTTTTCTCAGCTCTCAGCCTCTCCACACCTCTTTTTGACTAGGTATAAGTAGCAGAATTTTTCAAAACATGTTAGGGGGAATATGAATGTTATGGGGAAAAATTGTGACCCATGATTGTTACGTTTCTGTGTTTCACTAAAATGCAACTCACATCCAAAGGGGGTGCTATCAGAGATGATAGGTTTAATTTTCCTTGAGAAAAAAAGCTTTCAGGTTTCAGTCTGAAGGCCAATTATCATCCTCCTATACGTGAAATATCATTCCTGGGACCATGGTGTGGGGACAGTAGCCCGGCCAGATCACCCGTTGAGGGCAAGCTGTTGTGTCAGACTGTAAAGTGAGAGGTGTTGCCTCCGGGTATAGCCCCAGAAGCAACGTGGCAGCCCAAAGCTCCGGCTTTTCTCCCGTTCCCATCAGTGCATGTCATGGATCTCACAAACAGCCATGCCTGGCATGTGGGAGCCCAGGGCTGGGAGAGGCCATGGAGCAAATGTGGAGCGCTGCAAATAAGCAACATGCAGGCCCGACTGCAAGAGAGTGTGAGGGAGCAGGTATGTGTGTGTGTGTCCCATGCTCGGAGCATGAGACTGGGCAGGTTTAGTTCAGCTCCTGACTGGGAGGAACTGCTGTGAATTTTCCAGAACTACAATAATTTTCTGGAACTACAAGGAGGCACAAAGGAGGCACAAAGTGACATGATCTTCCTAAGAACTGCGTGAGACTTGATCACGGGGCTCCTCTTGAAATAGTATTTCCCCTGTAGGGTGTCAGTGAACACAGACCCTGGGGTGTCAAACCATGCCAAGAGGAGAACATCTTGGGTTAGAAACACATCAACTATTGACATGTGACTTGTGCACGTTCCTTCTAACAGCTGCTGGACAAGGACATATCCACTGCTTACAGTGGTTGATTGAGATGGGAGCTGACTGTGACATTACAAATGAAGCTGGAGAGACTCCAAAAGATGTAGCCAAGAGGTAGCAGTGCATATCCTGTGACTCTGTCATTTATTTTCATTTATTTGCTTACTATTTATGTACCAGTGTCATTGAAATTACTCCTCATTGTCAATGATGGGGTAAGAATAGATCGGGCCTGGAAATTCCAGTGAACAATGCTATACTGTAGCTGTAAAAAGTTGTAATTTCAACTTAATAGATTTTTTATTTTGAGTAAGGTCAGACACAAAACATGAAAACAAATTGGTTTGGAAAAGGAGAGTTAAGAGCCAATATGCTGATCTATGCAAAATGAGCACTAGATAAGGGCATCTTTTTTCCTTTTATTAATAAAACTAATGCAGTTGGTCATGAGATTCAATTAAAAATTCCAACAATATATCTTTGTTGTGGAAGTCATTGCCATAAGATTTTGCTGTGGCTGAAATTGCCATCAAAATACTATAAAAAGCAGTTCAGCTGCTTATAGTTTGTGCTCTAATGCTTCCTTAAATCCTGAAACATCATCTGTTTGAGATAAATGGAAACACGAAGAGTTTCAGAGAGTTTCTACCCAGTGCCTGGGGCATGGATACCTTTTTGCACGTGATAGGAATATTTCTGTGTAGATTAACTGTTCCCTGTGCAGATTTGCCCAGCTGGCAGCTGTGGAACTTTTGACACAAAGAACTGGAGACAGTAACTCCGATGAGGAAGAGCTAGATGCAAACAACATCAAGTTTTTTGAGAGGCATGGTGTGGAAGGGAGCACAGATAGCAAGGAAGATATAACCCTGGATAAGGTGGACAAAAGGAATGCACGCAGTAAGCATTTTTTTATCATTGTTTTTTATTTGGAAAACATAGTCTCAAACACTATATTCCTGGTTTCACTTTCTGCCAACTGCTGAAGACTTCTTTATAGAAGAAGTTAGTTCGAACTAGCTTACTTGTAGGACAACTTAGTTGACAGGATCTCTGGCCCACTGGGCATTCAAACATGGTTTGGAAAATTAGCATAGGATGATCAGAGCTTGACACCAGTTAAATTTGTGTGGATGAAGCAGCACTAGATTGTGTGTTGTTTTTGAGAGCTCTCTGCAGTGGGTAGCTCTGGGTGTGCTGAGCAGAGCAATTGCTGCTTTCTGTTTGTGAGACTCTTTTCCAGACACTAGATTCCAGCCTGGGCGTCGTCACTCCGTGGCACGTTACCTGCCTGGAGAACTCTGTCTTGCAGTAAGGGCCTATCGCAAGATTCAGGAACTTCAGCAGCTTCTAGAAATTGCCTACAGCAACTACAGACAGCTGGGAGGAATAACTGAGGAGGAAAGGAGGACGAAAAAAGAAGAAAGGGAAATGCACAAGTAAGGCTAACTTGTCCCAGTGGTATTTAACTCTGTAAGGCCAATTTGAAAGCCTTAGTTAAGGCTACCTCATGCTCAAACCGCTTTGGCCATTCTCTTTTTTCCACTCAGCCACTTTAGCCTGGCCAAAAAGAAAAGGACTTGAGTCATTTGTCTGGCCAGTTCTAGACTTCCACCCCCACCATGACACTGATGTATGTTTGATGAGTCCCCTCTACTTGTGCTTGTGTGGGATTATTTGCTCTTCCCTCAGGTTTTCCTGCTGCATATGTGCAGGAGATCGGATACATCCTGGCTGTGTTCATGCCTTATGCCTAATACGTGTGCACAGTGCAGGAAATCTGAAAAAAAAAGCCCCTAGTCTTGGAAGCGTTGGATGCAAATGCATATAAAGCAGAAATCACTCAATGACCTGCTTGAGAGCAATGTATTTCTGTGCTGTAGAATGCATTAGATCATATCCATGCTACAAACCAAACACAAAAAAAAATGAGCAAGGCTGCCCTTGCAGGGGAGCACTTTGCATAATGTCTATCTAATTCTTGGGCTCTTCATTAAATCAAAGGATTCTGCTAGATGGTCAGGGGAGTGGATGGGCAGACCATATAAGAGAAATGCTCTCCTGTCTATCAGATAGGTCTTAAATGATAAAGTATCTTCCAAAAGACAGCCCTGTCTCCACTGCTACTTCTCAAAGATTTGGCTGTAGGTAATAGGTAATTATAGCTAATGATGTCCATTTTGCATTGCCTGATGACAATAGCATCTTACCAGAAGAAAAGCAGGAGTTGTCACCTGGGAATGTCACTGCAGGGGATTTTGAATATTACTGCTTTAGTGCAGGGTTTTTTAGGCTTTAAGAGGTGGGAACCGCTGCCCAGTGCAATGACTCGGCTGCCTCACATGGAAAAATCCCACCGTGTGAGTGCCACGTTTGGAGATGTGTCCTGTTAATCCCAAGGGTGCGTGGGTCAGCCTGCCCCCCGGCGCTCATTTCCCTCCCGGGCACAGAGCACTTGCGGTGCCAGGAGGGCTGGCGCAGCTGCGGAGCTTCACGCTGTGCGTGGTTAGCCCGGGAAATGGGGACCTCTTGCTGAGAGCTCTGCGGTTTCAGGTATTTTCCTTTCACCAGACTGGCTTTTGAGGTCATTTGCTGACTGTAATAAGAATATATCTGAATTATGGCTCTGTTAACAGTTCAGGAACCTCGGCTGATATAGTAGCCGCTGTGAGTATAGTGCTGATGAGAGCTTGGGCAACCGTGTATCTAATGCTGCAGCCTCCCTCCAGAAAGTGGTGTCTGCAGAGTGTCATTTCTGCATTCCTCAGCTGTGGCTAAGCCCATTGGTAAAGGATTTAGGAAAGTTGAGAGCCCCTGCTCTCCCGGAATCCCGGTTGTGTGACCATGTCTCTGTTTCATGTTAAGCTTTTGGCTTGTGCACCTAGGGCAGGCCACAGGTTGTGGCCGTCCTAAGACCTGTTTGTGGGAGGATGTCTCCATCTCCTGGTCTGGGCCGAGTACTGCTGAAAGCCACGCAGGGTTAAAACTGCTCATGCTGGGGCTCTTGCAGGGAGTCTGTGGCCAGGAGGATGCGGTAGCTGAGTGAAGGGCCCTCCATACAGCACTTTTTGGCTCGCAGAGAAGCAAGGAGCTCCTCCACCCAGGAGAAGGGCCGAGCAGAATTCCCATGTTGGCGTCCCCAGGGTACTCAGCACCTCTCTGTTGTGATTTGCACCTTGTGTGGGAGGGAGCATCTCTCTCCTAGGCTCTTCTCATAGAGAGATCTGTTAAGTAGTGAGCCCAGTAAAGAGGGAAGGTGGGAGGTGGCCTTTCCTGCCTATCCGTGTGCGGGCCCGTTGCTGTGAGCACCGCACCGCGACTAAGCTGCTCTTTGCATGGAACAGATTGCATGGGTTGCAGGGCTGCTGTATGGAGTAACCAGGGCAGGGCTGGCTGAGCCCCTGCCCGGCTGCTTTGCTTTCGGCAGGGCCCTGAAGGAGCTGGAGGCACAGCTGGAATACGAGCGCGTCCGGCGGGAGAAGCTGGAGAGCCAGCTGGACGACTCCCGTGCTGAGATCAGCCTCCTCAGGAAGAGCCTGGAGAAACCCTGCGCCCCGCCTGCCCCCCCGCCGGTGAGTGCCGTGAAAGGGGCCCCTGGGGAGGCTGCAACACTCTACTGGATTGCTGTGTGTAATGGCCAGCGTCACCTACTGCCGTCTCTGAATTATCAAGCCCAAATGAGATGCAGAGATGAGGCCCAGGACCCCAGCCCAGGGGCGCCGTAGCCAGCAGGATGCCAGTTTTCCTGAGACAAGACCATGCTCACTCCCCGCTCGCAGCCAGGCACTGCGATGGCTGCCGTGAAGTAGTGGTTGGTGCGGAGGGAGAGAACGAGCAAAAACTACTTTATAGGCTTAGTAAAAGGGTTGGCAAGCAGGAAGAGGAAAATGGAGCCTAAGCTTCACATGAAACATTCCCGTATTCCTTGGAGCAGAAATAGGGTTGCTGGTTAAAAGGGTCAATGTTCCCACCTTTGCTAGCCAGCTCCAAATGAGGTCCAGGTGCTTGGAGTGACCTCCCTGCCCTGGGGAAGGGAGCTTGGGGGCTGTTCTGAGCAGGGAATGAGTGTTTAAGAAGCTGATTTTGTTACCATTTAAACTGCTGAAACAGCTGGGAGAGCAAAGAGGCCCGCAGGCCAAGGCGGCTGGGGCCTGTGCTGGGCTTTCCCACCTTGCAAAAAGAGCAATTTCCATCCATCCACTTTCCATCCATTTTCGTCCTTCTGCTGCCATCTCCTGGTCCCAGGGGAACATGACGCGGCTGCATGTGCCATACACCAGACTGTGCTCAACAGCAGCAACCCAAAGCAGGGAAGCCTGCAGGGTGCCCATCACCCAACCGGTCAGGGTGCTGGACTTGCAGCCACCAAATTCCTTGTCCATGTCCACCAGCAGCAGTTCCAACATCCCTAGCTTGCAGATTTGTCTTTCTCTTGAGTGCTTAAACAGGGATCTGAGGGGCCTCTTGGCCACAGTGAGTCTCTCAGGTGGGGGCATTGCAGCTCTCATCCTTCCAGCACGCCCTAGTGGCCATGTGCTAAAATTCAAGTGGGTTTAAAAGACACTGAGATATTTGTAAGACAAATTACCAAGCACCTTTGTTAAGGATGAAGGCTTTGAATGGGGGAGAGCCCTTCGAGTCACAGAGCAAGCAGGGCATTACTGCAGTTTTCTTGCACCTGGGCAGCACTACCCCATGCTCGGACATAACCACTTTGCACAACTCCTTCCCTCTCCTTTCATCCACTTTCCCCACTCTCTTACTCCTCCTTCTGCCCTCCCTTGCGGGATGGTCTCCTTCAGCAGAAATGTCACGTTCTGTATCCACAGCCCACCTGAAAATATTACCTGTTCTGCTCATCCAGCCATCTGGGATCACTTTGGCAAACAGTGCTTCATTTCTAGGGTAAAACAGTGCCTGGAATTAGTTTGCCACCAGAAGCAGTGTGAAAAAGCACATTTGGGTATTTCCTTAACTGTCACAGCATCCCTAGCTGGCAACAACATCTGCCGAGGCACATTTGTTTTCAAAACTGCTGCTGTGATCAACTGCTGAACAAGGGACCCTCAAAATGTCACCCTGCTGTGACTGCCATGCTGAGCACAGGGGACTAAGCTCTGCTCTGCATCGTGTTTGACCCTAAACATCCCCTCAAGCCAAACACTGGATCTACACTTCTAGCTTTGATTTTGTCAGCTGCACTTTGCAGCTGAACAGCAGCCTAACCAAAGGGGAAAAAAAAAACTGTGTGCTAGTGCTTCATGCCAGCTGTCCCACAGAGTCTGCAAGCTTACAAGAAATACAAGCTCCTTTCTCTGTGCTGTAACATCACTTACTTACAAAAAAACAGGAAGAGAAAATCAAAAACGAGTTGTATAGAAACAGCCCAGAAAACACCAGGCTTGTGGCTCAGTCACAGGCAAGGAGATTGCCAACAGGAGAGAAGAGTGTGTCCAAAACAGGTCTTTGAATGCTCTGTCTGACAAACTGCAGGTGCAGTAGGTGATTTTGTTAGAATAAGGTAGGGACTTGGCTGTTAGTGCGTTTGCTTTGAACACAGTATTTTCTGGCTATTTACGTGCATACAAGTCTGCTCAAAATCTTACCTTATTGGGTAGCCTATTTAAGTAATCAGCATTTAATGGTTGTGATGTCCTTTGTTTCAGGAAACTGAGGTGACAGCTGATGCTTGCAAAGAGAAAAAGAAAATAAAGAAGAAGCCACCCTCTAGCCCTGGAGGGGTGTTTGTGAAGCGATGCTGAGGAGCTAACCTTGCAAACAGGGCAGGCAGGCAGGCTTAAGAGAAGGATGTCAGTGCAGGGATGCAGCTGTGGCCAAGACAGCCAAGGCAGGCTGCACGTGAGTTTGTAAACCATTTTCCTAGTTCTCTGCGATAGAAAATATTTTTAAATCACAGAAGCATTTTTAAAAAACTGTAAAGCTTCTTTTCCTATCTCAGTGGCTGTTTGGCAGCAGCATTGGAAATTATAAATAGCAATTGAAGAAGTAACTGCAGACATGTCATAGAGCCCACTAGACCTGAGGAGAGTATCCACATCTGTGAGGCTATTCTGTATTTCATCTTTTAAAGCAGCACCTTGCTTCTTAAAATAGATCAGACACACAGTGAATCTTGGCTCCACACTAAGGATCTAGAGAAGGGCATATGCTTGACTGCAGACTTGTGCTAAGTCCTTTGCTTTTCATGGAGTCATTCCTAGGGAACTGCTTCCCAATGCACCACGTGAGGGGTCGTGCTGGGATCTCTGCGTCTAACTCGGGGCTGAAGGTTTCACTAAGTTTCAAGGAATGTTCAAATTGGAAGCAAGCCTGACCTCCATGTCCCCAAAATCTTTTCATGATTTTACACATAATAAAAATTTTTCTCCCATCTGTATGCTATTGTGAAATTCCTGGAACCTTCATCATGCATAACACTGAAACTATTTTGACTTCAATAATAAAGTCAATGATATAAGACTTTAATACAGGTTAAATTGAATCCTGATGGTAGAATGAGGGTGGGCAGTTTGCTACATGGCAATTACTGAGTGACTGCCCACAACAGGCTCAACCCTCAACAGAAAAGCTCTGTGTCTATTGCAAAAATCTCATTTTTGCAAGTTGTTGATATGAATTCAAATCTTTCAGACAGCAAATATAACAAAATCATTTTATTTTCTTAAATGAAAATGTTTAAATACATAATCTCAAGCACAAAATACAATAATTTGCAGCATACCAGCAAATTCAACTGTAAAGAAAACAGGACCACAATAGAAAAAAAATGGTCATAATCCCAAATTTTATGCTCTATAGCCCATTAAGAGGCTATTCCTGAAGTAAAGTTTAATCCAGGGAGAATTTTAATTTACCACAAGACTCCAGCTAAGGCTGGGCATTTATACTAGGCAAAGCGTGACTGCTTCAGGGCTGGAAGACACCACCCGTTCCGTTCTGTCTGGGCCATCAGAGTCTTGCAGGAGGCAGAGGGATCGTCACCACACGGTAGCTCAGAAGCTGCTGTGGCCCCTTTATTTCCATAGGGGACCGTTAGGAATATTTATCCGCCCGAGGCTTGAAACTAAGAAAGGGAGGCAGTACTCTGTGGGCCTCTGTAGGTATGGGTCAAAGGTATTAAAAAAAACACATGGAGACATCTTAGTTTTAAATGAGAGTTTAAATCTATGTAAACCACTTTTCAGGAAAAAGAGGCTTCTCAGGAAAGGCTGGGAGCACATTTATAAATATTATTAAGGAGCCCTGCTTCAACCTATCAGAAAAGAGCAATAGATTGAGGAAACATCAGATTTTAGCTTTACTTAAGATTAGAATACTCCTCTATTTAAGATTACAATATTCAGTTTGGATCACAGTTGATCCTTTGGAACCTGACATTACTATTTCCATATTTTCATGGGCACGTTTAGTACTTCCATTCTGAAGACAGCTGAGAGCATAAATAACGTTCTGAAAGACAGAACAAACTTAATTCTGAAACTTATTTGGAAACACTTTCTAAATTAAGTAGAAAGTCTTTCGAAATAAATGACTGAATAAAGAACAAAGAACTACCACCAAGCATTTACCTACACTCCTTCCCTGTGTCCCCAGTTATTTTGATCTTTAGTGTTACCTATTCAGAAAACATCCTTAGTGCACAACAAGAACATCAAACCCAAAGGGTACCAAGATTACCTACAGCTCAAACATGACAGTCTAACACATGCTGCATGGTGGCCTTTTCTCCATCTATGTTTGATGCAGTTGTTCCATTTACATCTATTTCCAGAACCTGTAGAATCCCAGTGCTATTGCTAGGCAAGTGAATACTGAAGCTGTTAAAAGAAAAGAGGTAATAATTAAGTCATTAAGCCTCTAAAACCTGATCAGTTGTCTTACAGTAATCATTAAGCTGTTATTTGAGTTAATGTTAAAATAAAGCTAAATGGCTTTGTCTTTGGACTTGTCGCACTCCCAAATATCATCCGTTATTTCTTTTTTATTCAGCTCTAATGCAAGATAAATTTCTCTAGCTATGTATATACCGAGAAGTCAATCTCAAGTCAGACTTGGATTTGTTCTTCTTGGCAGTATAAATACTGCCACACTGAACATGTGCTGCTTAGAAAGGCTGAATGGGAGCCAGGACTTGGTGCAGCAGGAAAATACAGTAATAGCAAATTAAGAGATTGTCCTATTTCCATATTCCAGAAATCAGAAATCACAAGGACTTTCAGGAACTGAGAGCAGAGCGACCCACAACGCAGCTTACACAGATACCCTGCCCCACTCCCAGGCTAGTTCTGGGTGTCAGGAAACTTTTGGGATAACTTAAAGGGCATCAGGAGAACTTCTGGAAAAACTCAGTTCCTCCTGATCCCAATTCTGGGCACAATCCTAATGTAACTGCAGTGCTTTCATGTGCTTCCTCCATGTCCTGTGTCACTTCTGTTTTACAGGGGGAATATCCCCCCAGTCCCTGTTATCTGCTGCTGTACGGCTGATTCCTTGGATTACGTTTGCATCAGCCCCTTGTTCATAACACATAGAAATGCAAAGAGACACGAGAGAACGCAACCAGTTTACAAGATATTTTCTAGAACTGTGTGTCCCCAGGCTTTAAAAACATACTTGAATAAAATTCTGTACTTCCCAAACACTGCACCTTCTTGCTTATCACATACCTGCCAAATAACGGATTGTATCCAGCTTATTAGATTCCATAAGTGTCTTTAAGGAAGCTATTTCAGTGTCAATTTTATTACTGATTTCTGAGATAACACTGTTGGTACTTGAATCCTGAAACATTAAAAGATAATATATATTTGACTGTGATATCTAGCCCCTTCAGTTCTGCAAAAGCAAACAGAAATGCCTTGCTATCAGAAACAAGGAAAAAAAAAAAAAACACCCTTTTAACCGTATTTCCAACCTGTCACTGAAGTAAAATATGTAACTGCTAAGTGACCTCAGAAGAGGCCAGACAGCACTCAACATAACCTAAGTTGGGTATTAAAGAGGAAAGGAGAACAGAAGAAAATTCACATACAGCAGATTTTTCTTTAATGCCCCAGTCAACCTAAAGGCACCATTCTCTAATGTACAGATGAATGTCTAAATTTCTGTGAAAGGCTGATTTAATCATGCACCAGCCACATTCAGAGAAGGAAGGGGCACAGACGGGACGTGTCCACCACTGCCTCTTGGACTTCAGTGCTGCTCTGAGGACTCGCAGCCTCCCACACTGTTCCTTGGTTGCAGGCAGCCAAACCTGCACCACGTTAGGCCTTCACCACTGGCAGGGGCAGCGTGGCAGTGCACACCCCACACACAGCAGCTTGGGCACTAACACACTCACGAGCTGAGCAGTAAAAACTGTCAGGAAATACTGGGGGGGTCTTGCCTGACCCCTTCCACCCAGGGGACGTTTAGCACAAATCCCATAGACCTGGACCACAAACACATGTTCTGTGAGTGGTACCACACAGAAATCCTGTTGGCTTTCCCGATAGTTTTGAGTTGACATGACATAAAATAAGAATAGTTCCACATTATGAAACAGGCTCTGTTTAATACTCACTTTCTTGTGAAACTCTGTAGTTGCTTCCATGAGTTTCTTCTCTTGATCTGTAAACTGTGAATGAAAGACAAGTAACAACTGTAGAACTGAACAACTGGAGAACAGAAACAGAACTGAGAAGGGCATCTTCAATGCCCAGCTTACCATATCCGTCACTCTGCTTCTTTCCAGGTTTATATCCAGCTTGCTGTCAGCTCGGATTTTACCTGTTTCATTCTTTAAAACAAATAAAGATTATGAAAATAACTGCTTACTTCCCCTAATGGGAGCATATACATACTTGCTGTTTACTTACCATTAGCTGTTGTTTAACTTGATCTAATTCAATTTTCATTTTCTATGTGTAAGGGAGAAAAGAAAAATATTTTATTATTCAGAAAATAAAGTATTGCTACTACATGGTTACCAGTGCATTCATTATAATTACTCTCCCATGAGTTTCCTCTTAGTGGAGCAATTTGTTCTCATTACATAACTTGTGTGTTCAATCTATATAGCCAAGTATAGCTTATTGGAAACAACCTAATTGGAAATGAAGGTTTTTTTTTTTTTTTTTGCAATGATGTACAATAATAAATTTGTTATATTGAGACTAAGTATACCAAAAAAAAACAAAATACCGAAATTCGGTAGCAAATACCGAAAAAGTTGTCAAGACAACCAAAATACACTTAAATCACTAATTTAAATTGTTTCATAAAAATGGCTGATTACTCTCCCTATGCTGTAAGATTTATGATAAGTCTCTACTAGAACCACCCCTAAATAAAAAAATTATTCTAAGATGCAAACCTTTTTTTTCTTTCCTGAAGAACAAACAAGTCTTGCCAATTGAAATAAATGTTATGTGATTACAAAAGTCATCATGTACAAATTTTTCAGCTCTGATAGAAGCATCCATGATTACTTCTACATAAGAAATTTATTCCTCAAAAAAAATATTCAGCAGGTATAGCCCAACATACATTACAACTTAATTGTTTAATTTAAAACACTTGCAAATACCTCATTCTCTGCTCTCAAGTTTGCAAATTCGCTTTTCTCCAGGATGACCATATCTTTCCGAATAGAGTCCAAATGTGCCATTATCTGCTGTAAAGTTATTTCCTTTGAAACAACAAGCAGGTCAGAATGATTAAGTCCCATACATTCTGGCAAAGCCAAGGAAAGCAGAGGTTTTTCAGGTCTGAGGTTGTGAAATAAGCTACAACAAAGCACGAAACAAGGAGAAAAACAAAAACAAACAAACAAAAAACCCAAAACAGGAGAGTGGCCAAATCACAGATTACAGCTGGGATTTGTCTGGAAGATTCAGGAAAGCAATATTCCTATGCCTAGAATAAGAAAGTTACCTTGCTGTTTAACATGAATAATGACAGTTCTGTGGGATTCTGCCTTTAAAGCTCCAAGCCAGCGAGACGTGAAGCTCTCATTCAGTACACAGTATTTCTCAGTTCCTATGAATACCCAAAACACATCCTGATGCAGCTTCCCCTGAAGTCTGACTTTACTTCGTTTCACATAATCAAGTTGCAGCTTTTAATAACTCCTGGTAAAGCTTCAGCTACATTTACATTAGGATGTGATTTTCTCATCCCATCTTAAAATAGGCAGCTTCAACACTGGTGACGTAACAACAAGCAGTATTTCTGTCCAACAAAATTCCACGCAAATTACATTTGGGATACTGACTTAAGTGCAACAGGATCCCCTAAAAGAAGTATTTTCACTTTAGTTTAAAAAACCCAAACAACAGAAACACACAGGCTTTTGGATTCCTTATTTTTGAGACATATTTAAAGGAATGTTAGATAATTTTTACCACGAATAAATGTCAGTGAGATAAAAACCTGCTGTAATCAAGATTCAGCAGTTTTAAAGTAACAATAAATGTTTAACTGCAAGGAGGTCATAATTTCAGATTGTAGAACCTTCCTAACTGCATATTACTGTGCGTAAGAACTTTATTTTGGTATTTTTAAAGATAAATACTGTCATTATCAGCAAAAAATGATTGTGCCACTTTCCCAGCTGACTGCCTGCAAACACATTCACAGTCGTTTGACGCCAAAGCGAAGGACAAGTCGGGACTTGGCTTGGGAGGTGCTGACCTGAGCAGTGCCAACGGCCAGGCCGATACAAACCAGTAAGGCAGGGCTCCCTCCCTGGCTGTCCCCGAGGGCAGGTGACATTGCCAGGCTGCCCAAACCTCCTCCTCCTAAAGCAGGGAGGCTCCATCCGCCCTGTCTTGGACAGTTCCCAGCCAGCAGCTGCACTAACAGTTTATGAATTAGAAAATAACAAAGCTCAACAAATACAGCTCATGTATGAGCAAAACTGACATCTTTGCTACTGTAAAAAAAACTAAACCAGACAACTTCCTGCTGTTTTATGTACAGTGTTGT
>NW_010579671.1:8208-18266 GCF_000705375.1 Tinamus guttatus
GCACCAAAAGTTCCACAGGAACTTAAGGAAAAATTTCTTAACAGTGAGGGTGACAGAGCACTGGAACAGGCTGCCCAGAGAGGTTGTGGAGTCTCCTTCTCTGGAGATCTTCAAAATCCGCTTGGATGCAGTCCTGTGTCACATGCTCTAGGTGACCCTGCGTGTGCAAGGGGATTGGACTAGATGATGTCTAGAGGTCCCTTCCAGCCTTAAGCATTCTATGGTTCTATGATTCTATGAATCCTTCATTTCTTTTCTCCCGTCTTTTAAATTTTTACAGGGAGAAACACATTCCAGAATTTTATAGTCAACAGATGGTAGGAGCAACTGAATTAGAAGGAGAGTGAAGAGATTAGAGAAGTAGCAAGCATTATAGACCTCTTTTTTATAATATAACACTAAGTCATCTTGGGCTATTGCATCATTTTTTTTAATTAAATAATGTGCCTGAAAGCAAAGAGCATTATTTTTAATGTTACAAGCAAAATGGAGCTTCCTCACTTGTACTCTCAGATTGGAAAAACTTTAGCTTCAAAGTGCCTTTGAAAGTTGGTGGGTAATTTTTTTTTTTTTGACTGGAAAAAAACAATCTGTGATAGTCCCCTGAAGGGACTGCAGCAGCCTACACATTCCTGTATATTACAGGCTTTCTGTGCAATCTATACAGCCTCCCATGACTGGGCAGGGTTTACTTCAAAGGTGCCCATCACTCATTATGTATGAAAAGCCCAGGATTTGTGTCCTGACAGGGAGCAATAAAATATTAATTAACCCTTCTACTCGATGACAAGATTCAAGGAGTGTACGCGTGGCAGATATCAGTGGTTCCTCTAGTTAAACATCAGGGTGACACGATGGGTGGTGGCCTGACCAGAGCTGGAGGAGAGCAGTTGCCTGAGATGCAGAGGATGCTCAGCAGCAGGGAGGGTCCCAGTCTGCTGGGTGGGTACCCAAGAGAATTGCATGGTAGAGATGAGGAGCCTGCCCAAGCTCTGTATACAAGGGCCCTTAATGGTCATGTGGTGGAGGAAAGTGGCTACTCCAGGCCTCAGATTTGCAGTCAACTTCACTATTATTTGCCTTGGGTCATCAAATGGATCAGATGATAACCTTGGGATGTTCTTCACAGATCTGTTAATTACAAGTCAAGGAATTAGGAATCACTTAAGACTCTGTTCAACTCTGGCTTCTTTAGAGGGAGACAAACAGACTGATTATTGACTAATAATTACTGAATTTCCCAGCTGTGTCCTTTGCCTTATCAGCCTAAGTTCCTGCACAGACCAAGTACTGACAGTGACAGATATTGAATTTTTAAGTATGTTGGGAACATATCTTGATTCATGCTTGGTTGGGTTAAGTAAACTGGGGAAGCTTTAATTTCTCTGCATTTAGGGAAAGCCCTCCCAAAAGGCAGCATATAGCTGACCACAGTGCTGTATTGTCCCTTCACAGTTTGACTGGAAGTATTTCACTGCCACTCTGTTCTGTGAGTATGTAATACAGCACAAGACCTGTGGGTTTGGGTCTGACACCAATTTGGAGAAGTGCCTGTTTAGTTTTCTCAGTTTTGGACTTGACTCCTTTGTCTCCCAGCATGAACCAGACTTGTTAGTAAACCAAGGAAACATTTATTTAGTGAGATTAAGTTGCAAGAAGAGAAACAAAATACTACAAGTACGATAAGTATAAAAACAATCATACACTATACCTAAGAACTGGACATCTTTCCAGGGCTTAGCTTTGCTTATCTAGCATTCCCAAGTGTAGCCCCAACCTGTACCAAAACCCATATATTTCTTTGTAATAAGTATACAAATACATGACTCTCTGATAGCTATATCTTGAACTGGGCTTCTCCAAGGTTTAAATATGATTTTCTCTACTAGCATTCACACCTAACCAGCTGGAGAATGTGATATATGAAAGTGCCATTTACAGATTTTTCTGGAATACAGACATTCTAGGTACCTAAGGGGTATTTTCCAATGGTTTCTGCGTAATTATAAGCCATCCCTAATCTTTCTGTATAGGACTACAGATGCATATATATTAAATATTATATCTCTCTCATATATACTTGGTATTAAACAGATTATCGGTTAGTGACTTAGTATTCTATGGAGACCATTCATGAAATATTATTACCATAGATGACAGACCAACAAATGAGTTGTTTTACCTAGATATGCCCTGGAAGGCATATTCCATATCTCCAAGTGTTTTTGTTTTATGGTTAGACACATCGTTATATTTATGTTTTTGTTTTATGATTTATCTCTTGTTAGGAAAAAATGTGCAAACCAATTTAGAATAACAATGAATATTTAATAGCTAAAATCTTTTGTAGCTTTAAAAGATAACTATATCAATATTGAGCATTAGGGGCAGTGGGGCATCCAGTTCTTTATCTGCTCTGAATATTGTGTGCTGATTTGGATAGAAAAAAAAATGTCATTGTAATTGAGAAGAGTTGGTTTATCACAAGTTTTTTTTACTTACAAATTAACAAGACATTTTCTACGTAAGAAAGAGCTCAGTGACCTACTAATATTAGTTTTAGAATGTCTCAAAAAGCTGAAAACATTTTCTTTATACTTAGAAAAACAGGTAGAAGGGGACCTTCATTAATACCAACAATATTAGGCAATAAAAATACGGAGAATACCATCAGTTTGAAATCTATATATTATTTTTCATAGAATGGTTACTGTGTTGTTGCTCTATTGCTTTATTATCCATAAAAATGGGTAATAAAGGCAACTATTGATAAACTATGTTTAGATATTGCACTTACTTAGTACACTTACCATTAGCATTTCACAAAGGCACTTCACTTAGCACTATGTAGCACGTTATATTTTGATCAAAAAAAAGCAAAAAAGTTTCCATTTTATGAAACTAATGAGACACACAGCTGATGGATAAAAAAACCTGACAAATCTCAAAATATGATTGTGAAAGGCTATCATCAATAAGATCTTCCATTTCACACTGCCATTTCCTGCAAGATATGGCAAATATTTCAATATTTTGCTAATAACTTTTGCAATGTGCAAATATATGAAGAATGAAATTAATGGATTAGAGTGATTTGAATTATCTAGCTGAAAGATTGCAGTTCAGCATAATGAACTAGAAGTTTCACTAGAAATAAGAATGTGGATTGGTTTCTATAAAAATAAGATTGTTACAGAAAAGGAGTATCTTCCTGACCCTCAGAGATCTCTGCAGAGTAAATGGGTTAAAACTTTCTGGGCATTATTAAAAAAAAAATGGGAACAGGGAATCAGTATCAGTAAAGCATAGGGTGAATTTAGGAATGGACCTTCCTCTAGATGGCTGCTGCTGACCAGGTCCCACTGATTTGTCATCCTTTTCTATTCCTTTACTGTGAATGTCCTGAGGGCTTTATTCATCTCATATTTTGCTTTCTCTTGAGTTTCATGCCTCATAAGTACCTTACAAATAAACACCTGAGAATCAGTTTTCATTGGGCTTTTACTCAATTGTGTTTCCTTCCTTTTGCCTGCCCTCTTGGGCATCTCACCATTTCTTTTCAGCTTGCTTTCTGTTGTGTCTAGAATTGCCTGAGCATAAAAACTGATGGGTCATTCTTTTGTAAAGGTCTAGCCCACTCTTCTAACATCTTGTAGAGTAACAACCAACTAAATAGGTAAAGAAATGGGTTTCAGACCTGGCTATCAGCTTGCTGTAGGAGATGACAAATACATCAATCTTTTACTGTAACTTTTTATCTGATAAAAAGTACATTTTTGTGTCAGTGATTCAAAGTGTGTCAGTATAGTTGTCTTCAAAATGCTCTAGAAATGTACTCAGTGTGAAATGTTGCAGTTTGAAAGCTGTAGTGGCAGTGGTGGTGGAGGGGGAAGGAGATATCAAATCAGTATCAGATTCACAAACAGTCTGTGGACCACAGGTCTGATCACCTTCCTAGGAGCGAATCGAGTTCCCAAATAGTGTGATCAACTATAAGCTCGACTCTGGCAGTATCGGATTCACGAACAGTCCATCAACTGTAGGTCCGACTGCCTCCCCCCAAACAAGTAGTCGAGTTCACAAACAGTATGATTTATTCAAATGCAACATTTACAAAGCAGGTTTCGGATGTCAGTACAGGAAATTCTCTACTAGAGCGTGGGGTTTTTATCTAGCTCTGATGTACAAATGTGCAATCATCACTCACCCCAGAAGATGGGAGAGGGCTCTCAGTCTCGAGTCTCCTCAGGAGGCGTTCCAGTCCGGGGGGAGGAAAGGGGGATCAGCCCGTCGACTGACCCAGGAGTTACGATGGATTCTTCCCCCCACCTTTTCATCCTTAGTTCACCTTTTATACTTTTCTTGACATTCAGGTGGAGCTTGAGTGACTAGAGTCATACTTAATATTGTTATTGATTGGTGAAAAAGTTTCTCGCTTTCATTTAAAGGTGCAGTCACTAGAAAATCTAGAGCGCATGCTCAGTGAGGGGTGGTCGTTCCTCAGAGGCAGGTAACTTTTGGGATGGAGGGGTGTTTTTGACATTATAATGAGCAAAGTTCAAGCAAAGTTCATTTGAAAGGAGTGATTTGCCACCTTTGCAGTCTCAGCACCGGACATGTTATCGTATATCTCCCATTAGACAGCCACTGTGTGGCTTATTAGCAGCCCAGCACAGGAAGTGCAACAGAGTGTGGCCGCGGTGTCTTCACTCCGCTCCATCCTCCATTACTCCCCTTTGCATCTGCGAGGAGGGCAGATGGTGCTGCCTAGGGAACCGTGGAGGAGCTGAGTCCGTGTGTACCAACCATCCTGGAAGTGGCAACTGTGTATCACTCCAAGCAAGTTTTTGTAATTCCAAAACTTCGGTTAGTCCCTAGTTTTCCTCTCAGTTCCTGCTTTCAAACAATTCTTCCACACTCAGCTAAAAAGTCTTTCCCTGCATTTGGCTGTTTATAGTGTGTGGCTAAAGAAAATCAGAGACAGGTTTGGAAACATAATATAGGTGGTTAAATCAGTGTGTGGTTTAGCAGTCGGTACTTCTGAGGTACCAAGGCCATAGTAGAAGATCTCTTTTTACCGAAATACTTAAATGTCAGTTGATGCAACAGTCTTGCTCAAAAGAGATTTTTTACATGATAGACATTAGCACAAAATGTGAGTAAAAGCTTATTTTAAAAATTCAAATATTTACCTCTACTTTTGCTAATTGCCTAGTAGATTATTCATGCTTTTACATGTATTCTAGCTTTTTCTAAATGCTTATCAAGAACTGATTTTTTTTTGTTTTGTCCCAAGTATTTAGGTTGCACAATGCAATTCAGCCAGTACAATTTTGCCATTGTTTCTCCTTTGTGGAGCATTCACTATTTCTTCGTCTGTGGACCTTTGATTTCCCTTCCTCCAATTTCCCCTAATTACTACACCAACTTGAACAAACCAATTAGCTTTGTTGCAAGCACTTTGTGATTATCTTCCATGGGCATGCATGGAAGCACAGTCAAGCTACACAAGGGGTGATACATGAGCCATTTATTTGATACAGTAATAATCAAATTTATCAAAGGCCTGTGCATTGGCTGCCTTACAGATATATTAATCAGAAGGCTTGAGCTGAACTTCCTCAAGGTGACAACTTGCTAAGTCCTTCCTGAAAGCCTATTTTCTTCTGTGCTAAGCATAATACTTTGATAATTGCAATTCTTTGTGAACAACATTTAGGCCACCTTGAAAAGACTTTGCTTTTGTCTGAAACTAATTTTTTTAGGCACAGTTGAGGTATTGTTTAGATTTTTCTAGCTGCGTATTTTTCTCAGCATGGACAAGGCTTACTGAATGCCCTTGTCAGCATTTGCCCTCTTAACCTGATATTTTTAAAAGGAATGGGAAATTAAAACAAAATTCAAACAGAGATATGTTTGTATCTGCTTTGGCATCATGATTTTTTTTTGAGGGACACAAGATTTAAATATTTTATTATACTCAGAATTTTTCATGATCTGTACAGAAGTTTCCCTTCTTCATATACTGCTTCCTTGCTTCTGTCCTGAGGTGCCTAATGTTTTCCAAACATTATATGGGGACTTGTGTGTCTCACTCACAGCTCTGTTTTCTGAGGTGGAATCAGCTGGTGACTGGGCTCCTGGAAGGGCTCTGTGTCTCCAAAGGGGCTTGGCATGGCATGTCAGCACCCTTTGAACCTGACTTCTTTCATTTTAAGACTGAAATTTTTACTTGCTTGTAGCTTGCTTTGGAGGTAAATTTTGACACATCTTATTCCTCTGTGAAGTAGAATAACCTCTGTTTTCTTCTCTGTAAGAATCACTATTTTATAACCTAGTAATTAAAGATACACATCAATCCAAATACTGACCTTAATTCTACTTCTTGTTTTTCCACATGGTTAGTTTTCAGAAATTTAGTAAGTATGTCCTGGAAATATATACTATATTGGACACTTTCCTGTATGTCAAGGGAAAAATGCAACATAACTGCCTTAGAATTATATTTTGGGAAAGCTTCTGTTGGTATTGTACCTACAAACTTATAAACTAGTATGTGATAGGTAGGGGACTATCCTCATATTATTTGATCAGATAATAAGCTAGGCTGTAGTGATGTATCTGTAAAGCCTAGAATTTTTGCCTGTCTAAAAGACTGTCCAACCTCTCATCCCAGAATGAATTTCAAATATCTACAGAGAATATGGCGATACTATTTGTTTTTGCAGTAAGAAAACAATATTAAAGTCTTCCTGTTTTTATACACTTCATGTCTTTCCATTGCATTCTACTCCATAAATGAGATGAGGAAGGATATTTCTTCTGAAAGACCTCACTTATTAAGAACTTCATTACTTATCCACAGAGCTCTTTAATGTAACACAACTCCTATTTAGTGTGTTTAATACAATGCATGGAAAAGAAGAATACCTGCAACTGAATTTATTAGGGGAAATGCTAAGTTAAAGGGAAAGAACTTTCAGAGTGTATCTGATAGCTTCCATTTTGTAATACAACCCTATCTTATTAAATTCAGGCTTAGGTATATTTCTTTCCAGTGGAGACAGTAAAATTTCACCAAGCACGAAAGTTAGTATTTAAATATTCCAACCTTGACACAAATGTACAATTGCCAATGAAATGCCATTCATATCACATCACACAGAACATAGTTCAAGAACATGAAGGCCCCACTTTTAAAGATCTTATATGGAATCACAGTATGAGTGAATAGTAGTTAAGACTAGTTCCAAAAGAGCAAATTGGAACATAACGCAGTAACTGTATGATGCACCTTCATCTAAAAGTGTGATCTCCAAGCCCGCTCCCTAACCTGTTGGCATTTTGACTAGGCACCGTTTGGGAACTTCCTCTGCAGATCTCAGTTTCTTCTTTTGTGTGCTGTCCCTATTTAAGTGAAGCTCAAGTAAAATCAGAAAACAGAAGTAAACAACAGTTAAGTTCTCTATAATCTTTGCTTGTAGTAGCCTATGTTTTTAATTGGAGCTTGCTGTAGTTCTTAATAAGCAGATTTTCATATGAATAATTAAGGAAGCCTTATTTTGATTTTAACAGATAGATTAACTGAAGCAGAGGAAGAAAAAGGATTTTTCAGGGTTGCTGAGAGAAATAGTGCGAGAACATGACATATAACACCTCTATAGTTCGTCTTTACTTATTGATGTCTACTGCATTACTAATAGCAGCACTTCTGTCTCTTGCACACAAATTAGGTATGATAATTTGACTGTTTCCTACTGTGGGTTGTATTGTCGAATATTTTTTCCAAACTTAAATTCTGACAAGTTTTGTTCTGAATTGTGAATTGTAGTTAATGAAGAGTATATTTTCCTCTGTTGGGAACATTTTTAAAGGCAATATCGTTAGCGATCTGTCTGAGTGTATTTGGAGGTCAAAGCATATATTAAAACTTGCTCTCAGAATGGCTGTGTGGAAAATTAGTGATCTGATATAAGAATATGTGTGACTATGAAACGTCTCGTCAGGATTTCACCAGGCTAACTATGAAAGGCATTGAGCGATTGACCTGGATGTCTGAACGCTAAAACTTTAACTGTGTTCGGAAATCTGTACCAGAAGGACCTATTATGGGAGATCTTTTTCAGGGATTTCCATAGATTAGAAGAAACATTAAGACTTTTAGTCTAGTCAGTTTTTTACCTTGCCACTTCTCTCCTTGCTTATCCACAGAAACTTAATAAAAGGGTTTAATTTTATGTTGAAACAGGTCAGACCATGTGCTCCTTTTTGCATATTTCAGTTTTATTCAATATTTTGTAGCAAAAATCAAACACAAGGTCTGGGAAGATTTGCTAAATCGCTTTCTTTCTGGGGTTAATCCATTCTTAATTCTGTGTTTTAGACACTGATTTGAAAGGAGTTCAGGTAAACTTTTTAATTGTCAGCTGTGATAGAACGATAGAAAGAAATCACCTATGTAATGGCAGTTACATATTGACTTTGTCACCCTTTCTTTGGAAAACATCCTGCCTGGGGCAGGATAAGAAGTGCAGCATGCTCGCTAAGGCCCTGCATCTGGGTTCACCTCCACCACACACCACCTGTGAGAGAAGGCCCTTAGAAGAAAGCCCCTGGGTTCCAGGAATAAGGAACCAATACTGGCGGCTGGGTAAACAGAAAGCAAAAGTACTAGGCTCTGCACGGTCATGAACTAGCTACAGTGCGGATTGGCTCAGTGTGTGTGGCGACATCCTGACCTTTACAACCATTGGCTCCGGGGTGCATGCTTATGGCTCGTGGCCTTGCCATATACGGGTAACGGGTTCTATAACTTCTGGCTGATGCTATAATAAAGGTCTTTGGCCCACCATCACAGAGACCCTGTGCTCCGGATGGGCTCGGGACTCGGCAATAATCACGCCAGAACGAGGTGACTACATCAAGCATTTATTCAGGTGAGAGCACATAAAAGAAGCAAAGTATGGATAACTACTCACGAGGTGATACCTGCTGGCGGGATACTGAACCCGAACATACTCTCGAGCTGGCAGACCAGAGAGAGAGAGTTGCTGGCCGGCTCCTGCGGAGACAGCGTAGGCCTCAGAGTTAGGAGTTTCTTCTCTCCCCCGCTCTCTCCTCACTGTCCAATTTAATGCCCGGTGCATCCTGGCACATAGGGTCAACACGACCCAGGAGGCAGCCCAGGGGGGCGGGCAAACTCCGCCTCTAGTTGTGCAACTCTCCCCCACTGGATGCGCAGGCACGCATGCCAGTCGGGGGTCCCAGCCCTCAATTCGAGGGTCCTGCCTTCCTCCTCTTCTTCCTCATTTCCGGGTGTTTGACCTCCAAAGCTAGTTTGGAGGACGTCTGCGGTTAAGTTGGCTACAAGCCCGGCTGAGCGGCCGGCTTCAACAGGTTTCAGAGGGGGCTGCCTGCGAACCGAGCTGAGCAGCTGCATCCCTGCTCCTTATCGCTCAGCCTAGGCAGGCAAACATCTTTTTCTCAAGGTCTGGCCTCTTCTTCTCACAGGAGATTTTTATGACTCTACAGATCACAGAAATTTCCATCTCCAATACATGCCACCCTGTGATCTGTAGAGATCATAAACAATCATAAAGATTCTCACCTCCTATACATACCACCCCGCAATCTGTAGAGGTCAATCTATCGTAGCCAAGCGCCCGAACAGATAACGTTTTCATAGCAGTTTCAACCATGCCTCATTTCAGCATTACTATGCAAGGGATACAGCATATGATAATATTGGAAATCTCATATCTGCAGTCATGAATAAGCAGAAGCATAGCCATTGCAGCAAGGTTGCGTGCTGAGCTGAGTCTACATCTACTAACAATGATGGCAAAGCTGTCGTTGTAGCACTGCAGGATTTTGCTAGCCAGCATCCCAGTCTGTGTAGCGTGGTCAGTGCTTGCGCGGCAGTGATCCCTGGAGCAATGACGTTCTTACATCTCTCTGTGTTTTTTTTTTTTTTTCCTTTGAACCTGGTATGTAAAATGATAAGCCGCCCTACTGTGCAGGGTGGCCTAAGTAGTCCAGCAGGCCTACATGTGAGTTAG
>NW_010579674.1:4269-18936 GCF_000705375.1 Tinamus guttatus
CTCGATCTGGTCTCCCCCGCGGTGGCCCTGGCCGTGAGCCCTCCGCTCGGGCACGTCCCGGTCTGGCTGGGCTAGCCCGGCCACCGGCACGCGCGGGGAGCCACGCCGAGGAGGAGGAGGAGGAGGAGGAAGAGCGCGTCGGCTGCGGGAGCCGCGGTGACCGGCCGGAGCACTTGGCATCGCTTGCGAATAAAGTACACGAGTGATTTCCAAAGCGATCCGGGAACGGCCATCCTGAACTGGATTTAAATCCATTAAAATATAGCTCCCCAGAGAGTATGTTTTTCTACCTCTAGTGATTAGATCCCTTTTAAATCCACGGTTTTACTTGTGAACAACATGTTTCCACTGCTTTAAGTGTGACCCCAAGCTTAGCATGCTCTTGAGAGGCTTGGTTTCCCAACATCAGCTGTTCTACCTTGAAGAATACGAAAAAAATAAAACGTAAAACATGACAGCTCATTACCTGGTCCAGCCTAATTAACAGGCAACATTTTTAGGTTTCTCAAGCGAGGAATTTTAAACAGGGCTTTATGATTGTGAGATACCAGAGTACCCATAAATATTTTTAATTTTTCTTGGGGCCTTATGATCCACATAAGGAACACCCTCTATTTCTCCAAGACACCTGTAAAAATGTCACTGCTTCCAATAACCACCCTTCTACTGCAGAAACAAGCCCCAGATAACTAACATAAGATATTTTTTCCAGTTTCAGTGATGGAGGCCAGCAGTTCTGCTAAGGAGAGCAAGCAGTGCACTTTCAAGCAAGGCAAACAGGTAAGAAGGCCCCTTTGGGCTGACACAAGCTAGGTGGGGATGGTGGGACTGCCAGCTCCTAGGTGAGTCTGGTGATACTTTGATTTTTGTCACCTTTTTCCCCATAACAAATAGCCTTTACCAGCAGTTAATTCTGTTCCTGTTGTGCCCAGTGGCACTTCATTTAACTTTGTTATATTTTTTTCCTATTTTGGCTGATGTTCATGGAGTTTTGGTCTTTCTTTCCCCATGACCGGATTTTTTTTCAATCCGATTTCCTAAGTTGCATTAGTGGCGCTAGTGATTTTAAGTTTTCATTTAAGGTTTCCTTCAAGCCTGCTACACTGTGCTCTTATTCAATCAAGACTGCTTTGTGTGCTCTCAAAAGCATTCTGACCACACTTGTGATCTGCATTTTATCATAGATCCCCGAAATACATTTAACATGCATTTAAACTTTGCACCAAAAAAAAACATTCCTTTCTTCTGCCTTTCGTTATTATGCTTGTGTTTATAAGTAACTTACTGGTCTTGAAATTACATATTTAAATTCTTGTGCCGTGTGCTGCTACACATCTGTTTAAACCTCTGTGTAATAAATGGTGTATAAATATGATCTTTGTCTTAAAGCTTGTAAATACTTCTGTAATATGGGCAGATTAGAGCCCACGCATGAATGTGCAACTCGTGATTTGGTAACATTTCAAATATTTTTTTCAGAAGGAAGAAGTTTCAGAAAGGCAGCTGATGAATGATAGTCAGTTGGAAGCAGGTAACTGCTCTGGACTCATAATGGTGGGAAAATTAATGTTTTCTTTATTGACGTGATTTTTCTACACCAATTCCAGCTTTCTCACAAGCTGTTTAAATGCCTTCGGCAGTCACTTAAGTATTGGTCTTCTTGCACTGCTGAATCTTAGCATCATTGTGGATGGCAATATGTGGCACTAGTAATTGTTTTCATTTATTTATCTCACCTAAAGGTGAAAGGAAAACATAAATTGAACTGTGTTGTAAGGGAATGTTTTGCAGGTTTTTAATTTCATCCTCCATACTTCGAGGTTTTGTTTTCTTTCCAGATCAGAAACACCTAACATCACCCTCTCAACTGCGTTCATCCCTGCGCTCCCCAGAGAAAATAAGATCAGGGCTCACCAAAGGAGGGTACCGGGTGGTTTTCTCAGACAGCAAGATTTTAGACTCCTCCTCAGAGAGGGACATAATACAAAAGGCTGGTATTTATGATCTTGGCCAGGAAATGTCTTCTGCAAAGAGATTGAATTTGAATGACACAAATACAATTGATCCATGCAAGCTACCCAGCGACACGAGGCTAAGCAGCTTTGACAACTTTGACCATGTCTCCCTGACCTCAACTCCTCAGCACAAAGACTTTACGAAAAAAATGCAGAATGACAAAATCTGCATGGTCCACAAAGATTACAGCTGGAAGCTAGCTGGAGAAATGAAGACCTCCAGTGGAGGTGCATCAACACTGCACACCGAGGCAGGAAATACCAGCACAAGTCCCTTCAAAATGAGCTCAGGTAAAAAAGCATAAGGACTCTTCTAAACAGAAAATACACCACTGTATAGTGTACTTGCTCTCTGATATGGACATGAGTCCAATTTGTAGAGCAGACTATCCCTAAATAGCCAGATTACAAGAAGTCGGTGCCTGCAAAGGGATGTATCCTGCATGTTGCCTAAAATTGAGTGTCTGTGTTAAACTAAGCTGTCTTTTAACACTTAATATTTTTAATAGAGGTTTGCAGTTTACCTAGGAAGTCAGTGTACCTGTTCTCTTCTGAACTCTGCCTCAGTGGCTGCCCTTGCACCTGATGATCTTCAATGTCTTTCCCAGCAACAGGCAGCCAAACACAGATGCCTGAAGGTGTTTGAGTGACTAATTAATCTTAAAATTAACAGGACACTGGTGCTTAAATGGAATTAATCCCCTGTATAGCTTTGAAGACTTGTGCCTCAGTGTTACTGTCCTCTGTCAAGGCGCTTTTCATTCAAACCACTTTGCTGCTGCATCAGTCATTTCAGAGAGGAGACAAGGATAAAAATTTGGAGAAAATTGATCTACTTTGCTTTTTTTCTTCCCCACAGATCTGCACAGCAGCACATATCCATACCATAATTGTGCTCTACTAGACAACCATTTTTCTACTTCATCTGTAAGCTTCAATGATACAACATCGAAGCTTCACTCGTTGACAGCCGGCGTGTTACCGGAGAACTCACAGCCTGTAGCAACAAAACCAACAATGTTACCCATGATGCCTGGGAAGGTCAAAGAAGCTGCAGCCAGTAGGTTCTCAAGCTCTTCTAGAGAGGAATACAAGCAAAATGAGAGCCTGCATTCACTGATGTCTCCTAAACATTGCTTCAAAGACTCACATAAGGAGGCAAGTGTCGTATTTTTGTCATATTTGCTCTTCAGAAATGCTTATGTGAAAAATGGGGTGTTAACGTAGCATCTCTTAGTCAAACAGGCTCTGTAAAGAATAATACAAAACAGCTTATATCTTTTAAAAAGCGATAACTGCAGACAGACAGGTCTCAGGAAATTGGTTACATAAATGGGTCTGAAAGAGAGCAAGAGGTAAATCTAGGGACACAAGTGAAATTGCTGATAAAACACTGTAGAAAATGCCAAGTGCCTGATTTCTTTGTGTCCTATTGGAAAAATGCAAGTATAAACACCTGATAGATGCATCCAGCTAAGACAGGAGATGCTTGCAGATGTACTACACGCACTAATTAAAAGTAAGCAGCTTTGACTTTCTCTCATTAGTCTTTTTCCAGTGAGCTGAGTAATGGTCCTGGTATCACGGAAAGTCCCAGTCCCACCAGACCTGAAAAAGCATCCCACGTTACAGCTGTTCTACAGCAACTCCTGGAGTTAGTAGATTGTCACTGGGACGGATCTGGATCTCTTCTGTTTAACAAGGATTTTCTTGGTAAGCTTTTCAGGTATATGGAAACACTTTATCTCTCTGTTTTCTTCCAATTCATATTTAAAGGCAGGAATTTATATTTCCATGTGGCTTTTAGACTTTAAGAGCCTTGTTCTGCTCTCTTCAGAGTGATAATAGCTTCCCATTTTGTTCTAGAACATGTCTTATTTCAAAAATCAGTGTACTACTGACAGTATTTTTTTTTCATAGGAAAAGCTAATATTCAATTATACCCCTTCAGAAGTTATTGGAATTAGATGCTTTAGCATTTTCTGCACAGAACTTCCTGATTTACCTTTCAGAAGTAAATTTAGTTTACAGTCAGATATTTTTTGCAATGTAAAGATCATATTGAAGTTGAACATTTCTATTTGAAACACAAAAGAAAACCCTTGGACTGATTTTCAGTTTTCATAGAAGGTTTGAGATTCCGTTTTTTTCTGTTTAATTTGGAACCAGGAAAAAATCCAAATGGAAAAGCTTCCAGCTTTGCCCTAGTGTCATTTAATGATGAAGAAAATACAGTAATTTTATTTACTGATTTATTTATTTTGTTAAAATCTATTTCCATTTCCACAGTTCCAGCCCAAAACCTACTTTTGCATCTGGTGGCTTGTGCTACTTCACCGCATACTGTTCATCTACCAGCTGGACACAACTCCTCAGCCTTAGCTAGAAATGATTGCAAAGTTCAGAGGACCCAGCTGAAATACACTGAGCAATTTGACAGAACAAATACTGCTACGGTAGGTGGTTTTAGCTGTCTGTCTTTGTCCGTATGTCTGTGGCTATTCCAGAAGAAGATGAGCAGCATAATGTGAACTTTTTAATAAGGAAAACTTCCTTCTATTAATGAAATTGTGGAAAGATGAATCACCTAATTTAATTACAAGGAGCAATACTGCCTTCAGTAAGGTTTCTGACCCTGTATTTTAAATCAACAGACTGATTCTCCTGGAAGGAATCAAATTAGTGGCTCCTTGAAATATGGGTACTTGGTTATCGGCTGCCTTGAGTCAGGAGCAAGGGAAGGGTTGGGTCCCCAGGAGGTGCCTGTGCACATTTCAAAGCCTTTGCTTCTTACAGATAGAGGGATCCATGTACACCTCCTTGATAATCCTCTTTCCAATGGCTTTGCCAGTAGCATCCCATGGGATTCCATCCAAACCTTGTATCTGCTTCCACCATAGTTCAGCTGACAGCCTCTGTGCTGCTTCGCTACCACAGAGAGGAGCTGTTCGGCTAAGGATCATCCTCATCTGGACCACAGGAAAACAAATAGCAAACACGCTCATTTGCTTGGCTCAGCAATCCTGTTTATACTGATTCTGTCTAAAGTCTAAGCCTTAAAACATCTGGGTCTGTCAACTGCACAGCCAGACTTCTAGCAACTGGTTTTGCTTGTCATCCTTCTGTTCAGGACTACGTGCCATAGATGCTCAAATTACTCCATTTCTCAGCTGAAACACATGCTTTTTATCTACAGTTTCATGTTTTAATCTGATTTTATTGCAGCCTGCTGAGAACAGGGATGGTCCTGTTCCCCTACCCTGCCTCCAGTTGTGCTGCTACTTCCCTACTCAAGCTGGATTTAAGCATATCTACAGGGTGCATCAAAACAAATCACCTCTTGATTCAGTGGAAGACTGGTCTTTCCTTCTTTTTCCCTTTTTTTAAGTGGATCTTACTCTCTCTGGCACACTCGGTGAAGAAGTGAGATGCCTGTGTTCAATGAGATGCCCTTCCTGACAGAAATTCAAAACCTATGTAGTCCACCTGATAAAGAGCTCCAGGGTTATCCAGTTGCAATGCTATTCCACACTGGACTCTTCCTTTTTCTTACAACTCTGCCCCAGTGGAGCTGGATTTATGAGGGTAGAAAGAGTGAGCCATATGATAGCCAGACAGGGAGAGTTTTCTTTTGGTTCTGTAACTCACCTTGTAATCTACTGGCTAGGAGCCCAAGAGGAATCAGGACAGCCAGGCAATAGGACTTTCCCAAGCCCATAGCATAAACCTGTGGCAATGATGAGAGCTGGAGACTGCTGCTGTTTTCCCCTCTTCTGCTCTGCAGCCTCATACTCCTTGAGACTAAAATGTGTCATGAACAGAGAGCATTGCAGATGCTGTGGGGATATATTCTAAAATCTAAAGCTAAAATCTGTTTCCAATTAGGTCTCAAAAAGAAAAAAATCCATAGAAACATTGCTGTTTAGATTTGTTTTCTGACATCATCTGAACTCTCTGCCAAAATGCCTGAATATCTTTTTGTGTTTTTAATATTACTGTTTGTTTAGGTTACTTTTCATATACCTATGTAGTCATGCTTTGAAAATGTCTTCATTTATTTAGGAGTGTGTTTCAAAGAAATGCTTCAAAGTGATGACAGAAAGGGGTACTTAACTAAACAACCATGTTACACCCATTTTTATTTATCACTTACTAAGGCAAGATTCCTGGCAACTTACTGGGCAAAAGTGTAGGAAATTGTTTCATTTCTCTTAATGAATATCATTTTGTTAATTAGCTTCATTTTGTTTCTGCAACTTCTTTTTTTGTTTTTTTTTTTTTTGGTCTCGTCTCATCACTAATGGATTATATGATGGAGCAGCCAGTTAAAGGACTGGAGGACAGCCAAATGTCAGCTTCCAAGTCACAAGACATGGACCAGACTGCTAATCATCACATCCAAAGAAATCAAGCGCCCACATACAGTAGGATCACACTGCTTACTTTTAGTTTATCATGAGAAATATGTGTTGAAAATATTATTCTTTTCTCCTTGCAGGTACACATGTTGTTATTAGAGTTGTGAATGGTTGGGAGTGTCTTTGGGGTCTTTTCCTTCACAGCTGTACAAGCTGCTCTCTTAGAAATGGAAGTATTCATTCATAGCTACATGGGCTGTAGTAAATCAGGTTAATGGTGACTTTATAAATCTCACAGTCACTGGCACAAATCAACAGGCTTACATTATTCCAGGATCCAGCTTTGCCGTCTGTGACTCTTCTAAGAGGTGTGATTCATTGTGCAACAAGAACAAGACTACTGTAATGCAAGGATGAGGGAATCCATCTGAGCTGTGACATTGTAGTGGATGCTTTGACTGACTGCCAAAGGACCAACACATGAATTCCTACAAACTGGAATACTTATCCGGTGTTTTCTGTCTGTACCTAGCCCTCAGACAGATGAGCTGACAGTAGTCCAAAAGTTAATCTCCATTTGCCCAATACTTCAGTGTCCCCTATAGATGGTAAGAGGCACTACGAAATCTGAAATAGCTGCACAGGTTTCATGGCCAAATAGGTATGAGCCTCTGCTCTGACCTGGCCAAAGCAGAGGCCATATAAATCAGTGCCCTGGATCCTGCTTCTGTCTCAGGAATGTGGTTCTGAGTTGCAGGATGTGTGTTAGTGAGTTGTTTTATTATCAGGATGTCAGACTTTTTATTATCAAGATTTTGTTTTAATTACAAACTCATTTACAAGTTGTTTTTTTTCTGATTTTGTGCTACCCATCTCCTTGTTTCCTTCAGATGACTTGCTCTGGAAAAATGAGCAGCTGAGTTTCCAGGTAGAATTTCTAAAGATGGAATTAAAACAGCTTAACAGACTTCAGGAGACTGTGGCTCTTCTACAGGACAGCCAGAGGTATGGTACACAGCTTGCCACTATGTTTATTGCACTACTCACTGCCTTAGTACAAAAATTGGTGAATTCAAAGCTCTGGCGCATGAGCTGGTCCATAGCGAGTGCCTGAGTAGCCTCTTCTCAGCTGCCTCTATCAAGGGAAGTGGGAAGATACCACTGACCTGCAGGAGGAATTGGCTTCTGCAAGTATGTGTTGTAGGGAACAGGTACATGGATAAATATTTATAAAACTGTGTTGAATTTTGCAAATGCCTTCTAAGGGAAACACTGAAGTCCTCCACTGCCCTGTATTTTGCACCTCCTCCTCTGTTCTGCAACATGAGGTTAGTGGTGGGTTAGCTGCTGGTTTGCAGCAACCCCAGTCTCTCCCTGAGCCACCTCTGCAAGCCCAGGGTAGGCAGTGTGCTCTTCAGCTCAGCTTAACTTCTACTTATGAAATATTCATGCTCCTGGCTCAGAAAACATGCCTCAGTCCTTAATTAAGTACAAAAGACATTGCCACTAATCATCTCTGAGAGAGCTAAATGGCACACAGGTTGCATGGCTGACAAGTCTCATGTTGAACCCTTGGAGTGTTGCTCCAAGGAGGGCAAAATGATAATACGGTTTTGTTTTTATTATTAAAGCTGCACTATACAAACCGTGAACAAAGAGACAAACAATTATGGTTAAGTGTTCCAGGGCAAATAATAAATGATTGTTATCAAGCACTGCAAGGTTCATACAGCTGGAACTACTACAAATTTTTCAGCCAAGATATTAAAATGCCAATTTGATGAGTGAGTCTGATGAAAATCTAATTCTTTTAAAAGGTATCTCAGGTCAAAATCAGAGACAGGAGAATGCCTTTTGCAATCACAGTACGCCCTTGGTTTGCTTGCAGGTGTCTTAACACATACTGTTAGTCTCTAGAGCACCTTTTGAATGGTTACCATCAGATAACTATACCAATGTAAGCCAGTTATCTATGAAATCTTACAGTGAAGCACAGCTGTAGTTGACTTGAAATACAGAACTATAAATACAATTTTGACTTTTGAAGTGTGAATTTGAATAAATGGAAGTCAGTATATTAGGTTTGTAAACATCTTTCTAGGCTCACTCTGCTGTAGGCATAGCCACCACTTCCATCCTTTTTTTCTGCAACTATCTGCCCAGGTCTTTGCTGTCTACAAACAACTTCCTGATGCAACAGTTGAATAAAGAGAACAGTCCTGCTGTTCACAAAACACCTTTTCCTTCTGAAAGATGCACCGCTCGTGGGAGATCACCTCCTCTGGAAAGAACTGCTCCAGTACCCTCAGCGTACAGCTCTGGTCAGTACCGCAGTACAGAGCAGTTATGCAACTGTCCTCTCTAAAGGGAACCAAACAGACTTTAAGAATGGATTATGTTCAATTTTGTATTGACTGAAATGTCATGTGTGCATTTAAAGATGCTGAATCTAATATTTGCTTTTACTAAGTTCTTATCTTCCTACTTCTGCTTTCCTCCAAAGCCCTAAAGACATCCGAGTACTAGTGTTCTTGCATTTCTGTCACATTTATTTTATTAACAGAAATACGGGGATGAGCGTTGTATAATAAAATTCTCTCTGAAACCATGCCATGCTGGGAAGATGGTAATTCAGCTGATTTAATTCCCTCTAAATTTGAATTGAATCAATACCCCAGCATGGAGCTGCCAATATGTAACCAGAGGTGAAATATTGTAAGCCCTATGGTGAGAGCAGCAGCTCATGGCACTGACTGTGAGTATTTGAAGTTCTAGTCCCAGATTTCCATTTTTACTCCTGAGAAAGTGGTTGATCCACCAGGTCCTGGGCTGCTCTCTGAATCTTGCTGAACGCGCTTTGCTCTCTAGTGACTGCATTGGCCATCAGTCTTACAGTGAAAGAGAAAAGGACAGAAGAAGGAATTCAATTACAGTGAGATGAGGAAGCTGTGGGCTTGGCTCAAGGCCAGGGATCTGCATGGAAGCAGGGCAATTCAGAGTAGAAGGGATGCTCATTATGGAAGTGAATCCTGCCCTGTTGTGCCACCATCTGCAGCTCACATTTATGCTCGTGTGTGTGCCGTTCTTTCACTGCGTTCCTCTCCAAGCAGTGAGCAGGAGAGGAACAAAAGAGCAGGACATTTGCACCAGCAATGTCCATCCATTCTTCCTTGTGCTCCTGGGCAGGACAGAAAGGGTAAGTCCTCTATGACTTACGTGCTTGAAAAATTACCCCCAGGACTATTCACTCCTCCAGCTTCCCTGGGGTAGAATCAGAGCTGTTGGGCCTATAGGTGCATGCAAACTTAGAGCCAGGCAGATATCTCTTTCCTGGTCTTGATGTTCTGGTATCAAAAACGCATCAAATCTCAGTGCCAGTTTGTGAACTTCTAGGTCATTCAGCTAACAAAGCCCTTCTGCCCTTTGTGGAGATTTTGTAGCAAAATAAACCTGTGCTTTTCTGTCTTTGCCAGGAGCCCCATGTGCCCAAGCTTGTACTTAGGTATTCCCGCTGGCGGGAAGGCCCGGAGCATCCCTGCTCCCAGCATGCCGGGAGAGGCCGGAGGCAAGGGCTGCTGCCCAGCATATGTGGTCTCCAACGCTGTTGTGAGGCACAGGAGAGGTGGTGAGAGCCTGCAGGAGCTGCAGGAGGAGCAGGGCAGCCACAGCAGGGCCCAGAGCGCTCCTGCCTGGCCCCCTGTCGCAATCCAGCAGCTCCAGGTCTTTTTGGCGAGGGCAGGAAGTGCAAGAAGAGCTTTGGCATCTGAGCTGTGCCTTGCTCTGCTGCAGCAGCACTGCCCCAGTCCCCCAAGGGCTCCAGCAGCACCTGCAATTGCCTTTCACTGTGTACCCAGGGCTGTCCTGACGCGGGCATCCCCCTTCCACATCACCCAAGGTCCAGAGGGGAGCCCTAGGGTTGGTCTGAGGCGCCCTCGCACGCCCTGACGCGCTCGTCCCTTCACCAGACATTGCTGCCTGTTCAAGTGCTCCGCATCTGTGCGTGAGGACAGCAGGGCAGGATGGCACTTGCACTAATGACTAGGGAATGTGATGCTGCCTTGCCCTGGGAATTCTGCATCTCACAGCTGTATGGGGGCACTGGAGGTAGCAGGGAGTTAAGCCCCCAAGCACTGATTTTTTTAGAGAAGGAACAGTGTAAGCTGCAGTCTGGGCTGCAGAGGGGCATTTCAGAGAATCACTGAATGGTTGAGGTTGGAAGGGACCTCTGGAGATCATCTCCCTTCCCCACCAGGCATGAGCACTCTGGCTTGCTCAGAGAGGATAACCCTCTACGCCAGGTGCTCTTTCCTAGCCTAGTTTGTGAGCTGGGGTAAAACTGGAATAAAACAACTGTTTGGGTGGTCTGTTTTTTAAAAAGCAGGTGCAGGAGCTGCATGGCAAGGAGCTGGCAGGGGACCATGCAGTGAGTGAGTCCCAAGAGAGAAAGACATGTGTGTCCCGGGCACATCCCCTGCAGCTTGGGCCGATCACAGACGCTGTTCATTTGGCTCCTGTGCTGAGACACCTGCAAAATAACTTGAGCTAGGAACCCAGCCCCTAACAGGAGGGGACACAGAGCCAGATACCCAGCAGGGCTCTAGTTCAGAGCCCCCGCGGCCCAGCCCAGCCACCCCAGCAACATGTTCTTCCCGCTGCTCTGGCTCTTTGCCTGCACAGCGCGGCCACAGCGAGCGCCCAGCGCTCTGCCACAGCAGCCGTGCCCCTCAGCACCGCGGCCACCTCGCCCACATTGCCATGAGCTGCTGGTGGCAGCAAGCCCTGGCTCTGAGCAGGACCCGGTCCCGGGGCCTGTTACCAGGAACTCGTGTGTTTGGTTGCAAACAGAGCAGCAGCCGGAGCCAGGCGCTCACTGTTTGTGTCCTCCTGGTTGCTCAGGCAACTCGGGGACGGCCAAGAGCTCACCACAGCCATGAGCCATCGCAATGGAGCTCCATGGCACTGCTGGCTCAGGCAGCACTGCCAGCCAAGCCTCCCCACGCTGCTTGTGCCCACCACACAACCAGACCAACAGTGTCAGTACTAGCCGGGCTTTATTGCAGAGCCAGGTTACAGCACGGGGCTGCACAGTCCTTTGGCACAAGCTTCTCAAAGGCAGCAGGAAGCCTCGCAAGGGCTCGGGAGGCCTGTGGCAGCAGCAGAGGAACACGAAGCGCGGCACAGGCCGGCTCTCCCGGGGTGTGTGTTGGGCTCCCCGCATGTTCCCCAGCAGAGCATGTCCTGGAAGGGCCCTCTGGCACCAGCACTGACCATACCGTGCGCCTGGTGCTAACGCAAGCAGGAGAGCACAGCAAAGCCCGGCAGCAAGGGGACAGTGCGAGCAGGCAACAGTGGAGAAGAGAAGGCCATGGTGTCAGTATGGACAGGAACGCCCATCCCTGGAGGTCTGTAGGTAGGAAAGGCAGCGATCACCAGCCGGACTGGCAGGGAGAGCGCCCTGAGGGCCAGGGCTGAGGTAGGGAAGGCTTCGGTGCCAGCAGGGCACAGGAAGCCCCGAGGAGTGTTGTTAGTATAGCGGGAGCTGCCCCAATGGAGGGCAGGAGGGGAGAGGGCCCGTTAGTACCAGCAGGAGGGACACGGCTCACAATACAGCACGGATACACGTAGTTGTCAGGGCAGAGCGCACGGCCCGGCGACCTTCTAATCACATCAGCGCTGGGCGACCAGCAGCCCAGCAGCCTGGGGCCCAGCCCAGCACTGCCCCCAGGGCCCTCGAGCACAAGGGCACGTTGCAAGGCTGACATGACTGCAGCCCCGAAGGCCTGGTGTGCAGGGCCGGGGCGGGTGGGTGCCATGGGCAGCCATCCCTACTTCTTCACTTTGGCATCATAGGTGCCTGCGTTCTTGTAGGCACTGACGTAGCCGCTGGTATCCACGATGTTCTCTCGGCCGCTCTTGCCTTTGCCCTTGCCGCTCTCGTCGAAGCGCTCCTTGTGGGAGCCCGTGTACTTGGAGGTGTCCGTCAGTCTCTCCACGGCTCCCACGTTCTTGGCTTTCTGCAGCAGCAAGATGAGCCAAGGGAGTCAAACAACGTGGCTTCCCCTGGCCCCCATTCCCTCCTCCTTTGCCCCATGCGAGTCCAAGACCCACTGGGGATCCCATCATCCCCCTGGTACCCACTGGACCTGTGTAATCCCCTTCTCCAGTCCCCTCTTCGTGGGAGGGGGAGTCTGGGACAGATGCCCAAGTTCTACCCAGGACCAGGGGTCTCCCCAGCACAGCGTTGGTGTGCCAGATACAGCCCCATCCTCCCCTCACAACCAATCCAGGGACCGAGGCGCTCTGGCACTCACAGTGACGCCTACGTTGACTGGCTCCTTCCCTGCCACCAGCTGGCAGATAGCTTCATACGCCTCCTCTTTGCTTTTGTCCTTAAATCTCTTCGGTGCCAGCTCCTCCAGCGCCTTCTTGAACTCCTCGTAGTTGATGACACGGGCGGTCTTCCCTCTGCAAGCACAGGGGCCAGGCCCTGAGCTCCCGCAAGCTCCTCCTCAGGCTGCACCTCTGCAGCCTCCAAGGAGGTCCCGGCTTTTCCTTCCCCCAGCAGAGCATTTTGAGGCCCCTCACCCACCCCTAAAAGGGAGCTATCTCCAGGGCACTCTTGGCAGGAGTCAGGCCCAGGACAGCAGACGCTGGGCTTCAGCAGTGGATCAGCCATATGGTGTCCAAATCCCTGGGGTCAAAACCTCAGCACTCGAAGGAAGTGCCCTGGGGCCTGTGTGCTGGGAAGAGGGGGGGCTCCTCTCTTGCAACTCGCTCTCTTAAATACTGTATCAGCTGAAGTCATCCTGGTGTTGAGGCCCTCTTAGTTGAGCCAGAGAAGAGGAGGACACTTGAGCACATGATGCAGAAACAATGACGGGTGGAGAACCAGCTGCCTCCACTGGGATCCCTCTCCAGGGCCCCCACCTTGAGCTGTGGCACTGATCAGGTTACTGCTCTGAGAGGCACCTGAAGAGTTGGATCCCTTCCTTGTAGCAGAGCTTTTAGCCACAACTGCTCCAGCTGCCATGTCCCTCTCTGTGGCTCATGTGGACATCACCTTCCCAGCACAGCTGGCCCCAGCTGGGAGGTCCAAGTGATCCATGGAGCAGCATCAGGTGTCCATGAGACCCAGAAAGCAGCCCCAAGCACCCTTCCTGCTCTGGGACCATACAGGGAGGTGAAGAGGGAAGGAGCAGAACTCCTCACCCAGTACAGGTGTGGGCTGCTAGGAGCCAAGGACAGGCTGTGCCCCATCCATAAGGGCCACAGGGGCTGCAAGGGCACTGAGCAGCAACCTGACTAGGATGAGCTCTACCTGGAGACATAAGCTAGGAAAAGGCAAGAGCTGGTGGGCAACAGGCCCAGCTAGATGGAGAAAGCGGGAATGACTCGGCCAACGCCTAGTGCACTGCAGGCTGCAGCAGCAACTGCAGCGGCGCAGATGGGCTGGGCTCCTGCAGCCATCACATGGGAGATCCCTGAGCTCCCTCCTCCTGCAGGCTATTCTCATTAGATGGAAACACAAAGGCACAAGAGAGCCAGCCAAGCCCACCATGATGGCTGGGAGCTGAAGTAGGGATACAGCCACAGCACTAAAGCCTGAGCCTCCTGCCCTCCAAGGCTTGAGTTCATTCATTATGGTGTTTTTACAGCAGGGCATCACAGGGAGGCACTCAGTCCTCCAGCTTCCCATGCTGGAGATAATACAGGAGAGACCAACCCAGGCCCACAGCTGTGGGTGTCCCCCCCTACCCCAGCACCATGATGGCCTCCCACCACACAGCAGCCCTGAAAAGCAAAGTCACTTACTTCACCTTGGAGAAGACAATATCCACGTCGGTGCTGGTGACGCTTTTGCCGTCAGTCACTTTGCAGTCTTTGCACAGCTTAGCCCAGTTCTTCCCATTCATTTCTTGCCCCGTGGCCTTGGTGTCGCCATAGATG
This sequence comes from Tinamus guttatus, assembly GCF_000705375.1. The sequence continues at coordinate 18,590 of NW_010579674.1, forward strand.
GCAAACTTGCGGAAACTCTCCTCCAGCGACGCCACCTCCGCACTCCCAGCCATGGCGCTGCTGCAGGTGGGGGGCACAGAGGGGCCCGGTCACCACCCACATGCCCTGCTCAGCCCATGTGCACTGAGATAGGTGGGAGGAGGGATATGGCCCTGTGCAACCCCAGGGCCACGCACCGAGGTGCCCTGCAGGGCAGGGAGCAGGGGACAGCCAGAGGCTGAGGGGTGGTGGCGACCCCCGGGGTCAGCTCGCTGCGGCAAGGACGCGCTGCGGCCCTCCTCCTCCTCGTCCTCAGCGAGCTGCCCCCGGCACCCCTCCCTCGGCCCGGCTGCCCCGTCACGCGGTGC
>NW_010579674.1:19196-43859 GCF_000705375.1 Tinamus guttatus
CCCTCCTGCCACCTCCCGTCCTCTCAACCCATCCTCCTGTCACCCCCCATCAGCCCCTCTTCCCGCCATCCCCTGTCACCCCTCCTGTCTCCTTGTTACCCTTCCTGCTATCCCCTCCTCTTGCCACCCCCCTCTTCTGCCATCCCCTTCCTGCCACTTTTCCTGTCACCCCTTCTGCCATCCCTTCCTCCTGTCACCCTTCTCCTGCCACTCAATCCATCACCTGGTGCACCAATGGCTGGTACCTGCTTCCCTGGAGAGGAGGGAGCTGTGGCATGACACTTCCTCCTGGCCTCACCTGAACTCCAGGACTGCGTATTGCAGGCACTAGGTTTATGCCAAAGCTGGTGGCACAGAACTGGCTCTTCACGAAGAGCACGGTAACACTTCAAGAGTAGAGATCGCCCAATGTGGTGTGTCCAAACTCTTCAGCCAGCCTTCTGGATGGCAGCTTGCAAAGAGGGGCGAAGGAGGCTGTGGAGGACAAATGCGTATTGCAAGATGAGGCAGAAAAAAACTATCCTGAAGTCAATTAGAGACAATATTTTCCAAGCAGTTTTTTACCACCCTTAGCGAAACCTAATCAGAAGGGCTGGCTAGGGCCATCCTGATCAGAGGTATTTGGAAGCCCCAGCTGTGCTGCAGTGAGACCCCCGTGAAACTGCAGAGGAACCAGTGCAAGTGCAGCATAAACCAGCGCAGAGCAAATGCAGAGACACTGGCACAGCACACAGGGCAGGGCTGGGGACATCCAGCTACTTTGCTGCATGCCATGGTCCAGCCCTGGAGAAGTGGTTAATGAACCTCATGGAGCTCAAGCAAGGCAAATACAGCTGTCATCCCCTGGGAGGGAGCAGCCATCTCCATGACTCCTACTTATTGTGAAGGGCTGCTCTCAGCCCTGGCTGCCCGAGAGGACAACGGGGCAAACGCTTCCCTAGGAATATCCCACTCTTCCCAAAGGCAGGTTTCAGAGGGCCATCAGTGGGGATCCGAGGCTGTGATGGCAGTAGGTGGGTGCAGAGGATCTGCATTTCACTACCTTCCAGCTTTGAAGAAGTTGCTTCTGCTGACGCCACAACTGCACAGGGCAGCAAGGTCCTGCAACAACTCCTGCTAGGCAGCCGCTCCTGCCAGGATTGCCTGGGGGCTCCTTTTTGAGTTGGTTAGCGCCCTCAATATCTCCCTTGGGCTCAGATTCTTTTGGGCTCAGATGCTTTTTCTGCTCACTCTCAGAGTCAGGACCTCAGTTTGATTTCTGTCCCGTTACTTTTCCAAGCCCTGATTTCTACATGTCTCCTATCCCAGAACGCAACGTCTTCCAGCCAAGCACACAACATACCCAACACAGTCAAAACCAGGAAAGCTCTGTCCTCTGGGACATCGTGGGAAGGGGCATGTGACAGAGAATGCACACCAAGGATGAGAACAAGGAGGTGAACCAGAGCAACAGCACAGAGCATCTCATGATGTGGTGGAAATCTCTGACTTAGCAAGTACAGGACATGAAGCTATGAGCCCTGGGAATGAGAGGACTAGTGTTCGTGCAGTCTCCAGTCACCAGCAGAGTGGCAGAGTGCTTCTATACCATGGTGCCTTCTTGACCACCCAAGCATCATAGGAGTCAGTGTCTCTGGTTTCTTGCAGGATGGTGGAGGAAAATTGCTTTCTCTAAGCAAGTGGCAGGAGAAAGGTAGAAGATTCATGTTCACTCAGTGCTGTGGACACAGGGAAGCCCTCTGCGCATAGGTCATCTGTAAGTTCTCGGGGTCTGCGAGCCTTTGGAGTGGTGGGAGCTCACCGCGCACGGCAGACCACAGCACGAGTGCAGGCAATGCTGGCCGGAGCAGCAGGAAAGCAGGAGCTCTGGTAGGACTCCCAGCAGCGGGCAGCACATTAGCCATCTTCATGCAGCTGGTGGCTACGTGGCCGGGCACAGCAACAGCTCTCCCGCAGACCCTTGCACCACCACCTCTGCGGCAGTCCTTGGGTGCTGCAAAGCGTAAGGAGCATCGAGGCCGCACAGCTGGAGTGTCCCGGCAAGGGCTCTGCAGGAAAGGGGCACCAGGCCAGGGCTGGCAGGGCGCCTCGCCCTCCCGCGGGGCTGGGTTGAGCAGGTCAGGTTTCGGTTTCTATGGGCCTGGGTTTGTTGTGCATTTGTTGTCACCGCGACAGCCCTGCTGGGACGGGAGCCTGCCCAACTGGCTGCAGCAGCAGGGCCCTTGGCTGGCTCCGGCTGCTCCTCCTGCAGCCCGGAAAAGGGAGCCCGGAAGGAGGCTGTGCCTTGGTCCGGAGCGCCTGGCCTAGGCAGGAGCCAGGGAGGATGTTACACAGGTCCTTTGGCATGGGTAGGGGAGGAGTGTGGACATGGCTCCATGAGAAGGTCCCCTGGGACCTCTCCCTTTCTGTGATTTCCAGAAAAGGTCAGGATGTTTCTAGGCTGTCTGTTGCCCCAGAAACCTATTTAAAGAGCTATTTAACTCCTGTTTCTCTTTGGGACACACTGAGCCAAAGCAGCTGTGAACACTAGGCTTGTCAGTGCTAGCACCATGCCAGGATTAGGGTCACCTGCGTTTCCATCTTCACCCATGGTTCTGAAGCGCTGCAGCAGCTCCTTTGGGCATGCAGAGGACTGGGGAACCACAAGGCAGCAGTCACCCCATCCCTCACCCTCCATCCTCTTTGCCCTGCCTCCCATGGGATGGGCCGCCACACTTGGCAGGGTCATCGTGTTTCCTCAGGGAGTCGCTGGCCCCTCTGCGGCTGGGGCGGCGTGAGGTTATACGGGAACACGGCGTCTATAGCGTGAGTTGCTAAAACAGAGGGCCGTGTTTCGGCACTTGTGCAATGTGTACACGGGTAACCCCGGCAACAGCGGGGCCGGCAGGCAGCAGCGTGGCTTGGCGGGGTCTGCGGAGCGGTGGGAGCTTCGCTGCGCGCAGCCCCGGTGCCTGCAGGTGCCAGAGCCAGAGGTGTGCGGAGCCACCGGGCTCCGTCACTCGAGCTCGGTGCCCCGGCAAAGCTCAGGAGGGTGCTTGACAAAAAGGACACGGTCAATGCAGCGATCGCAGGCATTTCCCATGGGAAGGGCACTCTGATTAAGCCATGCCCGGAGATGAAACCAAGCAGGAATTGCGTTCCCGGCATAGGCTGGCACTACAGAAAGGAAGGCTCTGCAAGGCCTGGCAGAGCAGTTGGCATGAGGACAGAGACTGTGACTTACAGACGAGCGTTGGAGAGGACTTCAGAAAGCTATCACTGCCCTGAGTGTTGTTTGTTCCTGAGAAAGAACCACCTTATCTCCTGGTGGGAGCAGCCAGTCAAGGCACTGCCTTCTGCTGATGGAAGAGTCCATATTCTGGCTGCAGATCCTGCCCTGCCCTTCCAGCTTTTTGTAGCGCTAGTGAAGGTGCTCAGAGGTGCCAAGCCTCGAAATCCTGCAGAGCTTGAGAGGGGTGAAGATGGGAGGACATGAAGGCACCAGGAAGTCTGCTGTCATCCCAGCCAGCTCTCTGCTGCTGTTGTGCTTCAGCTGCCTGCGGTGGGAAATGTCCCGGGCTCAGAGGGGCACCACGCACAGCACCAGAGCTGAGGTCCTAGGCACACAGGGATACTGCCAGGTATCTCGCAGCATGAAGGAGCCCTCATGGCTGAGATGTTGAATGGCATTTGTGAAGGTTCATCCTTTTGGCGACCTGGTTTGACGCAGAGAGCAGTTCTCCCAGGAGCCCATGTCCACCCCAAATCTGACCATTTCACTCATGTCTTCCCCAGAATCGATATAGTGCAGAAAGCTAGGAGGGAGGTTTCATGCCACAGCTGAAGGATGTCCTCACTTCCCAGCAAAAGTCCTACGTCATGGACCCCCACGGCTCTCTGGGCATCTCCGTGGCTTCCAATGAAATGCATGGGCTACCTCTCCTTGCAGAGAAGTCTGCAGCACCTGTACAGGCCAGCAGCATGTGGGGCTCTGCAGTGGCTGTTGGTGGCTCTGGGGTAAGGGATCCTTCTCGGGTTGGGTGTGTCTGTGCATGGCAGGAGAAGCTGGGGCTTAAGGTGCATTCTCAATCTGAGAGACTCCTCTTGGTAGCGGAGTACAAGGCAGAAAGAGGAAGGAAACTAAATGGTGAACCTGAGGGTCCTGCTAGTAAGGTAGGACATCTGCTCCCTTTCCTACTGCACTCAAAAGCTGCCACCTTGAGACATCCCAGACCTTTCTCTAAGCATCCAAGGGACTTCCTCAGCCCAGAATCCCACTTCCACTTGCCCCCAAAGAACACAGCGACCTTCCTGCAGCATGATGTGCATCCGACTATCCTCCCTGCGGTTCTTGCCCTTCTGTGGCTCAGAAGCCCACCTGAAGTTACACATCTGGCAAGGTCACTGACTCCCTGCTCTTCAGGAAGGCCCCCTTGTAGACTTGCCCCCAACCCCCTAGGAGCCATCACCTGAGCAACCAAAGTCATGCAAAAAAAAAAAAAAAAAAAAAGAGGAAACTATTTAGCAAAGGGTATAGAAAATTTTATTGTGGACAGAGCTAATAAAGAGCTCCATACATGACTTTGGGGAAGCTTCCACATGGACAAAGGATAAGAAAACATATGATGTCTGCTCAGGGACAGCTGGAGAGAAATTACCAATGCTTTCTGCTTGGAGGGCCTGCCGGCCTTCAAACACTTGAGCCCAGCATTAGCGTGGGCTAATGGACGATGGCAGACATGAGGAGAAACAATAGGAATCGTGTTGTCTAACTGGGATCTGGAAGTGAAAAGATGTCGTGGTGCCTGTTGATAAGTAGTGCAACACATGCTGATCCCCAGGCATTACTTCCCAACACCCCAGTGCTGCCAGCACGTGCGGCTGGCTGTGGTAGCAGGGCAAGCTGCCATCTGAGTGTGACCTGCGTCAGCCCCTCCTGGAAATTCAAAACATGATGACTTTGATGGCTACAGGAGATTTCATTTTTGCTGACTGATGGCTCATATAGTTTTATGAAAAATCAAGTCTCCTCATTTCAGCTCCTTCAAGAGTAAAAAGTCAGGCAACACAAAGAATGGCAGGAAACCCCTGTAAAAAAACCTGGGGCCTGTGATCCAATCTATACTGCTTTGCCAGATGGTTCCCAAGGACTTTGCTGGGAAGTGCTTGGCCTGGAGGGCATGTCCATGGGCCACCCAGCTGGCCTTGAGGATACTGAATTATATCTGCACTCAATACCAGAAGACATTCTTGGGTGTCATTTCCACCCCATAAATCCTTCAGGTCCAGAAAAGTCTTTCTAACACTGCCTTGTTTGTGCCACACACCATGTGGCTTTCCAAGAAGAAGGAGCACACGCAGGCAGAGTCTGACCAGGGGCTGAACCTCTACAACACCAGCCCTCCACACTGTTCATTGACCATCCTTGGCTGAAGTTCAGTAAGGCCAGATCCTTCCCCGCAGACTTTACCCTGCCCGCAGGGCAGACGTTTGGAGCTGGCCCAAGTCTGGTCCACAGACCTCTTCTCAGATTCACATTTCACACCTCTCTGCAGGTTACAGCTATGCATCAGTCCAGCCTTCTGACCTCCACCCATCCCAGAGAAGGGGCTCCTCTCAAGGCTCAGGACAGCTCTCAGGACTTTGTCATTCCCCACCCCATAGAGATATTTAGCTGAAAAACCCAGATCTCTAGCTCTTCAGGATACCAAGAGCCTAGGAGAGCAGGGGGCCAGTAATACTGCTCTTGAAGATGGCGTGGCTGCCTCTCTAACTAGAAGGAGCAGAGAGAGTCCAGAGGCAGAGATGGTGTAACCCAACCGTCTATAAGCAAAACTGCTGGATGTTGAGAAACTTCCTTCTGCAGCTCCCTGTTGTACTAATCCTGAGCCTAAGAGAGGAAATGGCACATGGGACCTACAAGCTGGGGTGCCACGCACATGGATACTGCACCACCTGTGCAAGAGGACTCCTTTCCCCTGTTTCAGGTCTGCAAGAACCATGTGTTTCCAGCAGCAGATGCAGCATTTTGCCTTCCCCTTGAAGGCAAGGGCTGCTGGAATTGACCACTACCTGGTCACAGGTTTGTGGTTTTGGCTGTGTGGTAGTGCTGGGGGACTTCCTGAGGGAGCTGACCCAAGTCCTGACATGGTCTTTAGAGCACACAGAGATTTTTCAGCATAAAGCAGATGCCCTTGTGCTGCTCTCTGCTGAAGTATACTCTCCAGAATAAACTCTGCCTTGGTCAAAAGCCCATCCTATGCCAAAATAATACTAGCCAAAATACCATCCTGTTCTCAAAAAAACAGGCAAGTATTTGGGAGCTCCAAGGGAAGCGCAGACCCCTCAGCAGGGCAATGGCTGGGAAACGGGTACATCAGAGATGAGGATCAAGCCTGCATTCTTATGCTGACTGTTTCCAGCAAGCAGTTTTGTCTAGATATCCTGGTCTGCTCTGAACTTTTCCTGGTGGATACTCACAGATTGAGCTGCTCCTAGGAAAGGAGTGGAAAGGCTTAACATGAGTCACTTCACGTTTTGTCTTGTCCTTCCCTACCTGCAAGCATGACAGTATGGAAAAAGGGGTAGACTCAGTCAGTGGTGTCCATGCATCATGGAAAACATGAGTAATTAAGCAGAGCAAGAGTAATTAAGCAGAGCAATTAAAACTTCTTCTGTTTGCTCTTCCCTGATGGTGTATGTAGGTGTTCACACAACACTAGCTGAACTGGGGCCTGTTCAGAAATGGTGCAACTGGCCAAGGCAGCCGCTGCTGCTCAGGGTGCTAGCCATGCAAGGGAGGCTGTGCAGGCTCAGTAGCTGCCAAATGACAAATTGTGCCAGGCACATACATGCTGGTGGCAAAGCCCATCAAGATGTGTGATTATCCAGGATCCTGGCCTCTGATGCAGCTGGCTGCTCTGCCGATGTGGTTTTCCTGGCACCCCAAGCCTCAGGGCTCAGGCAGGAGCCAGGTGCAGGGCACGCTGCCACTGGAAGCCAAGAGGACGGGGAAGCGTAGGCTCCGCAGCACTGCTCATCACCATGAGGACGGTGCTGTGCTTCTGGCTGCCTGCCCCTGGGTCTCGTGCAGGCGTTTTCTGCCAGTACAGACTTCAAACTTGGCTGCAAACTGTTGCTGATTTGGCAGCTGAGAAAATGGAAAGATGACAAAACCTGTCTCATTGCAGATTTTCTGATAAGGAAGCAGCGCTGTGGGGCACAGCGCACTGGGAAGGTGCAGCCTTGTACAAACTATGCTGCCTTACAGAGTTCATGCTGGTGGAGTTGGCAAAAGTGCTTGGTAGTGCACAGTGGAGAGCGGTAAAGGGACAGAGAAATTCTGGGGTTACTCCCTGACCATCTGCTCAGGTCCCCCCAGCACGATCCAAAGACTGACTGGGTAGAGGCAGACGGGACATTTGGTTTTAAGGGTGCCGTGGAACAGCAGAGATGTAGTCTTGTTTCTCCCCAAACGTTCTCCATGAATTTTACTGCAGTTTTAGTTTCCAGAGGGCTGTGAGGGTGCAGCCTTTTACTTAGGAAAGCATTTAGCAATATGCCAGGGGACCCACCTCAGGTTTGCCATGCTGCAGGACTTTTCCTCTCTCTCAGCTGGGTCTGCTGGAAGTGGGACAGCATCAAGTAAAAGGACTCTGCTGACTCTAGGGAATAGGATGAGTCACTAGGATGAAGAGCTTTGAACAACGACATACAAGTAGAATGGGAAGAAGAGTCCTGGGTGGAGAGAACAAGTGGAATGAGAACCTCTTTCCTTGTTCCACAACGTTATGGCTTTGGAAGGCTGATTCCTAGGCTGCTGTGGTGTTTGTCCTTATGTCCTTGAAGTATGGATTTTGTCTGCCCATGTACAAGTTGGTGGTGCATTTTCTGTGGTGTGGCTCAGACGTACTCTCACTAGGCTGGGGCCGGGGCACATGAGGCTCTCCACTGCTCTTACTTACAAACACAGCAGGGATCTTAGAGAAAAGTTCCAGGCCTTGTTCCTGGCTGCCCTCTTGCTGCCAGCTTTTCGTTTTCACCTTGTGCCCAGAATAGAGATTCTTCTCCTTGTCACCTCTGGGAGTGCAGTCGGACAAGGGAGAGTGTTGAGAACTACTCAAACTCCTCTTGGAAGGTCTATGAAGGGCTATGCTCCCAGTGCGGGTCTGAGCCACAGGAATCTCATCCATGGACTCAGCAGACTCCAAGTGATAGTCACCAGGGGATCCTGCTGCTCGGATGGGGCCAATACTGCCAGTAAGAAAAGCGGCTCTCACGGGGAAAGCTGGCACTAGGAGGTGACGGCTGTGGGAAGCGGACTTGGCACGAGCCGTTGATGGGCTCTCTGAGGATGGAAAGAAATGGAAAAGAAAGATCAGAAGAGAGGAAAACTTCCCTCAGCCCCATTCAGACATCAACAAGTCCAGGAACTTTTAGCGTTAAAGGAAATAATTCATATTTATGCAAAATTAGATACAAAAAATGTAGAGAATTCTGCATTCAGTACTTTAGTCACACATTTTCCCTTGTTAGGCAAACTAACTTCCTCCCTTACGTTTATTTCTTCTTATCTTGCCATCTTCCCTCATTTTTAGCGAACTCCTGGCTACACAGCCATGCCAGTTTTGCATTTTGTTTCCTTCTTTTTACTGAGTCAGGAAACTCCTGCCTTCTGTGTTTCTGACCCAGTTGCTTAAGTAGCCCAGTACCGTTTTTTTGAAGATTAAGTTTTCCCTCTCTTCTGAGTAATCTTCCCTTAAAAACCAAAAGTGATCCTTGGTAAAGCTAGACCTCACCACAATAGTTTTTACCACAACCTTCTCTCCAGGAATATGGAATGAGCATCATTGTTTTTACTGCTACAATAATACCTTGATCAAACTGTTAAGAGTAAGAACAGCCCTTTTCCTCAGCTATTCTAGGACTAGGAGTTCCAAGAAATAACCATTTCAACTGATTTTAGGTGCACAGGTGCGCATATGCTTCCAAAGTGAAACCCATGATATTTCTTAGGTATCCCAGCAAGAGCTTGGGCTCTTCACTTCTTTCTTTTCTCTACTTTTAAACACAGCTTTCTATTTATGCTTTCAGATTACAGCTAACTGGAAATGCTATGAAACAGAGGAGCTGACTGTTGCACTCTCTCACCTGACCGGGGATCTGGGAAAGAGGGCCAAGGTCTAATGTGTGTTTTAGATCTGCTGTCCTTTGCTGAGGAAGGAGCTTTATGCATCTTCTTCTTCCTTCTTTTTTTCTGTTGCTGTGAAAACAAGAAGTTCAGGAAATCATTTCATCAGCCCAGAAAAGACGCATTTTAAAAAAAAAGGTATCTTAACAACTCCTTTTTTTTTTAATATGCATTAGATATGACCAAAAACCAAGAAGTATTTTGTAGTTTAAAACTCACCAAACCACAGAATGGTTGCAGTTGGGAGGGACCTTTAGATACCATCTAGTCTAGTCTCCCTGCTCAAGTAAAGCAGGCTCTTCAGGACCCTGTCCAGATGACTTTTGAATATCTCCAAGGATGGAGACTCCACAACTTCCCTGGGCAACCTGGTTCAGTGCTCAGTCACCCTCACAGCAGAGAAGTTTCTCCTTAAGTTCAGATGGAATTGCCTGTGCTTCAGTTTGTGTCTGTCACCTAGTTCTCTCACTGGACACTTCTGAGAAGAGTCTGGCCGTCTTCCTTACACACCCCCTTCAGATATTTATATGTGTTGACAAGATCCCCCCTCAGTCTTCTCTTCTACAGGCTAAACAGGCCCAATCTGTTGATTATAAAACTCAAACTAGACTGACTAGCTATAGAGCAGCGATAAAAAATAGGTATTTAATGAACACATATATTATCTGCATATAAAGAATTTGGTGTGTTTGGATTCCTTTAGGCTGTTGTCTCACATCTGTAATATTTATGAGATACTGCTCGAAAAATGTATTTGTAGAGTCAAACCAGAAAAGGGTACTAAAAGTCACCTAGCACAGGACATACCAAGGGAGACAACTTTTGTTCAAAATACAGGTATAGCTGAAAGAGGATTTTTCTTACCCTTTAAATGACAAGACTTTGCTTAATAAGCTTGGAAGAATGGCAGGGAACACCACTACCTGCCATTTGATCAAGGACAGGGCGAACAAAATGTGGAAATGAACCCTAAGAAAGCAGAAAACCTGACTTTGGACAGCTGTTTTATATACCACACACTGTCCTTCCCTGGACAGGTGATCTAACCTCCAAATTTGAATGTATAAACTGTTGAGTCTTGCTGCACAGAAGCATACAGCTTGCTACGTCAGTGAAGTAGCATTGATGCTACATTGATGAAGTAGCATTGGAACAGGAAGATATCACAGAGGCTTCATGCGCTGTGGGTAAGCTGTGAGCTTAGGAAGGAACCACATGTACCTGGTGATACATGAGAGCAAAGACAGGAGAGTCTCTCTTGGATGAAGTGACTGCAGGGAATAGCCATAGCTGCACACACACACACACTGAGGAATGGAAGGGCACATGGGTGAAGGAGGACAGCCCAAACACACTGCACGACACAAGCATGAGCCCGTGCAGTTCCATAAACTGGTGGCATTAGGAGTTATGGGATGCAGCATTACCACTTACCTGAGAAGGGCCTGCAGACGGGAAAGTTGGAAGGTCAGGAGACAAGCTCTGCTTAGGATCTGCTTCATTGTTGGGGATGTAGAGCTTTGAAAAGCTAAAATACATGGCAGTCATTCAAGATGCTTCCCTAAACACTACTTAACAACTCTAATGCCCATTTTCTTGGCACATACCTAGCTGGTTTTAGGGGGAATGCTGTTGTGGTTCATGTCTCTTGATCCCCTAAAACCTTATGATTAAAATGAGCTCAATACAGAAACTATTGCACGTACCAGCCCAGAAATTAAAGCTAGTAAGATACCATTTTTTGTGAAGCAGTGGCTCTCAGGAGCACACTGCATTATCAGTACTCTGTAATGTCACCTGGCTTCCACATGGAGTGGAAACTATTGACTTCAACAGATATACTTATGGCTTGGGAAGAGATATATAGATGTAGGGGTATAAATGCAACATCAGCATGAACTGCACCTGAAGATGTTTCTGAGACTGATTTATTTCCCCAGATTTAAAAAAAGAAAAGCTTCTAAGGGATTTTTTTCAATACTAGACTTTTTCAAGGAAACCATCTGAAAGTGTTGAAGTCTTTAAGGGACAAAAATAATCTATTCAGGAAAAAAATCTATGGGGAATAGAAACAGTTTAAGGTCATATTTCCTGATGCAAAAGCACGCTAGGACATTGTGCTGAGCAGGTCATGTAGCTAGTAGTTCAACCTTCCTTATCTCTTCTTATGCTTTTGACTGAATATTAGAAGTATTCAAATATGAAAGTCCGGGTGATAAATATTTTAAACATCATGCTAGACTTTAATTTAGACATGTTGCAAAAAATAGGAACTGTTAAGGATGTACTCAAATGCTACACTTCCCTAGACATGTCTTGAACCCACACAGACGATCAAGTAAGCACAAGCTCTCAAAATTCTGTGGCTGGATTTCCTATTTAATTCCAGGGCAATTTCACTGTCACTGCTTATCAGAAGCTCTCTAAGTCTAAACACAAACTTTGCAGGCTTTCATATTTTCCTTTTTGTTCACAAAGTGGACTCAAAGGTGCTTCAGTGACAAAGCTGACCATCTTGCTTTAAAGTTGCACCACAGAAGCTTCGACACATGTTTCAGTGCAGCTCCCAACTGTATGAGAGACAGTCTCGGAGTAAGTTTAAAAAAAAAAACAGTCTGGAGTTTTCTCTAAAAGAGCTTTTCCAAGGGAGGGGAGGCAAGCACTTTTACAAACATTTAGCCTCCTGAAACTCAGAGGCTTGAGCATACCTTGGTCAAAACAGGGGAGCTCCTCATCCTCTAAAGTGTTTTTGTCTCAGGGGACATCAGTGACTTTGGGAATAACTTTCCACCCAGCATATATGCTGCTGGAAACCACCTGTCTCTAACTACTCACTCTTTTCCTGAAGTTATGGCTGGAGATTCCTCCACTTGAAAAGTAGGGTCTGTATAGCCAGGGTTGCCTGAAAAAGAGTCTGCTTCCTGAAAAAGAGAAGCAGAAGAATTTTCAGAGTCTTTTCAATTCCAAATTGAGGCGACAACAAGAAAGGATGCAATATACAGGGGGAAAAAAAAAGCACCGTAATTTCTCATGTGAAGCTTGTATGGCTAACAATATTGTGGTGTGTTTTTCTCAACAAGAATGCTTTGTCTTACTTGTTTTACATAGGTAAAAATTCAAAGTACTGATGCCCTGAATTTTGAAATTACATACCCTTCTAAGCACATAAGAAGGCTTGATTAGTAAGCCTCCTAACTCCAAGTGTCTGCATTAAGGAAAAGGGCTCCCTTTTCTCCCTCCAAAGCAATGCACTCTTAAAATGGTCTGAGTACCAAATGATGCTGTTTATGAAGCCCAGCTGTAAAGAAGGATAAACCACACCCCAGAGACATAGACTTGCCGGATCATTATACTTTTCCTAGCTGCTCTTAAACTTGAATAACCAGCAAGGCAATCCCTAAACATTTAGTGTGCAGTGACTATATGTGCAAAACACATATAGATTTTGAGTTTTTTTTTTTTTTTTTTGTAAAGACAAGCAGGATTTTAAAATGCAATTGACAATTTTAGCCTGATAAGCTTAAACAAACTTAGGGAGACTGATTCTTTAGAACAGCCTGATCAGCAAGCTTGAGAAAATGAAGTCAAAGTTGGACATCTCACAAGCAGGTTCCTGAGGGACCCAGGGCCTCTGCAGGTCAACAAATGCATAAACAACGTGGAAAAGGGCAGAACAGTGAGATGAAGTCTGCTGATGATGCTCCCTTATGTAAGGCAATAAAAATGAAAGCCGACTGCAAAGAATTGTAGGAGATTCTTCTTACACTGAATTACGGGGTGATCAAATGACTGAAAAACCCGTATTGCTAAATATAAAACAATGCACATAGGAAAAGCAACTTAAGCTTTATATAAAAAGCGATGGTCTCTAACTGGAGAAGAATTCCTGGAGGTCACAGTCAGCCACAGCCAAAAAATCATTTCAGATGATAGGAATGAGAAGGCATAAAAATTACACAAGCAGAAAATAGCTTTACGCTACTGAATAAATTCATAGGCAGCCTGGACACTGAATACTCTGTACAGGTCCAGGCCCATCTCCCACAGAAGACCTGGATAAAGAGTCTGAAGAAAGAAGAACAGAATAGAGAAGAATAGAAGAATAGAGAAGACTGACATTACTCCATAACTCCAGTTATGGAACAGTTTCTGTGCAAGAAACAGCTCACAGGGCTGGGCTTTTCAGCCAGGAGAGAAAAGGCTTCAGGGCAGATAGGAGTGGTAGGAGGAAAGCAAACAGGCAACCACTGTCTCCATACTGCAACATGTAGGTATCATCAAATAAAACAGTCAGGATGTACACTCAAAACAAGCAAAAGGAGGGCTGTTTTTTCTCCCCCAGCATATAACTAATCCCCAGCACTCGCTGTCACAGGAGGCTGCAGATGCTAAATGTTACACAGCTTCAAGAAAAAAAAAAAAAAAGGAATCACTGTGGAAGAAACCTGCATGTACAAAGTCATTAAAAGGAGCTCTATGTTCCAGAAGCCCAGGCAACTATTGCAAAATGCTGCTATGAGGACCATACATATATTCTGCTCCTGCACTCTTCTTCTTAGCATCTGCAACTGGCCAGTGTCAGAGGTCTGCACTGATCAGCTTTGGCTGCCCTCCTTTACACACCACAAGAGAAACTTCCCCAATTACTAGTTACTTCTGAAAACTTGGCATGAATGTCTAGAGTCTTTTTACTCATTTAATTCTTGATAAGAGAGTTGCCAAACCGGGAAGACTCCAGGCATGTTAATTTTTCTAACTTTGTGGTTGTGCAAATAGGTAAAGAGAGGAAAAGAGGGGAAAAATAATTTGCAACTAGTCTGCAAGTCCTCACATTAGATTCAAAGAGAATTGCTTTAGCAGTTTTTGAACACATGGATTTTCCAAGGTTTCAGGTTTGAAAAGTCTGCTATGTTGGGGTCACTGCTCTAAGTAGGGTTTACCTGAGTGCAGGATTAATAATCCTTACGAATTTGCTACATGCACTTCAAATGTAACTTGTCAGGTCATTGCTCATCACTGACTGAACATGAGGCGTGTGTAAATGTTTGCCTAAGCTCCTTGGAGACCAAATTCTGAGCACTTACATTCAAGCCTCAGGCACAGGGGCTCGCAAATGAAGGAGACTGGACATAATCTTGTATTCCCACAATTATATGTAGGTCTTTTCAGAGGCAACTCCACTGTGCCTGAAAGCAGCTGCAGCAGGAGACATCGTCCTTGGACGGTGACCATGAGGGTGCACAGTTAGAGCAAACCAGCAGGACTCGGTGTCTACAGACAGCACTGCAGGCCTAGCAGTTGACAGGAAATTAATAAATGATACATCCTGCAAGCTTCATGAGCCATTCTTTCCCAGCGGGGAATAAAAGAGCTTTTTAAGATCCACTTTGTCCATTTGAGCCTTGTAAAATATGCGTAAGCAAAGCAACCACATTAAAAAAAAAAAGCAAACCACAAGGGCTAACTGGCAGAAACACATGGATAAGTAGAAAATACAACGTTCTCTCAGTATTGAAACAGCTAGACTTGCACAGCTACTGCACGTAGTCCCTGAGGCCTTAGCAGCCAATCCAACCTCCTTCACCTGTGAAGATGAAGCCGCTCTTACCAGTGGAGTTGTCCGGATTCAGCTCTTGCCTGTACTGCAAATAGATGGCTCAGTTGTTTGCCAAAATTCATTGCCACCTTACAGCTCTCCTGCCATGCTCAGTCTCTCCTTTCAAAGGCCAATACCAGCTGTGTCTGTCTGCCTTCCTAAGCTCTATGGTTACAGCTTCTGGTGAAATGAATTCAGCTCCCTGCCCACGGCAGCTGTGCTTCTCATCATCTATTTCGGTGGCAGAAAGTGCCCTAAAATGCTCTCGAGTTGGAGAAGAGGCAGAATCAACTAGAAAAAAAATGTGATTTTTTGGGGCCCAGGGAAGCAGGCTCTGCTGCGAGTGTTGAGGCTGCAAGTGAAGATTAGATGGAATCTGACCAGACATTAGAAAACAGAAGCAATATTGAAACTGTGAAGGTAGCACAGCAAAATCTGTTTAGCATTTCAAACCAAATCTCACCGACCTAAAATATCATGTCCGAAGCAAGTCAACAACAATATAATGCCCAGGACAGCAAACTCTTAAGATGAGGATACCCATAATATAAAGAAATAGTATCAGAAAGTAAATATTGTTCCAAAGATAGCTATTGATCAGATTTTTTAGCCTAAAGTATGCAGTAATGCAATGATACACTCCTTAGGATACCATCCTATCAGCACCCCCCACTGAATGTCCCCCAGTTAGGATCTCTAGGATAGTGTCTTTCTAAAGACCAAAATAACTACAAAAATATACAGCTAACCAAACTGTAGTTCAAAACTGGCTCCACTTTGGTGGACATGCTTTATTATGCTTATTCAAATAGAGAGGGAATTCAGGATTATGTTCCAGCATCATCTGTATAGGTCTCAGCTATTTATTGGTTTTAGGTTATTTTCAGGCTTATCTACTGATAATTTTCTAATCTTTTTCTTAATTATCCATTCAAGTTTCATTAAATTTGGGTATTTTTTCAAGAGAATAAATAAATAGTGAGTGACCTTTTATTATTTTTAATGTATTAAAATGCCTATGAGTTTAATGATACCAGTTTAACGTATGTCTTTCACCAACAAAACAGAAATGTCTGTTCCCAGTGTTCAAACTGAAGAGTTGTATCCAGGTAAGAAAAAGCTTCTTGCTTCTCATATGGTAATCAACAAACCCTCAAATTATGAAAAAGAAAATGTCATGGTATTAGTCTATACCAGGTAAACCTTTTCTTACAGCTCAAACTATCCACATCCCAGCAGGTTGTCACTCTGAATGCAGCAAGGCATTAAAGCATCATTTTTGGTTTAGTTTATATTTTTTTGGATTGTCATTCAACTATCTTCAGAAAGACTCTCACTTGCACACTTTGGTTATTGCTACAGAGGCAACAAGTGAATTTCTTTTTCTTGCATTTTTATGCTATCTGAACCATTTAAGTGGTTTTGCTACAAACTGACTACTTTCACTTTGCACATGTTCTGAGAAGGATCTTTTTAAATATATAAGAATCCTTTAATCTGAATGTGGATGAAAATTTAACAAACCAATGTGTAAAACTGAAGCCAAAACCAACACTCAGGCTTGAGTGAGGCTCAAATATACCTATTAATGGAAAATTTGTGCTTCTTCTTACTCCCTAAAATGAATGAACAGTCAAGACAAAGGTGGGAACGCCGTAATTTCCATTTTGTGCTTGCAAAATCTTGGATCAACTACAAAGGATTTTTATCTCCAAGCTAAAAAAGGCTGTAGTCAACAGTGCTTAGTTCACAAAAGGCAAGTCACTCGGTGTCCTCCTACTCCAATCTATTTGTTTGTGTTTATCTCTGGTTGCTATGTTAGAAACAAGAAAAATCTGGTGGGTTAACATTTTTCTTAACAATGTGACCAGGCATCTTCCAATCTTTATTGTTCCCCAAAGTATTAACTGTATTCCTGAAATACAGAACTGCTTTTCACCCTGCTTCTTTTAGCTTTGCTGCTTCAAATTAACCACATTCACACAGATCTATGCAAGCCCTGGTGCCAATGGGAGATCACTGCTGAACAGTCTCATCTCAAATGCACACAGTCCATCTTTGTTTGGGTATATTTCCAGTAGCAATCAAAATTCAGTAACAAAAAAAAAATGATTAGAGCTAAAACTTTATTATGATTTTAGTTTTCATAATAAGCAAAGCTCTAGGAGACAAAGTGCCAAACATTTTTGTTGTTATGGAAACCTCCATTCAAACTGAAAGTTCAACTTTTCCGAGGAAGTAAAAAAAAAAAAAAAAAAGAAAAAAGTATATGAAAAGCTGAGATCTCTATTCTACACAAAAAGGCAATTCACTCATTTTCCACTTTCCTCTGATAGGGAAAAACCGTTAATGAATCCAGAGATAGTGAGAAATTCCAAATCAGCAGTATTTCTGCATACAAGAGATAATTAATTTCTTATGAAATATAAAACTGACTGTATAATAGATAACTACAGAACTAGATGGAATTACAAGGGTTCACAAAATCATAGAATAATTTAGACTAGAAATAACTTTGGGGGGGCCTTAGCTCAATCTCTTATTCAAGGCCATTCCAGTTACAACAACCAAATTTTGAGAATCCCCAAGGATGGAGATGCCTTTCAGCAAAGTAAGTTACACCAAATAGCTCAGTTACTAGAACATATGGCACTGAACAGCGTGATAGCAGAAAAGAGCTTGTAAACCTCTTTTACAGAGATAAGATCAACATCACAGATGCTTTCACTTCTGCAGATCTCAGTTCAAAGAAAAGCCAGCCTAGCTAGGCCCTTTCTGAACATAATTTGCCTCCTTCTCTTTTTCCAAGATGGCAAAACAAATTGGTATCAATTGCTCAATAATTAACCCAAATTTATCTAGTCTTAGAACCTGTCTCGCTCTCAGTCATGAGACCACTCACACAAGGCTGCAAAATTTGACAAAATTCGACCAAAACAGATGAGCTTGTCCTTCCCAGTGACAGGAGCCCTCCCACTCTTCAGTCATCTGCTCTCATGGTGACACAAACATTTATATGACTGCTTAGTGAACCAAACAGCAGGGATCAGCCCAACTATACACTAGTTCTACTCTCTTTTTTTAAGTACATTCTCACCCAGATGAGATTCCCCCGCCCTGTGCTCTGCATGACTGTAACAAACAGCTGCACTGGCAGAAGGGAATAGACAGGGCTGGGCCCAAAACACACGGCTGAGACAGAGGGTGGGTGGGACTGATTCTTCTGAAAGTGCTGCTTGTTTCTGCCCAGGCTGCCAAAGGACTTCAAAATGTTTAGCCCCAACAACTGCCTCTAAAATGTGGAGCTTACAGAACTGAAGCAAACTCCACCAGGAGGACCAGCAAGGCTGGGTTGTTTTTTCTGAGATAAGTATTGAGCATACAAGTACCTGACTGGGTTTCAGCTGGGAGGGACAAGACTCCAGAGGTTTGTCTACCTCTTTCACCTCTAGTTGGGGACGCTGCTGTAGAATGTACTCATATGTAGTCAATTTGTTCCACACTGAGAGAAAAGGAAGAGAGATGTCAGTGCATGAAACGCCACTCCCCAATTATACTTACACCTGGAAAACAGTTCAAATAACTATTTGCAATTAAATAGTAACTATAAACATGAAGAGGCAGAATACCTTTGCAGTGTCTAACTATATTCCTTATTGTCTTCATCATGACACTACATCCTTCCACACTATCCTTCTATAATTTCATATATTTGATATATTCTTCTATGCTGTAGCAATTTATTTAGCATATTCCAAACAGAAGCAAAGCTGTTATGCAGATCAGTATGTTAAAGATCTGTATCCTACAGAAAGCTCAGAGAGTTGTCAAAAAAAAATCTAGTCTAACTGTATACTCCTGTATTGGAAACTAACTGTAGTCTTCCAGTCTGGGGAAAATCGAAAAGCTCCAGCAAGGACTTGCACACATCACACCTCCACACAGCACTGATCCAGCTGGAATCAACTTCAAAGGCTAGTAAACCTTTCAGGTTTGTACTATCTGTTATTAATGATTAAATGTTGTTTCCCTGTAATTGATAAATATTTCAATTTGGATGCAAAAGAAAACCTAATTTGGGTCAAAAATTATTCTGAAATAGGAAAAAAAAATACCACAAAACAAAATTAAAAAACAGAATAACATTGGGATAACACCTGCAAATGCTCCGGATGTGCAAGAGGATGTGCAAGTCCTTGCTCCAAAGGAGGGAGCACCCTCTCGTGGCTGTTGAACACAAGGACAAGATTAAGTACGCCTGCTACTGAATTAGATGATCCTTTCTTGGCCATCAAAATGAAGTATTCCTGGCGTGGCCCCAGCATTTTTATGCTTTTTTGTCTTTCTGCAGCACTAGACTGATGTTTGAAATGCTCAGGAATCATCGTTAACCGAGTACAGTCAACTGCCAATTGCACAAAGCAGGCAAAATCACACAGAATAGCGCAAATTTAAGTTAAGCTCCAAGAGGCTGTAAAGGGAAACCAGTGACTCCACTGATCGTAACATTAGCAATGTAAGAGGACTCATCCATCAAATGCTACACTTCACAAGTGTAACGGTTTTGCTTTGAAATTGCACTGTGGTGGCAAAGCACTGTTAGCTGACAACAGAAAAAATCCACCCATAGTCTGTAACTGGCATTCTCATTCCTCTTCCGGCGTGTCCCTTCTGCTCTAATTTTGGCACCAGTGACAATTGTGAGGGTAGGATCTTTTTTCATCCTAACTCATGCAAGGCAGCCAAGTATTATTGGCTTCACTGTAGACGATGATTGAAAAAATAAAGTTTTTGAGGCCCACCTGCACTTCCAGGCATAAATTTCCCTTCTGGATGGAACAACAAATGGGAGATCTAACGGAAAGCCCTTCCGCTGACTTTTTCCTCTGAATTCCATGAACTATTTTGTGCAAATATAGTACAATTCCATAAGGAGATCTTTATCTACAGGACAGGCCCCCTGCTAGAAAATCAGACCTATACTTTCTACACTTACATAAGGTAAAGGAGAAATTGGATCTCTCACATGATCAAAGCACAGTAAAGAAACTCCCCAAAGCACCTATGACTCAATCTGAATCTGACATCACTAGAACTGAGATCAGCTGGTTTGTCTCACTTGGCCTCCCTTATGCTTTTATCTCCAAGATAGCACAGTTCAGGCACATGAAAGCACAGACCTAAATTTGGCCCCATTTTGCCTGATACTGCAGTTGTTGGGAACTGGGGGGTCTGTCGGACATAGCTGACCTTAGGAGGTTGGTATAAACACAAACCATGTAAGATCCAATCTAGTTGCAAACCAGTTTGCAAAACTGGAGTTGCAAAGCATGCATGTATGCACCTTGCTGACATCATGTGGTACCTGAGTCAGTAATTTCTCCTGCAACAAGGTGGCTTTATACAGAACCAGCTAGAGTTTTTCTGCAACCCAGATAAATGTGATCTGAAGAAGCTTCCTGCAAACTATGTATAATTGCATGCATTTTTATATAAAGTACCACAGTGCTATATTATCAAGAACAAATCTTTTAGGAAATTTTATTTATTTCCTCCAACTAGTCTTTAGTTCAAGATGCCCTCCCTTATTCTAAAGGACTTATTAGCAACTGTCCAATCTCTATCCAAGTTGTTCTGGAAATGGTTATCAATATCATTCAGGGAACAACAAGTTCAACTGGATTCTAAATTTTTCTATGATATCTGTGATTCAGCCCTGAATCAAGGAAGTGGTTTTGACAGGTGGCAATCTCTGTGATGCTGTGCTGGCTTTATTAGAACTTTCTGATGTAAAAAAATCAAGATGTTCCTGGGAAATCTGACTAAGGTGGAAAAAAAAGCTTTTCACTGGCTTCATTTCACCCTCTCAAAATACACCAAAGGCCTCTGGACAGGCCTTCAGGCAGACAGATATGTGATTATCCCCAGATAAAGATCAGGCAGGCAGGAGACTTGATAAACCTAGGCCAAAATGCATGCTCTGGGATGCAAAAAAAAAATAATTCTATGGAAATCTATAGGATTAATCTGGATCTTGAAAACAATAAGAACATTTATCTGAGGTTTTACAGATAAGAAGAAACGGATTCATCCCAAATCAAGCATTTGGGGGGTGCTTTCTCCCTGCTGGACTCTAAACTGTACTTTTCAAAAAACAAATTTGTGAAAGCTGCAGAAATTCACATTTTTTTCTACAAATTGGAGAAAATCAAAAATAAAATGCTAAATCCCCAATTTCTGCCTCTTCAATATATCCTGCACCATGTGTGTATATTTATGACATATTTTTGTGACAGCACATGTATGTGACAAATTTGTGTGTTTATTGTGTTATATCTGTGATATGGGTCAACACACAATGAACAGGGAATGAGTAGATGCTATAAGAGAATGAAATGGGATGCAGATGCCAGGAACATAATACCTACTAAGATAGATGTGAAAGGTCAAGAGGTGGCCCAGCAGGAACACAGTCATTAGGCTCAGAAGAATGAAAATCCCAGCTGAGACCAAAATGGCAGGTGCCTGAGTCTCAACAGGAGCTGCAGGAAGAAACACAAACCAGACGTCTGTGTGGTTCTTTAGAACTGCAAAAGAAAAACATAACACTGCAATGAAAACCCTAGAATGGCAAGAGTTAGGAAGTGAGGAGCAAGGTGCAAAGCTGTCTCAGGTGAGAAAAAGAAGCCGGGGGGTTAGAGAATGAGTACTTAGATCAATGGAGAAGGCAGCAAAGGAACAAAGGGCAAAAACGTACTATGGCAAAGGCACTAAAACAAGAGAAGGAGGCAAGTAGCTTGTCTAGGTATTAAATATCATTAAGTAAACTTTACAGATGGAAGTATTGTTAACTCAAAAATAGTAACAGATCCAAAGTTATGCCATTGAGATCTATAAAATCAGTCCAAAGATATTCTTGTAGAAATATAGCACTGAAGGAGTAAGGGAGGAGAATTCCTCCTCAGTGGGAGAGCCCACAGACTCCAATCCCATACAGAGCTGGCCCTCAGGATCTGCTGGCTGATTCTCAAGATGCTCAGCTGAAGCACTGCTAGTACCTTCAAACTGCTGATCCGAACGAAGCATCATGGGATTAATGAAGAACTCCACGAAGACATAGAAAGCTACGAGCAGCAGAAGGCCAAGGCCCAGGATGGCTGACAGCACGCTATTCAAAAAGAGCCTGCCAAAAAGGTGACAAACCTGAGTGGCTTCACTGCAAAATACACATTTGAGACACTGATAATATCACACATACACATTCAAAATCCCAAACTCTAATAGTAAAGAGACAAAGATTTATCCCAAATTACTGTGGCAACTTCTGCTCATTATAAATATAACAGTCTTATTTCTGATTTATTGTCCTGGGACTGTAAATTGCAATCCCTTAGAGCTCTTGTAGTCAAGTCCAGTATTTTTAGGATGGACAAAGAGCTCCCAGGACACTGTCATGACAGTGCAATGCACCACTCAGCATAAGAATTCCCTGTTTTCCTTGTGGCTCTAGTGCGGGAAAATAAACAGAGCAGCAACCATCAGTGACAGCCTTCTTACTCTGTACTTTAGACCCAGGATGGGTTAAAGTTACCCATATGCTCCTTTATCTCCTGCCATGTGACAAGTCTCCCAGGAAAGGTGATCTGGAGTCAGGTTTTTTCTGGGACAGGAACAACAGCATGATTGTGCTTCAGAAGTATTAAAGACACCCAAACCACATCTCATAAGCTTTCCTTAATATCAAATAATCAATTATACCAAATAATTGATTATTTTACTTGTGGATGTTCACCCACAAAATTCTACGTGTGGGAGTTTTATCCCTCCCTTGATTTGAATGTCACACTCAGGCTTGCATCTCCATCTAGTTTTCTCATAACTGATTTTATTCATCTGGGATCTGAAAGCAAAGTGGTTTGTGTGACAGAGCACAGGCTGGACTGAAAGGCAGAAGAGTCCTGGGAGGAGAAAGCAGATATGTTCCCATCGTGATGCCAGGCCCTTACCAGTAATTCCTCTTCCCCACACAGTTGTTGAGCCATTTGCAGTGGTGATCAAAGCCACACACACACTTGTTGCAAGTTCCACAGTGCTTTGACTTGGCACTCCTGCCAAAAAAAAGCATGGTATTAGAGTGGCATCACCAACCTGTCACCATAACTTTCCAGTGGAACAAACACAGAGGGGTACAACAGTAGAGAGAGATCCTGGCAGGAGTTAGAAAACCCACTGCATCAGGAATGTTTAAGCACCCAAAGCTGTTGGCTGTTCTTGGAGCACAATCACAAATACTGCAAAATCTGCCTTTTCTATGCACTGTGCAATTTTTGATTTGAAAATCATCCCTTTCTTATTCTTTGAAGCCCTTCAGCAATCCTGCAAAGCTTCCTCTTCATATCTGCCCTACAAACTTCTCCAGCGTTCAAATTAGTGTCTAGTCAAATCTAAGCACACCACACACAGAAGCTACAACAACACCCAAACAACACAGAAGCACTCAGTACAGTCCTCTCCACACAATAGAACAGATTAAAAACAGCCACACAGCTCCATGACCACGTTCAACAACAGACACCTCCCCAGCCAACTGTCACAGGGTGGACTCCAAACATCACTACAGAATTATGAACTTCAGGGACTCAAATTCAATCTTACAGTCCAATGGTGATGAAGAGATATTAACATAAGATTAGGTACTTACACATCTACATCACAGACATGGCAATGACGATTTTCAATGACATGTGCATGCTGACTACGATTGAAGGTGGCCAGAGGCCCCAAGTAGTTTTTTTTGCGCACATTGGCATCCGCAGGATCAATGGAGACTGCAGTAAGATGAACAACTAAATGGTAGATAAAACACACTCCCGGACACTGAAGTACACAGTTAAGGATTGTATGAGCCATTTGACATCTATAGATTAATTCACAAAGCTCACCTAGGTGAGAAGTACATGGCTTGTCATTAGAAACTACCATATAACTGATTGCAGCACATTCATGTGAGCTTCATTAACATTGCCTCTCTGCAGTAAACAACTTCTGGGTAAACATAACTAAATCTACAGGCACAACCCTCCTTATTATGTACTTCTCTGCCTCATAGAAATGTGCTTATTAGCCCAGAAGTTTCTAAAACTTACCTTTTCTTATCAGAATCTGCCCCTGGGAGCAGACTGTTGGCACAGGTCCACTCCTCTTAGTTCATAAGGAATCCTGGGAAAGGAGCAGCTAGTTAAGGCCGTGCACATGCCCCCTTACAAGACTAAATTAAAAAAAAAAAAAAAAAGAGAGAGAAGAAGAAGAAGAAAAAAAGACAAATCAAGGAACTGGTTCTGATTACCTTGCTTCCTTTCCCTTAGCCACAGTCCTCAGCAAGAGCCAGTAAAGTAGTATTCTACATAACTTATTGAAAAAAACACTACCAGGAATTGTTTTCCTTTCTCTGAAGTTTACCTGCTTAGGTTCTTCTAACTGCAGTAATATGTCAGAGGAAAAAAACTCCTGGGAGCACTTTTGATCCCACATCTGACCTGTTAGTATTTGAAATGAATCCTAAGCAGCAGCCTAACATGTCTGGAATATGATAGTGCTCTGGAGTTTACTTCTCAATATCCTGCAATTTAATAACCATCCAACCAAAACTTAATCTTCCAACTTATTGCTTCTACCCTCAGTTGTACATCTACGTACCTATTTGAACCATGATAACAAAGCAATTGGGTAAGATAGATGTAAGGTTCACTGTTAGTTAATGATATTATTAACAGTAAGTCATGTACACATAACTAAACAATGACAAAGTAATAGAAAAGAAGTGTCCCAGAGGTGTCAAAGGCAGCATGGTCATACTTCCAAATCAAACATATAGTATATCCAAGTAACAAATCGTTAG
>NW_010579674.1:53480-65319 GCF_000705375.1 Tinamus guttatus
GCCCTCGGGACCCCTCACGTCGGTTCCTCTCCATCCTCCTGGTGCCGTCCTCGGGAAGGGCTCCCCGGTGCCCACTCTCCCCGCACCGGCTCCCCGTTACCCCGATGCCTCCTCAGGACCGGTCCCCTCCTGGTGCCACCACCGGACGTGTCCCCCGCATCGCACCTGGACAGCGATGCCCTCCAGGAGATGCCCAATCCACCCGTGCGCGTTCCCACCAACCGCGGTTCTGGATGCCCCCGCCAGGACAGCGGTGACCTCCCGGGGGTGGGATGGGACACTGGGACACCTGTAACCCCCCCAGCATCAGCAGTGTATGGGGAAGGGGTGACAGGAGTGTCACATGGCCGGGCTCACCCTCCAGCCACCACGGAGCTGTTGCCCCGATGTGGTGCCGTCCAGCTGCTTGTCTGGTACCACGCAGCTCCCGGGATGGCTGCGAGGGGCTGCCCCGTGGGGGGAAGTGCAGGACGGCTTGGAGGCCCCCAGGAAGGCCACACGTGGTGGCCACGCTCATGCTCTTGCCTCCAAAGACAACCAAGCGGGGAGACGCGTGTGTTCAGGCAGCCGAAGGACGAAGCAGGAGCGGGTGACAGGTTGTGCCTCTGCCACCCCAAGATCCTGGCAAGGGGTTGGCCAGGGAGATCTGCGCTCCCCACGGTGCAGCCTGAAGGGCTGAAATGCCCCTCAGGCAAGCAGGAAGCTGTGGCCATGCTACCACTTTGGCAATCCCATGGACGCACCAGAATGGACATGGACAGGCCTCGAAGCAGGAGCTAGACAACTGTGTGCCAAGAACAGGCTTGCCAGAGCAGCACGTTGGTGGAGCAGAGCTAGGGGGCAACATGCGCTTTGCATCCCCGGGAAGCCTACGTTGGCACGAGCTTGGGCACGCATTGGGGAGTGTGGCACCAAATGCACCGCTCAGCCCTTTGCTCCTCTTGGGGGAATGCGCTGCCTTGGGTCTTCTGGCAGAGCTCCCCAGGCCATGTCTGTCATCGATGGTGACCTTGGTGTGCCCTCTGGTTGTGAAATGTCACCTCTTGTTGCATCTGGTCACTGGTAAAAGAGGTGCTAGTGTTGCAATGACAGCAGTGGTGCCATGCAGCCCAAAAATCACAGGTCTGAGAGGCTGTGGAGCTGTGACCACCAGCTAGACCCCATTGTAAAGCCGTGTCTAAGATCCAGACCCTCCATGCTAATCAGGGCTGGAGGCAGTTGCCTGTCCCGGAGCTCGCCATGCGTTTGTGGCACTGCAGCACACTGGGCAGTGTGGTGGAAGGGACTTGGTGGAGGTTCTAGCTGGTCAGTGAGATGTTGGCTGCCTGCGGCAGGCCTGTTTCCCCCTGTGTCAGAGCCGGGATGATCACCACGGCCACAAGATCCTTCTGCTCTATGGCTCGGTGCTTAGTAGGGCAAAGCTCCAGTCCTGGCATGGGTTTCTATGGACCGACTCCTCTGAGCGGCTCTGGGTTGTGCTCTCTCGTGTGCCAACAGAAACCCACTGGCACTTGGGCTCTTTTCTGTCTTCCAAAGGCAAATTGGGAAAAAAAAAAGTAGTGCTTTGGGCTGGCTGCACTGGTAGGGTTGTGCTCAGCCAACGTGCAGCCCTTGCAGCCATGGGCCTGTGCAAAAGGTCTGGCTGGGAAGGACTTGCAGGGATGGGCACCACGATGGCAGAGCTGGCCCCCTCTAGTGTGGTCCCACATGCCTGGACCTCTCTGATGAGCTGCACCAAGAGGAGCTGATGTGTTTTGGCATCAGAAGACTTGAGAAGTGTCAGCGCTGTGTTGCCCAGGGCTGTGGTGTCTGCAGTGTCACCTGAGGGAATGGCATTTCCCCGGGGATCTGGCCTGCTTTGCTGCAACCAGGCAGCTGAGCTGTGTCTGGGGTGACACCAGGGAAGGACCTGAACCTCCTGGGCTTGGCTTGAGGCTACGTGGTCCCTGCAGCCTGTTCCTCAAGGCCCCTGAGGGATGGGGTGAGGTCAGGTGCACTAAGAGAGGGAAGGGGCTTCCTGAGTCCAAGGAAGGTGCAGATGCAAAATCAGCAAGGGTCTCCTCAACCCCCCACTCTTGGGCTGCAACCCAGGGCCCTCTATTCGTTCCTGTCTCCCTCTCAAGCTGGTAACAGTTACGATGGCTAAGGGAGAATGTGCAAGAGGGGGGACTCAACGTTTGTGCCACCAGCTCCCATCCCAAGGGTCGGAGCGGTTTTGGAGCCCAAAGTGCTTTAGGAGATCAGCTGGTGCTGGACTCTGGGATGCTTTCTGTCCTGCCTACCCCATCTTGTAAGACTTGAGCACTCTCTGTTATGGTTTGGAAAAGAGAATGTAGCTGTAATCCTCCAGAAAAGGAATCAAAACTGATTCTGGTAATTACTTGCTGCCTCACGAGTCCAACTCCAATCTGAATAAAGCCATTGGGAAGAAAGCAGTGAGCACTGGGAGGGTAAATGTGCCATGAGTAATGCAGAGAGTGGCTTTAATGAGAAAGGCGCTGCCAGGAGATTTTACATTGCTTGGGTTTTTTTGGGGTGAGGGGCTGGGGAATACAAAATTAACTATATCTACATGTTAGTAAACACTTGCAGCAATTGCTGTTAAATTTGTACTCTTAAAAAATAGATTTGATTAACCTTATGTGTCCTGATAGTTGTCTGTGATCTTAAGCAAAGGGTAAAGAAGCTTCTGGAGCTGGGAGGGAAGCACCGGGGCTTGGGGGAGAGGCATCTGAAGAGGATGAGCATGGAGGGAGTGGGGCAGAGTCTATGAAATTCAGCGTAATTCATGGGGGGTCTGTCAGGAGGTAGTAGATGATGTTAAAATGAGTGGAATTGCCTAGGAAAGGGAGGAGGGGAACAACACAGCTGGGAATGCAGGGCAGAGGAACCCCAGAGAGCGGACGGGCAGCAGGTTCTTGGGCTTCACCTTTCAGAAGCACCTGCTGGTTTGTGGGCACCACCATTTAGATGCAGATTGTCAAGGAGCAAGTGGAACCGTTCCTGAAAAAGGCCGTCACAGAGGAGATCTGCCAGATGTGGCAGCCAAGAAGTGGAGTTGCTGGTGAGGTGCACATCCAGAGACAGCCCTGGCATGGGAGCAAAGGGCCCTGCGGAGCCCCTGCCATGTCCCTCTGGAGTGGTGCGGTCATTTCGGACATGTCTGGGCTGTGTGAAACACGAGGTGGAAGGACAGAGCCCAGAAATGAGGATGGGCAGGATCAGTCTGGAGGATGTGCAGGTCAGGCAGCTGGCTGAGCTGTGAGTTTCAGCAGAGGCTTCAGGTCCGATGTGCCCTTGTGTGAAACTCCTGCTTTTCCCTGGGTCTGGGGGTAGGAAACTCCTGCAATCTCCGTGCTCGGCAAGGTGCTGATGCTCAGATGGCAGGAAACCTTCTGGTGAGTACTTGGATAGGAGCAGAGCCAGGGGCTTTAGAAGTGGATAAGGTGACTTGCTGCTGAAGGCCAAGCATCTCTCTGACCAGGGTGGTTCTGACAGGGCGCAAACATCTCTTCTGCGGCCCTTCTGGAGCGCAAAGCGCCTGGGATGCTGGGCTTGACTCCTGCCTCCATCCCACCAGTGCCTGTCGGTGCTGGGCAGTGCTCGCTCGTGTCTCGTCTGGTACAGAGACATTTTTCTCACCAAAAAAATGGACAAACTGGATGTTGGAAGTGCTAATGCAAGAGGATTCCCCATGATTCCCCAGCGGCGCTTGGTCCGGTGGGGTTAGCAGGGCTGCTGCAGGGGATGCTCCAAGCAGGTTTGTTGGCCGAGGCGGAAGAGGCTCTGCCTGGGCTGTTGCTGCCCCTTTCCAAAAGGCTGCTTTAGCCTAGAGAAAGCTGCAAGTTGCACTGCAGATGTTTAAACCGTTGGTCTGATGCTTAACAGCCAGTCTTGGCATGGAGAATGGAGGTGCCATTTGTTGAAATACCTTGGTGTACTCACGACAGGCTCCTCTGCTGTTTGTACAATACTTCCAGCGCGTGTGCTGCACAAAGGCTGGCGAGCTGGTGTGTCCCATGCCTGCTGCTGCCTTGGGCTCTTCCTGCTGGTGCTTTGGGCTCGGGTGGCTTTGGAGAGGGGTTGGGAGCCTTCAGCAGTGAGAAGAAGGTGCTTGAGGGCCCTCTTGTCCCATAGGAAGCCGTGTGGGGCAGCTTGTTGGGATTCCCTTTTCTCTTCACCGCTTACTCCCCTGCTTTCTCTTCCCTCAGATTTGGACATGGCCAGAGAACCCAAGCTGAGCCGGGCCAGGCTGGGCCAGAAGAGGCAGCACAGCAGCACCATGTACCAGTGAGTGCCCTCATGTCGGGGGTGGGGTTGTGCCAGGAGGCCCTTCTTGGCCTGGGGACTGTCACAAGTGCCACGCTAGGGGTGGCTTCAAGGTGTTTTGCTCCTCTTCCTCCCCTTGCTCTTCACCTCTCAGCTCTCAGACTCATCTGGTTGCCCGTCCCAGAGCATCCATTGGGATAGAGGGGATGTCCCATCCCTATGCAATTCTTGGGACACCTCAAGTCCCAACCATGGCAATGGAGAGGAAGGGACTAGAGTCCAAGTCCCCACAATGGGGGCAATGGAGAGGAAGGGACTAGAGTCCTTTCCGATTTTCAAGCCCATGACCACATTGCCAGACTCTCAGCGTGGCAGAGGGCTTGTTGCTCCATAGCTCAGATATTTTGTCATCTGGGTACAAAATATCATTGTAACCCTTCACCTCCTGCCATGCTGTGTGTGGCCCAGGTGTTTGTTACCGTTAGGATGCACCAAGGTGGGGAACGTATCTCCCTTCCCAACCAAAGCTGTCTGGAAGGTTCTGTTCATCCAGTGATGAAAATCCCTGAGAGCTCCACACCTGTTTATAAATGTAGACTCGTGTTTGCAGTCCTGGCCTTCAAATGACGTTGCAGGCACGTTTGTCCCCTGAGGAAACGGGCTAGGGGCACAGCGGAGACACTGGGATGGTGGCCAATAGATACAGGAAAGCAGACCCCGTCTCTCTGCGCTTTCAGCTCCCTGGCGCTGCAAGGACCCGGCCATGGTGGCTTTGCGGGTCCTGCTGGCTCTGAACAAACGTGGAGCAGTCCTGAGGCAGGCAGCAGTGTTGAGACCATTGCCAGGGAGACCTTCCTCCTCCTTGGAGCCCGTGGGGCTGCTCTGAGCCTCCCAGAGCAAGCTGAGGGTATCACAGGAGCCCTCTGACCGCAGGCTGAACATGAACCGAAGGAGCAGCCCGAGGGGCACAGAGCAGAGGGTGCTGATGCAGCTGGGAGCCTACCCAGACTTGGAAGGAGCCTGGAGTCCTTTCTGGAGGGCAAGCGTGCTGCCGGCCTTGCTGTCTTTGGCATGGGAGCGCTCGGGGCCCAGGCGGGCTGGCTCTGCGTGGCGCTCGGCAGCGGGACGCACGGCGGGGTGGGCTGGGGGCCTGCAGGGCGCACGGCCCCCGCTGTGCCAGGCGCTGGGGAGGGCGCTGGAGCCGGCACCCGGCTCTGTTTTGTTGGAGAGCTCCTGCAAACACCCTGGTTGAACTAATTGCTCCGACCGTTGTCATGGGGACAGCGCAGCGGGCGCCCGGAGGAGGCTCCGTGCGGGCGTGAGGAGTTGAGGCCACGAGAGCTGCGGGACTGGGGAGCTCCTGCGCGCGCAGCGACGCAGCGTGTGTAGCACCCACCGGAGCTGCTGCTATCGTTGTTGCCACGAGTTGGTCTGAAGAGCAAAGAGTGGAGCCAGGAAAGTCCTCGCTCTGGCCCTGGCCTGGAGCTGGATGTGCAAAACACTTCCCTGAACCACCCGTGCAGCAGGTCTGTCCATTTGCTGCTGCCGCCTGCTCTCGTTTTGCCCTACGTGCATCGGTGCCACCTCTGCCTTTCTGCACCCGCTGTCCTTGTGCCCCATGGTGCCATGTTTTCCCTTCGCGGTGGGTGCTGCCGAGGTGGTGGCAGAGGCTGTGCCTCCCTCGAGCAGCCTCCTCTCTTCTCTCTCCCCGAATACGCTCGTCTCCCGTGGCCCCAGTCCTGGGAGCAGCAACTGAGAAAGCTGGAGGCCGTGGGAGCAAAGGCAGAAGCTGCCCCGTGCCCAGGGGATGCAGCATTGTGGTTACAAAGAGCACTGTGGTCTGGAGAGCTGACTGAGTCCTTCAAGATTGACATGTGAGGAGGTGTTGTGACTTTTCGAAGGGTAATAAAATGATTTGGCTTCTGGACTTCTCTGGGTGGAACAACCACACAGCAGCAGGACCTTCCTTTTGTTGAGCCTGGATCTTTCCACAGGTTTGTTGGTGCTTTCTTCTCCAACTGTTAGCGGAGATGTTTCTGGTGGATGGAAAGAGACCTTTGGAGAAAGGTCTGGGACGTGCAGAGGTGAAAGCTTCCCTTTACCATGTGTGTGTGGGGTCTGCTCCCCTCTCTAGCTGTTTCCCAGGACCCAGGACAGTTTGTTGCCTTCTTCCCTGGGCCACAGGCTCTGCCCTTGGCTGGAGGTAGGGATCTGAAGGACTCGCTGTCCCTGTAACGGGGAGATGGAACTGCACATCACGTTTGATGGAAACTTGGAAGACAGCAGGGCTGAAACAAAAGCTCCCCAAATAACTCCAGGTGCAGACAACAGGGGCAGGCTGTTCCTGGCACCCACTCCCCCTGGCGCTGCCAGCCCTGCCAGCTGGGCCTAAAAGAGGAGGGCCAGCACTGACGCTGGCTGTGAGTCATCCGCGAACCCCTCAGAAATGTCACGATGGTCCCCAGAGCCACCTTTGTCCTCAGAGGTGGCTCTGGAATGGGCACAGGGTGGGCTCCCAACCCTGGACCTGGGCAACGCTCTTGGCCGTCATGGTTGTGGTGTGCTTGGCTGTGCCCAGGAAGCCGTAGGGCTGACTTTGGGCTGGGGGGAAGGCTGGAGAGCAGCCAGCGCTCGGTCGCTTCCTCGTGGAGATTCCCGGGCCGAGCAGTCCCGCTCTGGGCAGGGGGACATCAGGATGAGTGTTGGGATGCACTGTGCTGGGTGGCAGAGCTCAAGGGGAGCCTCCTTGCCCTGACTAAGCAGAGCTGGGGCTTTGGGCTGCTCCTGGCCTGCGTGACAGTGGCGCAGAGCGTGGGAACGGGTGCGCAAGGACCGGCCGGCCGGAGGCAGGGGACGAGGTGAAGGGCAGAGCTGGCGGAGCAGCACCGGTGCTCTGGCCAAGGGGCTGAGCTGTGAGAGGCCTGTAATGCTCCCTGGGGATGGGAACAGGGACGCTCTGCCCTTGGCTGGGTGCTGGGATGGGAGGCTTTGCGGGGCACCCGCTGGCCAGGTGTCCTGATCTCTTGTTTATTTTAGACTCTTTCCTCCCTCTTAGAGGAATCTCAGCTGGCCGGGCTGGGCGCCTGGGCACAGAAATAGCATCCAGGGCCACACGAGCGCCACGCGCCAACTCCAGCTGTGTGCGCTCCTGCCAGCACTAGGGAATCTAACCCTCCTGGTGCACCCGGAGCTCCCGAATCCGGAGCCGCAGGGCTGGGTTGTGCCCCAGGACCTGGCAGGGCCGCTTGCCTGGGGCCTCCTCCCAGGCTGTGGGTGCTCTGCAGCCCCAGGAGCCTCTCCTGAGCGTTGCCGGTCACCTTGTCCTCGACTGTCCCTCCGAGCACACGGCTGGAGGAGGCTTCCCGCTCCGTGCAGCGCTTCGTCTCGCCTGGCCTTGGGTTTCTGCAGGCGCTGAAATGGCAAAATGAGCTTCAGCGTCTTTTTCCCCCCATCTTCCCGTGGTTCACAGAGCATTGCTTATTGCAAGCGTGTCGGCTGCCTGCATCGAGGTGATTTGCTGACAGATCACTTCTTAATGCGGAGCTGAGGGAGCGTGAAATTTAACATCAGAGAGCTCGAAATGCAGATTTCCAGATAGCAAGGCCTGCTCCAGCTGAGGCTCTTCCCACTGCAGGCTCCCAAATACCCTGCTTGGCCGCAGGGTGAACAGCAGCAGTCCTGCTTGTCACCCCCCCGTGATGCCTCCTGCTCCCCGGGCCAAGGAGGAGGTCGTGCAGGAGGGGCCCTGTCCCGCCGTGCCCGTGTGCTGCTCGGTGGGGCTGTCCCGCAGCAGGGCCGCGCTGCGCTGCCGCGGGGGTGACTGTCTCCTCTTGCCTCCCGCAGCAGTAACTGCGATCTGGACTACGACCTCTACCGGGACGACCTCCCGTACCGGTGAGCCTGGGATGTACTCGTGGCGTGAGGGGCGGCTCGTGAGCACTGGGGTGGCCCAGCCTGGTCCCCCTGGTCCCCCAATTCCAGGAGACATTTGGCAGCACGGCGCTCTTCATGGAGCTCCTGCACCCCAGCCTCCTGGGGCTGCGCGCCTTGGGGGTGGAGTGACCGGGGTAGGGGCCACGGTACAGGCTGTGATCAGCCCTGATGCAGATGTGCCACTGCCTGGCACAATCCCTCGCTGCTCTGCTCTGCCTGGAGGAGCAGAGCAAGGACTCACCTGTCCCGCTGTCCTGCTCACACAGCTGTGGTTTTGTGCCCTTGCAGGGTTTACGAGTACCAGAAGATCCCTCCCCTCATTAACCGCCTGCCCGTCAAAGCCCGACGAACTCACCCTGGGGCAGGAGGCAAGAGAAGCCTGAGCCCCCAACCCAGCACGAGGAGCAGCAGCAGCCCCACGACGGGGCGGACGAAGTGTGAGTGTTACATGGCCTGGCTAGAAGGGAAGGAGCAAGGTGGTAGCTCCATCAGGCACCTTGAGGATGCAGGAAGCCTCTTGGTGAGCACAGAGGGGTTTGCTCATGGAGGCAGGGTTGGGATGGGGAGAGAAACACAGTGACCCAGACCCACAGAGTATCAGTCCCCCTGGAAGATGGGCCTATGTTGCTTGGGGGTCGCTTGCTCCAGCAGAGAAGCAGCTCCCCAGGGCCTGGCTGCCTGGCTGGGGGCTCCTGAGCCCACTGCCATTGCCCAAAGACATGACTGCCCCGGCAAGGCTGGAGGAGCCCGGCGGGAGCGTGTCCTGGGACTGCGGATTCCCCTGGCTCTGACAGGGACCCTAACAGCTCCTCTGCCCACGCTGCCGCAGTGCGGGCCGAGGAGCTACACTCGATCAAAGGGGAGCTGAGTCAGATCAAGGCGCAGGTGGACAGACTGCTGGAGAGCCTGGACCGCATGGACCAGCGCAGAGAGCGTCTCTCAGGTGAGAGGTGTTAACCGTGTTATACCTGACTACGCTGGGTAAGAGCTCCAGCTGGCATCAACACATTGGTGTGAGCAGGAGCTGCCCCACGGGGTGAGGTGGAGGTGTGGGCACCATCCCTGCATGCAAAGGAGTGAGCTTGGCCTCCAGAGCCTGCTGGAAAATTCCCTGGGCCTCACTCAAGCCCAGGGATGGCTGGGCTCACCACAAACACTTGGCATGATGGGGCTTTACCCGCCCTGCCCTGTGAGTGTAAGACTCATGTTCCACTCAGTTTCTGCTGCTGTCCCTGCAGGGTCCAAGGAGAGTGAGAAGAAAAGGGTCGAAGTTGGTGACAAGTCGCCATCCCCAGCAGAAGGGTCAAGGGAACCCCAGAGGAAAGAGGGGTCAGGAGCCGAGGGGCACAGTGACCTGCGCGACATCGACAGCGCCGAGGACAGCACCGACACCGAGGAGCCGGTAAGGCTGTCACCAGCCCCTGTGCTGCAAGGCCCTGGCTATCTGCTTTGCCAAAGCCCATCGCTGCTTGAGCCCAGATCTCCCTGCCCTGGGGCTTTAGGGGGGTTTGGTGGCTGCTGAGCCCTGTCTGCCTGCTTCCTTGGGGCTGGCAGAGCCCCATGCAGCCCAGAGAGAGCAGCTCGATGCTGCCTTGGCCCTGGGCCTCTTAGGGGTGGCTCTGGGCTCCCTCCCTTGTCCTCCTGGCCACAGTGCACAGGCCATGGTGCTGCTGGGTGCTGTGCTTGACAGGGGGACACATCTGGTCCTCTTGCCTGGGCCAGGTGGCTCCTCATGCTGT
This sequence comes from Tinamus guttatus, assembly GCF_000705375.1. The sequence goes on from NW_010579674.1 coordinate 63,422, forward strand.
TTCTCTGCTATTTCTCCTTGCAGATGAAAAATCACACATCAGATGCCGAGGGGAGTCAATAGATGGACTGGGGTGCCGTGGCCTTCCTTGGGGGGCCAGCAGTTCCTGTCTTGCGTTCGCATTTGTTTTGAGGCTTCCAACATGTGCGATGTGAGGTGCCCACCTGCAGCACTCATGCCCAGCCCAGGCATCCCCTGCCACTGCTGCCAGCAGCCCCATGTCCCACCCTGGCGAGACTTCAGCCTGCTGTGCTGGGAGATGCCTCTGTGTTTGCGCTTTTTTTTTTTTTCCCTCCCCACCTCCCGTTTTTAGACTAAGGATAAATAAATGTGTCTGCAGGGAGGGTTAGAGGGTAGAAGAACCACGTCCCGAAGGAACATCCATGCTGTGCTGCCAGGGGAGCAAGGAGACCTTGGTGCAGCCTGCTCCGCGTCACAAAACCAGGACCCTTAGCTTCCCTGTGCCAGGTGCTGCACTGGCCCCATGAGCTTCTCCAGGGGCTGGTGATGAGGAGTTTGGGTCTGATGCAGCAGGGAATCTTAAAACAGGGCAAAGCTGCAGCCAGCCCTCTCCTGGGAGGTGACAGGTTGGAAATTGCCCTCATTGCTTAGGGAAAACCCAGCCATCGGGAACTGCACGTGGAAGGGGCCTTTGCACCCTGTCCCTAGTGCGGCTTGGTGCAAACCCCGTTGCTGCTGGTCGCCCACACTCAATCGCCCACAAATACGTCGTCTTTGCTGGTGGGCTGCTCTCCCTGCCACATTACCACACTGTTGGACTAGATGATGTCTAGAGGTCCCTTCCAACCTTAACCATTCTGTGACCACATGATGGCATCTGCAGTCACCAGGCCTCCCATGAGCAGCTTTGCCACCAATAATGGGAGGCGCTTGCTTTGCCCTTAGGCACGTTTCTGCTGTGGAGCCAGCAGCAGGAGTGCTCCAGGCTGCCTCTTCAAGCGAGGAACCCACGGTCCCCTTCATCCTCCGTGTTCTGCAGAGTCACATCCAATTTCTGTGTCCCTCGTTTCTAGGTCGTCCTTCTCTTGATGGTAGGAAATAGTTCTGCATTTCTAATTTGCTCTGGTAAAAGAGTGTATCGTGTTGGAAAGAAAAAAACAATAAAATTTGTATTTCTTTTCTCTGGTTATTTGAGGTCTGATGCACTTTTTAACCATCTTAAATGCACTATATATACATACAAATGCAATGGGCTCTGCTGGGGGAAGTGAAGGTTTCTTGAGCTCAAACTATCTGGCTACAGGTAGCTGCAGGATTTATCACCCAGAGGACCAAGCATGGTGTCGAGCTGCCTTGGGCTGTGGCTGTCCCATGTAACGCCAAGCTGCCACCAGCCTCGTTCCCCTTCAGCTCTGTCTGCACAATGGCTGATGCACAGTGCCCAAACACAGCTTGAAGTTTGTGGCCCCAGTGCTGCTCTCCCTGTGACAAAGCTGGATCTGGGCACCTCCTTGGATCCTAGGACAGCTCCGAGCAACAGATCCCCAAGAGTCTTGAATATGGTTCCTGCTCTTGCTTCTCCAAATCCAGCTTGGGGCTTGCTGGGGAAAAACAAGGGGGTGCATGAAGCTGCTGCGCTGCTGGTGGACCCAGCACCAGGCTCCTGGTAAAAGCAGCCAGTTCTCTTGCCAGTATGAGAAAGACGCAGTAGAACCCACAGTAGAGCCACAAGAAGACTCCTCAGAAGAGCCTAATTTATTGTTAAAAAAGAGGCAACCTAACCAACCAAAATATGTCTCTCCGCCACCCTGACACTCTGTCCAGACAAGTAAGTCACTGTCAGTCCAGGCAGCGCAGGCCGTGGGGCCTGCTGGAGCCATCCAGGGTGGCGGTGGGCAGGCAGCAGCTGCCGGGCTCTTCCTCGGCACCGTCCCCATC
>NW_010579683.1:2832-28592 GCF_000705375.1 Tinamus guttatus
TGTGTCCAGTTCTTGGCTCCACAGTACAAGAGGGATGTGGAGCTGCTCAAAGAGTCCAGCACAGGGCTACAGGGATGATCAGGGGCCTGGAACATCTGCCCTATGAGGAGCGGCTGAGGGAGCTGGGCCTGTTCCGCCTGGAGAAGAGAAGGCTGAGAGGGGATCTAATCAGTGTATATAAATACCTCAAGGGAGGGAGTGCAGAGGACGGGGATGGTCTCTTTTCAGTGGTGGCCACTGATAGGACTAGAGGAAATGGCCGGAAACTGAAACATCAAAAATTCCATAGGAACTTAAGGAAAAATTTCTTAACAGTGAGGGTGACAGAGCACTGGAACAGGCTGCCCAGAGAGATTGTGGAGTCTCCTTCTAGCGAATTGAACCTGCTTCACATTGAAGCGTTGTTCATTCCGTCTCGCAGGGTGGGCCTCAGCAAAGCCCTCTAGTTTAATGGATTGCTTTTTTCTACAGTTTGCCAGCCTATTTTTGCATGGCACTGAAGATAAAATTTAGAGGATTTAGATAGAGGACAAAGATTTATGCCATGTGTTGTTGCTGTTTGTTAGGGCAATTCTGCTATTTCTGTGAATTAAGACATCTAATATTGGCATCTAAGGACCCTTTCCTATTTTTTTTTGCAAATGAAGAACATTGTCCAAGAACCAGACTCAAGAAACCTTCACAGTTGTAAAAGACATTACCAGTTTTTAAGAATTGGTACTTAGAAGACTTGTTACAAGTTTAAAACTGCAAGCTACAAAATGTCCTCATAAACAGGGTAAGAGCACAGACCTGCTCACCAGGATGTTGCAACAGATAGAGGATTGGAGCAGGTAAGTCAGAACAAGCTTTGAACCTGTATCAGATTCTAAATAAGATTTTGGAAATATTTCCTTTGGCTCCTTTTAAAGGAGAAGCTGGGATCTGCAGTACTGCAAAGATAGCAGAGGGCATTCCAGTCATCTGCAAGCACTAGAGACAAATTTTAGAGAGGGGCAAACCTCAAAGTCATTGCAAAAACCAAGCCATCCCATGCAGAGAAAGAAAAATGCAATATCTGTGAAATACAGATAGCAACGAGTAGCTAACCTTGGGCTTAGCTAATTGTAGTCTAACAGAGCATACAGAAGCGATCAAGCCCCCACGTTGTGTAAAGAAAGTACATAAAAAAGGCAGCATTGCGTTGCTTTGTCTCACAGCTATGTGCAGCAAGGAACGGCTGGGTCAGTCTCTACACTGCACACTTGGCACAAAGGACAAATTCACAGTACATTTATGTTCTTAAAAATGATGCTGTGTTGAAATCTTGTGGACTGTATTTCCTATTATTATTTTCGCTCAATACTACTAAGCTCTACAAAGAGTAAATTACAGTAGCAGTTGAAGGATAAGTAATCAATTACTTCTCTGCTCAAAACTTAAAAAATAAGTTACTTTGCAGATCTGGGAACACAGACAACATGTACCTTACCTTGCTGTAAACTGCCATGAAGGTGATTAACAAATGCAGTTAATATAGTTGCCACATTCATCACTTGGGAACATTGTGCAAGACCAAGTGTAAAAAGCTCATTCCAGCAGGCTTTTACTAATGATATGCTGTTATCCTGTCTATTAAAAAAATACAATAATTTCACTTAATAGCACCAGCCATTTGCATATTTTTTCTAATTTAAAGACTACTTCATGAAACATTTGCCTAATTCAACCAATGCAACCAATATCAAAATGAAGCCCAACATCAGAAGTATTTTTATTTTCATGCTAGAGTTAAAATACTTGACCTGAGAAGTCAAAAATCAGGTACTATGTTCCACTGTTTTAACCAGTAAATATTAGAAATTGAAAGGAAACAAAGACCTATCAAAGAATAAAAGCACCTTAAACCTAGGATTCTAATTGCAAAAGTGTGACGGGATGGATTTTTGCAAGAATATTAGTGCAGTCTTATGAAATGTTTCTGATGATTTATTATAATGCTATCTGTACGCCAAATCATATTTGCTGCATCCCCTTTAGCCTCCCGCCGAAGGGGCTACGTGGAGGCCTAGTGCAAACCCAGCGTGCCGGCTCCTGGCTCAGAGGGGTCCGGACGGCACCGCGCTCTCCATGCGGTTAGAGTTCAACCACGCGGCTCAATCATTAACTGAAGTGGGAAGAGGACACTCCTCTGGCTGAGATTAAGGAATCGCTGCCTAAGGAAGGATCCACTTGGATAAAATGGTCTGCCTTTCTCAAAAAACTATTATTTTGGTTCTGCTGGGGCTCATCGACGCCTCCGAATTATTAGCACCAAGAATTTTTTTTCAATTGAAAACTGAAGCAAGTCAACTTTGTAGCAGTTAAAAGTTACGGACGCAATCTGCTCAAGTTTAAAAAGCAGCATTAATTAAAAAAAAAAAAAACTTCCACTTGGAAGTGTTAAAATTTTAAGCTTGAAAAGGCAAATTATATATTCATGTTAAATGGTGTTTTAATAGTCTGTTGATTATGATCTTGATTGGGACTGGAAATTCTAGCATAGGTGAATATTAACACTATTAGTACATTCTACTCCTCCATTTTTTATGCAAACATCAAAATATATTGGAAGTAGCTTACTCAAAAAATCATGCAGATTTTCTGTAAGTATTTCCATTTCACCTGATGAGTTTTGTCACACAAAGTTTTTCTGTGCAGCTTTTTAAAAAGCAGCATTTTTACAGTTGTGCAGCGTCTCTGTCTTACAAAAGACTTTAAAGTGATCAATGATGAAATTCACCGTGGGAATTTGATACTTCAGAATTCTGCAGGGCAGCGGTTTACATTAATAATCAAACATCACATTTATGCTTTTGTCCTCCTTTTTGCTCCCCTTTTATTTCACAGAATTCTACTGTTTCTTTTCTCAAAACACAGACTCCAATTACATACAACACAACATCTTTTCTTACAGAATGTACAATAATTTGTCTTAAACACCCAAGTGAATACAAATGGCAATCACAGGTCATCCTGCCTCTGACAAGCTTTCTGGAAGAGGGAAGAAACCTTCACTTTAAAAAGGAATTTCTTTGCTACCACAGAGTCATAAACTATTTTGATATTGGATTTTAAAAATCACTGTAGAGAGAAGGACAGGAAGAGATTTCTGGTGAAGACTAACTGGATTTGTACTCCCTTCGTGTCACACCTGATACACTATCTTTACTTGTTTGATGTGTCCTCATAAAATGACTTCTGAAAGTAACACGAATTACTTTTCCCCACACTGTCTGGAAATGTTTTCTCATGACAGTCAGCAATGTGCTGCCACATAGCTTAATAATTTTAGATGACACACTAAATTCTGCTGGAAAAAAATGGATGTTAAGCTAACTGCAGACAGAACGATAAAAATTACTTTTTTCTGCTTACAGAGTCAGTTTGCTTTTGGAAACTCCCTGGCAAATAAACAATTCCGAAGGCTTGCTGAACCTAGCTAACATTTCTCCCATACAGGCTAGCAAAGGCAAAATTATTCCTACTAATTCATCTACAACAATAGCAGTATTTAGGGCTCCAGAGATCATGGATTTTTTTGATGACTGTCTTAGAAGCATCAGAGATCAGGATGTAGCTATTCACAAATGATAGGAAGTGATTTACTGAAAAATCACTTTCAGTGGGGAGTAATTTTTAATCAGCAGATTTACCTTCATGATGAAGATCTATAAGACATTTTTAATAAATGGTTTTATATTTTAAAATCACCCTGAAAAAGACAGTAAAAATAGCCAATTAAAAACTGTGTGTACACAATACGAGAGAACACAAAACATGAACACTTACCCTAAAGCTTGGAAAGATGGAATGGAACGTGCCCAGTGCATGGACAAGAAAAGCAACCTGGAGGCAGACTCACAGATATAGTGAACGTTCAGATATTCAGGCATAGGCGAAGGCATGGTGAGCTGGTTAAAAAAAAACACAGAACATTTTCTGTAACACAGAAAATCAGACTTGATGGTTTCTTTTAGAGAGAAATAGGTAAAAGTATTTTGGAAGTAAACATGGGATAATCTTGAAGCAAAAATTGAATGGCTGCTTTTATTCCATATTAGCCACACAGTTATATTTTAATGAGATTACAAAGCAATGAAGACAGGACCAAAAAAAAAGATTAGATAAAGATTCATATCTGGAACACCTGGAAATTGAAAATTCAAAATAAATTTTCAGACATTCACAGAAGAATAAAAGTTTTAGAAGACCTACTGTAATTAGGAACATTTATGAAATTTCTTATATTTATAATAAATATATTCCAAAAATACAAATACAGACGCACCGTAACTTTCCAAATCCTGTCGGAGAGGAGGAGAACAAGTGGCCTGAAAAATCAGTGGCATCACCACAATTACTAGGTGGAGTTTTGGGAGAGCAGAGAAGATCTTATCTCACATAAGACCTTTGGCTTGTAGCTTTAATTTTTATTTTGCAAAATAGCATTTTGGTATGTGAACAAAATACCTATATACAGAGCTGCCCAAGTCCTAAACAGTAAGCAAGATGCATCAAAAATGACCTTTCTGAAGTTACATGAGTAAAATTAATGGGTTTTCCTGCACATACTTTCTTCCTCCACGTGAAGAAAGGATTTGACTCCAAATTGCTAATTATAGTGCTCTAGTTTTATTCTCAGAAGTTAATTCTTCATAATACAATGATTCTGCTAAGTTTATTAATAAGACCTGACATTTTATTGTAAAATTAACACTAGAACCGAGTGATCAAACTGTGCACTACTGAGCGCACCAAAGCTTAATGCAGGGGCTGATGCTGAAGAAACTTTTGGATAAGGAAGCTTTCTGATTTGTCCATGAGTAACAGGACGAAAAAAGGATGAAAGAATTTCTGCAGGCTTATGAAATGATAAATAAAGTTAGAAAGTCTTTGTCTCTCTAAAAAAGAAACCAGATTCTTCCTAATGGCTAAAGACAATTTGCGCCACACTAAAGTAGGGGAAACCTGCAAAGGAGAAACAGTGACAAACGTATTTAGGAGCCTCAGTATTCAGTTACAGAACACGTTACATCCATCTGGCAATAAGTGAGAATGTCGATGCTGACTCTCTGCTTTGCAAGACACTTTTCCATATAAATCTCTTTGTACTGATCACCTATGGTTTTAAGATACAATAAACTGTGCAGCTAGAGCTCTTAAGAGCTCTAACAAAGTGCTAATCATTGAACAAGGGCAATATATTCATCAAAAATGAACACCAATACCTTAAACAAATGCTAACTCTTCTAAGAAACGCAAAAGACCACTTCAACAAATCATCAATTACTTTGTACTAAATTAAAATGGTCATAAACAGCATATAATAATGCTCAAGTATTAAATACCCTGAATGCCACGTGCGTGTCGCTGAGCAGCGGCCCCTCTATTTCAACGATATCCAAGCTCGTTTCTCCACCGACGAGCTGCACGCTGGCTTCAACATTCTCTGAGTTTTGGCATGCTGCACCCTCTCCTGGATTTAGAGCTTTTGCAAGGGTATCAAATGCTCTGTAAGATACATATAAAAAAAGGGGGGGGGCAGGAAGGGAGAAGCAAATTTCATCTTTGAGAATGTACTGATTCAGAAGGAACTTCTACATCTGCAAGCAGTATTCAGAGATCTGCCTCAAACAACCAGAAATAGTAGAGAAGATACAATAACAAACTCTTCCCACAATCCCTAAGAATGCCAGATTACATTGTCTCTGCAACAAAAGTCAGCAGTACTTCCTGATCACACTAGTTGTCAACTAGTCACAGTCAAAAATTCACAGTTTTGACACAATGTCTGAGCTGGTGAATCACAGTTTGCCTTGCAGGATCTCTTTAGTGGTGTTTACTGAGAGCGTTGGCACAAGTGTTTTTAGCACATGATGATCACATTGTTGTTAAAGCAATCTAATGCACATGGAAACTGTAGGCAGTTTTGCTGTTACGAAGTGCAAACAGCAATAATGTTTTTTTTTCTGGCTTTTCATGTCATGAACTGTTGTTATGCTGTTCAACTTCATTTAGAAAGCCTGCTTCTAAAGATATAGGAGAGCGTATTCTCAAATTTTCCACACCACCTGATGCAGGGCAGTGACTCCTGCAAAGCCCAAGTCGCAGGCGTTACTGGCGAGAGCCCAGGATAAGCACAGATGTATCACTCATCTTCGCTGCCTGGTAGCACCAAACAAAAGGGAACACCTGTATACACCATGGTTTCATTGTTCCTCTGTGCACACCATCATTTCCTTGTTCCTCTGTGCACAAACACACCTGAGACCCAAACCCAATCCATCTGCACTCTTGGTAGATACACTACCAGTGCCTGCAGGCAGACGATGCATCCTGAGGGCAGTATCACTCCTACATAAAAGCACTGCATGAAAAAAACTCATACACTTGTAACAACTCATCATGAGCCAGTATGCAGAGCCAATTCTCAATGTGTAGAGATGTGTTAACTGTCACAGAGTCTCAGACCACTCTCAGAAGTTCTGCTACCTAATTTGGCGTCCAAATGGCAGAACTCAGCCCACCTCCTCTCCCTCTTGCTTCTGAAGTGCACCAATATACTAAACCCTTAAGTGCTTGCTATTTCTAATGTAACTATTTCTGACCAAAAAGACACAACACAAACGAGCTGCTCACACTGCTTCAGGCTCGAGAGGCCACATGAACTGGAGTAGTTTTTAGCCCTACACTAGTCTGTACATCTTTAGTAGCACATGAAGGTGACTAAGGCAGGCACAAGCAGATATAGCTGGGGAATTTCCTGTCACAGTTATGTGGAAAGCAGGAGAAAAGGGAATGCACTCATGTGCAAGCAGTCCAAGTTAGACTGCCTGTCTCCTGCTAGGAAATCTCAGTTTCAGGCCCCATGGCTCCTATTTGGCTTCTATTTGTACATGAAGCCCCTATATCTTGGTTGACTCACATGAACAAATATTGCAAGATAAAAAACACTAAGAAAAAAAAAAGACTATCTTGAACAAAGTTTGCCTGAAAATTACAAAAACCTGGTCCACTAAACAAGAAAGAAAATAACATTAAATAGTATTCTTTGTTAGAGACAAGACTAGTTCCCTTTTTATCCAGCTCATTCACTATATGGACATGTAACAGTACTGATAAGATATAAAAAATGAACACAGATAATAAAGTCACTAGAGGACAACAGCATGTAACATTAAAATATAACAGCTGCTGAATGCTAGCAAGAAAGTTGTTGACTAAATTTTTATCAGTCAAGTAAAAGCTTTGCTATGGTCGCTGCAAGCAATTAAACACAAAACACACGAAAAATGGTGATAGAAGTTTCTCCTTGAACCCTCTCAAACCATTTTTCTTCAGTAAACACCTGTGTATGTTGGATGAAGTTGTCAAGGAAATCAATGATTTAGACCAAAATTTTATTTTCTGTTTGAGTGATAACTTCCCTTCTACAAGATATTTCACTTGAAAACCCCTATTGGAAATCTATGGAAATCTGGTAACCTATTAGAAATGAGTAGGTGGTTACACTGTGCCAGAGCTCTTTAGAGTTCCCTGGTCGAGAGAGCTCCTGAAAATGCCTGGAGATGAAGATTTGGAAGGTTACTGGGCAGCCATAGCACACTGAAGTTTGCTCAAGTTGCTCCTTCCACAGCAAGCTCTTCACCTCGGAGGACACGACAAGGGTCCAGTCAGCAACATGCACTGACTTGCTAAGCAGCACATAGACATAAAGGAGCACAGCAAACTCTGCTTGCAGTCCCATAGGAAAAAAATCATGTGCTTGAGCCAATACTAGCTACTCCACTATATACCAGTCCTTTTTCCCTTGATGGATTTACTGCACTTGCATGTTTTCAACCCAGAAGACATGACATGGATGTTGCGCAGCAAGTGAATATTGGTGGGACAACTGCCAGAATCCTGCACGGGATGACAACCACGGAAGAGCACGACCGTAACTGAAAGGATAACGGAGTAAGTACGATGTACAGTATTTGATATATATGCTAACCACAATGGCTTGGTTAAAATCAAAGAAACAAGTTTGGAGGATATACAGTGACTGTATTTGTATTGACAGTGGGCATTATTTGAGGAGTTCTGTGCAGAAAAAAAATACTTCTCAATTTTTTAAGGGGACTAGCAAGGCATTAAACTATTCTAAACACTGATTAACACTGATCTTACTGCGAAGAATTTTCCAAGATCAATCTGCAACACAAACTCAGTCAGCTGTTGTTGTTATTTCTAATGCAGATACTTGATGATTTAATTAATGATCTAAACGGATGCAGAAAGCATCAGAATGTTATTTTCAGTGGTAACGTGCCTTACCTTGTAACATCACTGCTAGCTTGTTCTTCTTGCGGGAGTTCAGACAATGATGCATCTCCGTTACTTAAACTCTCAATCATAGATAGCTCAGCGCTGCTTTGAGACACGTCTTTGGATTTACTCAGATTCGCTAACGATGTCACCACATTTGCCAGCGTGCTTAAATCACCCTGACATGCTTCAACCTGAGAGAAAGGTAGAATGTTTAATTCTTCCGTACTGGCAACAGTTAACTTGCATTAGAAGAATCTGAATTCTGCACTAACTAATGAATTACTGAGCTTGTGAATAAACCTCTAAGAAAACCGCTGTTTCAAAAAACGAGTAGTCATACTGCAGCCATTAGACACTGTGTTGCTTCTGAATGTGAGCAGGACAGACATTTACGTTTACAAACAACAGATACCTGCGTCTTTCAGAAAGAATGCTACAGAAGGCAAGCAACCACAGGAAGACATTTTAGCATCTCCACTCCTTAGTCAAATACTCAGCTGTACTATAGGACTATCCTAGGCTATATATTTTGCTGCTTCTTTTCTTTCTGCCCGCTCTGCAGTACATAAAATAAACAGGACTGAAGGAGTATAGGAATGCTTGAAAACAGGGAATGGATAAAAAGTCATTTTGAAGCGGGCAAGAAAAGAATTCTGCTACAGCTTTTTTTTTTTTTTTATGCCTCTATTTAATTGCATGGTAACCCAGGGATTCAGTGATGACCAGTGATTCAGATGGGCAGCAAGTCATGCTTCCCTCACTCCTCCAGTTACTTTAAACAGGAAGGTGCACAAGTCCATGCTGCTGCTAACATGAGTATGCAATGAGTCATTTAGCTTCCTTAGTTATACTCCACACATGGAGCTGGAAAGGTTAAATGGAAGAAACAACTTTTGACGGGGTCCTTTGCAGACAGAACAAGTGGGCTTGTGTGTGCACGTGTGGCTCAAGTGGACTTGTCTACAGGTGAGCCTTTGCAACCTCACTGTATTGTTACAAAGGCGGGGTTAGGGGGAAGAGACCATGTGTCAGGATTGCCCAAAAAAAAAATAAAGGGGAGGGAGGGTGCATTTTTTAAAGCTCTCTCCAAGAAAGGGAAAGCAGGCCCCTTTGGAGAAGACTCCATTTCATGGAAGTTTTTATCATTTTTACTATGCAGTCTTCTGAACAAAAGGCATCTACGATACTGGGCAATCTTGTAAAGGAACATCACTGTTTCAAAATTAAATTCTGTCAAAACAGAAACACACCAAAACAGAACAACTTTCACTCCATATATGCACAGGTATAGCAGGTAACTCTAATATATTACTCACATTATCGTTTACCTTATCCGGAGTCATCAGCACAGTAGGATCACTTTTTATTCCAGACTGATGAATGTTAACAAACATTCCTGACTCCAGCAGACCTGTTGACCTGACACCAATAGTACACAGTTTAATTTGCTGGGCAATACAGAAAACACTTTTGCTCAAGTCCTTTTGAGCAGGATTTACATACCTTGCTGTTTCATTGTCTGTAACAAAAGTTGGTGTTGCAGCCAGTGGACTCCGTAGATCTTTCCGAATGTAGATTTTTTCCGTAGAAGCTGCACAGTTTGAAGATTTTTCTCTGGACACTTCAATAGGTTTCCTCTCACACTGAACAGCTAACAGAGCAGCACACAACTATTAAGTCACATCACAAATTACCGTCTAAGGTATAATAATACTTTTTTTTCTCTTTACTCATTCTGCAATTTCAAAAACGATGCTGAGAATTTAGAGGTGAAATTTTAAAAAGCAACCCAATTAGCTAACCATAACCGAACTTCCACAATCTTTTACAGAAAACAGGTCTAATGACTTAAAAGTATATAACCAACGTAACAAATTCTTTTAATATAAAGCATATCTCGCGTAGCATGCACTTTAACACAGCTGCTAGCTAGAATGGTCTCCTGGTCCCAGATTGACACTGCTTTCCCAGACTTACAGTCCTGTTTCATCCCGAAGGCGATGCATCTCTGCAGGCGACAGTACTGACACCGATTCCGGTGGTGCTTGTTGATGACACAGTCCTTTGTTCCTCGGCACGAATAAACTAAATTCTTTCGGATACTCCTCTTAAAGAAGCCTTTGCAGCCCTCGCACGTTACTGCTCCATAGTGACGCCCTAGGTACAGTGCAGCATAAAGCAAGAGAGTAGTTTTATACCAGTGATATCTTTTCTCTTCTAAGGTTTATATTTATTCAGAATAAAGTATGATTTTACACAGAAAAAGGAACAATCTTATTTTTTCCACAGCTCACAAATTTTAAAATATTAATTGTGCCTATAAAGCCATCCAAAAAAAGTCATGTTTCCGATTTAAAGCGCTTATAAAATTTATCCTGTATAAGTAGGTAAATCACTAAACTGCTTATTATTTTCTTGCTGAATTTATTGACAGAAAGGTTAAAAAAGCTCAGAAAACAGGTACTTAAGAACATAGGAGAAACTCTTAATTTACACATACTAAGTAATTTTTCAGGTTTCAGCAACATGGAAACTGCATACAAACTATAAAGAAAGATCACTGATAAACATTCAAAACTTAATGTAGGGGCTTCAAGGCTTGTTTTTGAACTAGGTAGGGCATACTGCAGAGATAAATCTGAATTATGAACTTATTTACAGAAAAATATATTTTTAGACCTTTTTCCCACAAACATCTTTATAGATAGTTCAATCACATCTGCTGGAAGTTTCAAGAAATTCTAGCAGGCTTCCTAGATTCCTTTATCACATACACACTTGCAAACTGTTTTATAGATCAAGAAAAACCTTAAACTGTTCTTATGAAGTTGCGCAACTAAAAAAAGTAAAAATAAATAAATACCCGATGCCTTGTCTCCGCATACGACACACAGGTCAAACACTTTATTTAGAGCCTGTTCAGTGGAAGAGTTGTCTGTTAAGATCTGAAAAAAAAGTACAAATAATTTCAATTTTCTTTGTCCTGATACCAAGATAGATTAAAATAAATTTGGTGCTTCTGGTTTTCCTCTAAGGTAAAGGTCTAAATCTATAAAGTAAGAGGTTTTCTCAACTACATTTTACAGTCTGCATGGATGGAAAGGAGCTACATGCCACTGCGTTCCCATTCAGGATGGGGTAAAAGTTTTACTTGTAAACTTCCTGAGATTTCTTTAAAAAAATTGAATATTTTAAAATGTATTTAGAAATACATTTAGTATCTGCATACTCTTACCTTTTGTTCACTTTTGTGTTTAGAGAAAACTCGCATATCCTAAAGACTTGGTTGTAGTGCCAAAGAGGCTGAAGCACTAAACAAAAAATCATTTGTGGAAGCCAATAATCCTGCGTTCAGCACTGTTAATTCACCCTAACCCATAAATGGTGGGCCAACAGAAAATGCATTCTGGAAACAGCACCATTAACCATCAAGCAGCATATAGTCTGGTGTTCAGTAACTGCTTGATATTATTACAGTATTCTGGTCTTTCCTTGTTAATTTATCTCTAAAACCTGGACATCTTTGTTAGCGCATAATCTTCAATCCACAGCTCCTCGGAGAAGGCACAACAGCCATCGGTTTGATCTTTTAAAATTTTATCATGCTGAGTCATAAATAAAGCACAACTAGAATTAAATTTTCAAAAGGAAAACACACACGATCACATAAGTGACAATCAAACATCATCTGGAGATGAATGTAAAACAGAAAAGGGCAAATTTTCTTCCAACTGAAAAGTGATATAAATGGACAATTTTAAGTTTCTAACTTCTAATGCATCTTAACGAAAAGGCTGACTTCTTCCTGCTTTGCGTATTCAAAGCAGAGTCTCTGATAAAGAGAAAGGTATTGAAGAAGTACCATATGCTCTGTTGAGGAAACTAAAATTTATCTTTTTTAGAACATGTTGACAATCTCACAAACTGTACATTTAGCTACTTTAACAATCATTATTTCTTTCTAGTTAGCTTTTAGTAACAATACTATCTCACAAATTCATTTAACTTTTTAAAAAATATGCTTGTTGAGTTAATAGAAAATCAACCTTTCATTCCTTCTTAATTTCCATTACTACCAATAGATATGTTCAAGACATGATATCAAATACATTTCTAAGTCCTTCCATAGATGAAACCTTCACAGAAATGTAAAGATTCACCTAAGTAAGAACTACAGAATGTGGCCCATGAGGAGACGATAACCTCAGACTCCACGAACTCATCACTGACCTTGAATACATAGAATAAGAATTGCTGATAAAGGTGATGAGGAGCCACTGGCAGGGAAAAAAGACAACGAGAGGAAAGGCCGTGCAAAATAAGTGCAGGAAAAGACAAGGTGCAACGAGGAAGAAGTTTTGTGCATAGCAAATGGAAGGGACTGCAAAGTGAAGGTTACAGATTAAAAAAAAAATGCAAAACTGAAGATGAAAAGAGAAAAATACGAAAAAGGCCAAGGCGCATGCAGCTGAGTAAGAAACACTATTTCATCAAGACTAAGAGGAAAATAAAATAAAATGAACAAAGAAAATAAAATAAAACCCTACCAACACATCTGAACTGACCAAAGAACAAAGTAACAGAGCTAATGGGACACTGTTGCCTCTCAAGCTGTCCTATTTTGCCCAAATTGTACAACTAGAACTGGAGCTTTGAGTTGATCATTCTGATTTTCCCTACTCTGGAAACTTGCATTTTTAAGTAAGTGTGATACACTTCTTATTTCTCATCTTTTAGGTTGTCTTTGAAAATAACTTTCTACAAGGGGTCCTAGATACCACATCCCACTAGTTTATGTTGCTGTTGAGGCTTACTTAGGATACAACGTATGACACTACAACAGATTGACTTCTGCTATTGCTTCCATACTCACGGCAAACAAATTCCAAATCAGAATTACTTGGAGCAAAAAAATGTGTATATCCATTTGCAAAGATTTGCTGGTTTCAAAAATATGTAATACACAACAGAGTTATGCTTCAAGATTGTACATGTGGGTAGTTACTCAGAGAAGACTGGCTCCCACACAAGTAGAAACTAAACGATCAGGAGATTCCATTTTTGAAAAAAAGATTTCTTGATGCAGGGTAAAAATGGAGATTTACAAGAACAGAATAGGTTGCTTTTTCTCATAGTGCAAGAGACACCTAATAAAGTATTTCTCAGAAGATAAATCAATCTTAAACTAAATAATCTTTGCACAACATAGAATTACACCACAGAATTTATAGGTGTAGGATATTGTGCAGACCAAAGCATAAAAGTTTTATGTATGTAATAAAAATTTTATTAAATAGTTAATTAACGGATCGAGAGACAGATATTAGTGGTCTCACTATAAGCTCCAAACTGGGAGGCCTCTCCAAGCCTGCCTAGACTAGGAACATGCCCAGAAGCACTACTATTTACTTGTCCTATTTTTTAACATCTTCCCTTTGGCATATGTTTGAAAACGGACTAAATGGACTGGTGCTGTAACAGTCCCCATGACGCCTGGCCTAGCACACACTGTTTTAACAGCAGCATCAATGTACGTGGACAAATCAGCAGTCAACGAGGCTTTGTTCTCGTGTGCCGAGGCGTCTGCGCAGCCTTTGTGCTTCCAAGTGGGACCCCCGAGTGCTCCTCCGGGCATGACGTGGCCCAGGAGACTCCCAAGGGAGAGGGCAGGGGTGGGGCGGCAGCGCCAGGGGACTCCCAAGGGAGAGGGCAGGGCTGGGGCGGCAGCGCGCACCGTCCGCGCGCGAGCAGGGAGCGCCGGGGGCTTCTCTGCGGAGTCCCAACCCTGACACAGCCCCCAGCGCGCGGCCGCGCTCCAAAGCTGCCTCTGCAGAACCATCCCCACGGGCGAACAGCAGCGGCAACGGTGTGCGAGGAGGAAACCGAGAGGAAAAACATGGCGAGTGATAAAGGCAAGGGAGAGGAGAGCAAGTTTTCAATGATATCTGAAAACAGATGGAGACTCAATGAAGCAGTAAGAAGGACTGTCAGGATGGCAGGAGCTGGAAATGACAAAAAACAACAACAGTCTTTCTAACCTCATGAGCCAGGGTATAAAATTAAAAAGCAATAAATTTACAAAAAAAGCAACTTGTTTTCTTCATAATTTCTAAGCATTCGTGCCATGTCCTAATGCAAGGAAAAATATATAGTTTAAAAAAAAAGGTCAAAAAAGGAGATCCCAGACATATTTAGAAATAAAACATCTCTTCTTATCCCATTTGAACCAATATTAGGAAATAAAGTGGATTCTCTACCTGGATGTGCTGTGCAGATATATCAGGGGATGCAAAAAACAGTTGGTTGACACCTGCAGCATCTGGAGTTGCTAGGAAAACTTTTCCTGGAGTGGAATCTTGTCTGGCAAGGATCACCTTGCTCGGGGTAGAGCCATCATGATTTGTTAGGATGAACTGCTTGCCTGCTGAGCTCTGATCGAGGGCTGTAACAATCTGAATCTTCTGGCCCGTCTGCTGATCTGTGACAATCTAACAATACATTCATCTCAAAATGTTATGGTAGTTTAAGTTCACTCTTAGGACCCGGCCTAGGCTCTGAAGAAAATGGGATTTTCGCCCTCAGCATTTGCAAAGCAGGAGCATCTCCCCCTCTGTCACACCAGAGTTAAGGAAACTCAGGCAAAACCGTGGATTTTCCCTTTCATTTTCAACATGCCCCAGGCATAGGCATTCGAAGCCAAAACGTGAATTCACACTGAGGTGTCCTCACACGGCCTGCAGTTCTAGAGCAGCCCTCGGCGCTGTGGCAGCCCAGGCCCGAGGCAGGGCTGAGGCCGGGCCCTCGGAGCCGGCATCCGGAGCCATCCTATCGCCTCCCTGCGGATTCCGGCGCTCGGCACCTCCCACATTCGGATGCCCGGCAAGCAACTCTCTATTACCCATCTGCACCCTTACTCTCAAGTGGAAGAAATAAGCATTAGACAACAAGAAAAGCAATAATCTTGTTTCACTTGTACATCGATTTTAGGCTTTAGTTTCCTGCATATACAAATTCCAAAACAAATAAGTATTAGCTCTCTGCCATTTTCCCTTAAAGGAAAACTTGATTTCATAATTTTCATTTCATAATAGAAAACAAATCTACGTTACTTTTTCCATTTCATCTCTATTTTCAAGCACAAATACAGCTATTACTATTCATTTTTTGCCCTTTGCCCATCATTAAACTCCTTTTTTGTTGTTGTTGTTTTAGGAGTCAAGAGTTTGTCAGTTTGTAACTGCCAAAGACAATAGTTAAGATTACACCTCTCCTCCACTACAATCTCACTCCCTGTCTATTTTAATCACTCCCTGTCTATTTCCATAGGAAAGTCCATGCCAAAAAACTGCCTTGTTAATTCTGAAGACCAAGGAGAAACGCTCTGCAAACTATTTCCTACAAGCTACTTTTAAATCACAAACCAGTGAAACGAGTTCAATGTAAAAGTTTTAATAACCAAACATGAATGCATATCACTCTATTCCTAAAGCTTTCATGGTCCTTATTATTTATTTATTACAAATTATTAAAAATTATTATGCCTTCATGAGCTGCTGTATTTTATCCATGTAACAAGCACATTTGAGCCAAAATGAAAGTATTTTTTGATTGTCTATGTTAAACTCTGAACACAGATGAGAATTTACACCATGTCTGAAACAATATGCTTTCCTATAGAAGTCCATGTCCATATTTCACTCGCAGGTAATTACAGCAGGATGGCAGGCAGAATAACCATTGATAATTCATAAATTTCATTTCAAAGAGTGTCCAAATTCAAGGGGCTTCCTGGCAATCTAGGGTAACGCCCAAGCGGATCCTGCTGCATAATGTAGTAGAAACCTAGAGATTTAACTGTTATTTTACCCACACAAAGGTATGTAATCTACACAAGTGCCTTCTGCAGCTCAGAAACATTCGGTACCTGAAGGAGGCACAACAGAAAGCAGTTTATGCTATTAAGAACAGTCTGCAGTTGGCCTCTGGTGGACACATACCTGCAAAAACCCCAATTAAATCACAAACAGACTTTCAAAGTAGAGCTGGCCATCAAAGTGCAAGTTGTGAATGCACAGTAATGAGGCGAAAAAAAAATCACTGTTCCTTTCAAGGGATCCATCAGGGTTTGGTGACAACACATTATTTTTCCTAGTAATGTCAAACTCGATGTTGCCATAGGGATTATAAAATAGAAGCATAGTAATTCTGTATTGTCTTCTTAAAAAATATATTTTCTTCATGTCTTTCATTTTAGTATCTTGATGGTGGTGAAAGATACTTTAATTTTCTTTTATAGCTTTCTAAGTCCTTTTTTAAGAAGTCTTGATCGCTATTTGAATAGTGTTTCAATAAATGGTTTACCTAGATAAGCCAATGTTTGTGTTTTAGAAAAAAGTTTCTAAACATACAGAGTCCACTAGTTTATAACAAAACTGGTTTTGAACAGAAATGTCCATTTAGGAATAAATGTGGCAATCAACTTTTATCCTCAAACCCAAAAAGTTAAAGTTCCCTAAAAAGAGGGACTAGTGAAACGTGTTTTGAAGAATCTTTTACTGAGCATTTTATATTTCAATACATCACAAAAAGCAAGAGATAGTAACTGAAATTATAAACTCCAAACAAACAATTTTAACATACTCATTTTGAACATCTTATTAAACTCTATGTATTGCTCCTACAAGCAATTTACTTTTAACTACGATTTCTGCTTTTCGCCAAGTTTTCATTACTAAATTCTCCCTCACATGTAATTTATTACTATTTATAGTGCCACCACGTTTGTAGCGCTGCTGTCTCCTGCTCTGCTAAGTGTTGTTCCACACGTACCAAGAGACAACCCCTGTCCCAAAGAGCTCACTACCCATTTTGAAGCAAGAATCAATGAGTGCGGTGAGAAAAGAACCAGGACAAGGTAGCTGTGAAACATGGGATCTTCCAGAGCTACCTGAGATGATGAAAATTATATAAAGGCCCCTGAAAAACAACAACCCTCAGAAATACGATTCTTCCATGTTCATCAGATTTGCAGTAGTGGAGTCCCCACCCAAAAGTAGTCCTCTCTTCCCTGCATCAGTGGCTGCCACACAAGGGTTCAAAAGCCTCCAACTAGCTTTGGATGAGCAGAGTTGTCTTGCTGCTCAAAAATAAAGGCTCGTTGTTTTAGCACTGTCCCACAGCCAGATCCCAACAAAGAGATTACATTAAATGGCTTCCATTACAAGGGGCATTACAGCTTACACAGGTTTGGATGGGGAAAAACAGAAGAAAGGAGACACCAATTATTAACACAAATTGGTTTTTCAAAGGCACGGCTGTACAAAAAGTAAAGGCTAACAGAAAAGTCTTGGAGGTAACTGAACGAATAAGAATCTGCTGGATAGGTTAAGACTGGCACCATGAGTAAGCATACAGGCAGAGAGGTGATAAAATAAAACAAAACATCATGTATGGGGCAGCTAAAAGCAGCCCTGGGAGGTAGCACAAAGCTTGAACACAATGCACTGAAGCAGGAAAAACCAACAAAAACACTGAGAAGTGAAGTGGCAGAAGCAAAAGCAGCCAAGACTATGCTGGCAGCTGGCTCACCTGAAGCATCTCTGAGCAACAACAGAGATCTGAGAACACTTTAAAATTTATTCTGCATTTGATATTTTTCTATAAGAGGAAATTTAAAAAACAAAATGCTTGCAGGGACTTGCATTGTCTTCTAAGGGATGAAAAGTAGGTTCCTATTTCCCAAATTCTCCTCACCTCCTTATCCGTACATCTGTGTTGATTACAGTTTAACTATCTGCCCTGCTAAAAAACTTCCTGCTCTTCACCGAATTCAGGAGGAGATTATTATCTCACCAGGCTGCGAAGTAGCATAGTGGGATGTATAACATTGGCTGGGACAGTCAACAAACATCCTTTAATGTACTTCCCGGGCCTTTGTTTCCAGTACTTTTTATGAGCTGCACCAATATACCAAATAAAATAAATAAAAAAGAATTGTACACAAAAACTGACAGAAAGCAACACCCCATCCCTGCTTGCAGAACACCCTGGATGAGGCATACCTGTATGCGCTGCGGTAACGAGAGGCCGGAATCTGCAGGGACAATCTGTATCCGTTGTGCCGACCCATCCATTAGTGTTTGTGTAACAGCTTCTCGGGAATGGGTAATCTAGAAGCAAGAAACAAACACAAAGGACTGACGAAACGGATGTACTACAGTATGACCATACCGTTTCATCACTTTTGATTTTTCTGCCAAAGGCTTTGGTAAGTGTGATACTTTTACTGCACGCATAATGCAAACACTTGTGATCTGATTTAATAGCCTAACTTTGCAGATTAGAAAATTCTACTAATTTCAATCTCTTAAAGCCATTTTTGAATACCTCCCAACACAAAATTGAGAAACATGTCTGGCAGAACCATCCATTGTTGACAAATCCCCATAATTGAATTTTTTTGAATTGTAATTGCTGATGGTGCTGGCCTTTTTTCACTGCTGGCCACTGACAGAACTAGAGGAACCGGCCAGAAACTGAAGCACCAAAAGTTCCACAGGAACTTAAGGAAAAATAACGGTGAGGGTGACAGAGCCCTGGAACAGGCTGCCCAGAGAGGTTGTGGAGTCTCCTTCTCTGGAGATCTTCCAAACCCGCTTGGATGCAGTCCTGTGCCACGTGCTCTAGGTGACCCTGCGTGTGCAGGGGGGTTGGACTAGATGATCTCTAGAGGTCCCTTCCAACCTTAAGCAGTCTATGATTCTATATATCTGAGAGAGATACCCAGCAGGATGTCTTTTATCAAATCTGTGCCACATTTGCACTAACGTGTTTTACCTTAATGCCAGGGTACGGTTTAGCAACTGGCCGAAAGCCGGGCTGGTCTTGCAGTATTTGCTTCCCAATTTTGCTGCCCATACCCCCATGTATGTGCTTAGCACCAGCACAAGGGATGTAGCGGCGAGTGCGGGAAGGGGACAGGTGGTGGGGAAGACTTTCCCGACGCAGAGATACCAACTCCCACCGGCCCAAGGCCATTTTGCACCTCCACCCAGACAGGCGTTACTTTTGGCACTAGTCTCAGCCCCTCTAGTCACCTGCTGCCCTTCCTTTAGCTTGTCAGGCAAAATTGGTCGTTCAGTTAGGCAAGGATCAGCACTAGGGCTCGGCAAAGCCAAAGACGGACGGAGGCTGTTCTTAACCCAGACCAAACCTTCAACCCAGGAGCTCTCAACATCAGGACGCATCCGAACAAACGCATGGGTGGGATTAGGCTGCCAGCAGAACCACCTGTTAAACTACTGTCCAAGACGTTTTTGAACGCCAATTTCTAAAAGTATAAGGTTTTCATAGCTACTAATACAGTCAGTATTCAAACAGCTCATCTAGTTCTTTGCTTAGTAGTAAAGGACAAGAAGAGTCCCTTACACAGCAAAATCTGGAGCTTACAACGCACGAGAGCACAAAAATCCTGCCTCGGCCTCTCAAGCGATGAGTGGTGACCAACAGGCACTCAGGGTTTTGTGCAACTTACTCCTTGCTTTACAAAATTAGCTACGTATCCCAGGACTAGATTACACCTGGAAGGAGCAAGTGTCAAGACCTATGTGTTGCAGAAGGTAAAACTGCTCATCATTCCCACAAAGTGTCTGCTTGGTAGTTGGCTTCTATAAAGAATAAAAGTTTTTATTGAGGTTAAAACACACACACACACACACACACTCACAATAATTTCATTTTTAAAATGCTTCACTAACAAGAATTAGCATGATAAAAAACCAAAACTACATTGCAGAACAATTATGATGATTATTTTAATGAGACATAGGAGCATTTTCCATTTTTCAAGAAACAGAAAACCCGTTTTATCATCCTTCGTGTTTTGCTTGCATCAGTTAAATTCAATTAAAGCCATTTCAACATTCAAGGGTTTACAAGTGCTACTAAAAATACTTTCCACAGAGTTTCAACTACGGTTTTCAAAGCTCACATTGATGAGGAACTTTGCCAAGCAGATAACTAGTTAAAGACTTCAGGTCAACCCTGGGTAGGAATGACTGGCATAAATATAAATGCAATAGAGAGAAATGTCTCTCAGGGACCAAGGTGAATCATAAAACTCCCCATCCCCTTTTCAAGAGGAACACGGACTTCAGCCCGCTTTGACTAACACGCTCTTTTGCACGAAGCAGAACATGCAATACAGCCACACTGAGACCTCCCCAAAGAAACATATCACGCAGACAAAACCACAGCAGACACTCTGCTGCCTGTGAGGGGATGAGGGAGAGAGTGACTGCTCCACCCACGCGTGTGACACTCATGGCCTTCGAGGTAGCTGCACCAATTCAGATGCTACAATAATGACAGGCGTCAGAATTCATAAAAAAAGGACCAACACTCTCCACCTTTGCGTTCAAAATCACGACTGAAAGGAACTAAAAAATCACTTGAAAGATAACTGTGTACCACACCAAACTGGAAACCAGGAGTGGATGTTTCAAGCTACTCAATATTATTTTTCTACTTCTATTTACTTAGAAGCAGTACTAAGTACTACGAGGAAACTTTCTAGAGAACTATGTATATACTTACTCACACCTCCAATTTTCTTGTGCATGTCCAGACATGCTCCAACTGCACCTCACAGGTCACAGAATATAAAAACAGAAGCTGTCAAAACCAAGAACTGAATCCTTCCCATTTTACAACAAATATCTACTGATGTTTTGCAATGAAGAGCACTGCAAACTTCTACTTAGAAAAGCAGAAAAAAAGAATGACATAAAATGGAGCAAGTGCCTAACTGGAAAGTGGAACTGGGTACTGCAACTCTTTTGACTGCAAATTTGTAACCAGAAGTGAGCAGAGCAATTATTAGGCAAGGAGAGAGCTCTCTGGAGACCAGTACAGGCCTCAAAAGCCCAGCTGAAGAGCCAGCCACTTCCTAGAAGCACTGTTACATTTTCTTTAGCTTAATTTTGGTGGGATAAACTTTGGCAAGAAATATTTTGCTGCATAAATTTTAGACATTTGGACATAGCAAGTTCTTCTAATCTTCCAAGGGAGGGTCTCTTGATTTTCTTTTGTGGCTTTATTTTTTATTATTTATCAGCCTGTATATTTTATTACTCAATGTCTTTTAAATAGGACTCAAAGTTTATGTACCTCTCCCATTTGCTGTTCAATAATTTGATGGGCCAGTTCCTCTACGGTTGTCATGATCGTTAATCACCAGAATTTCCTGTCAAAGAAAGGAAAGAACATGCTTAACATCTGTAACCTCAATAGTAAACATATCTTGGGGAAAATACAGTCCACCTACATAAAGAATCTCCTGCAGAATTTAAAGCTCATTTTTGCCCTAAAAGTACTCACTTATCTTCCATTTGCAAACTTTGTACACAAGTAACTCCCATAGAAATCTACTATTCTTCCACCAAAGCAACAATCCATTAAGCTCCAAGTGCAGGCAGCAGCGTGGTATCGGCCAGGGCATCTGCAGGGATGCGATTCACATCTTAAAAACCGGACCCGGCCAACAACTTTGTTGATACACGGCAAGGAAAAAAAGTACAATTTCTTCTGTGCTTATATTGATTTTATAGTATTAGCAGGAGTGTTTAAAGATTTATTTTGTAATTAATATAAGACATCATTGGATGCAAAAAAAAAAACAGATGACTTAACAAAGAACAAACAAGAAAACTAAGTTGACTGTTCTACCACCCATACTGCTAGTGTGATGTGTCCAAATCTTCCTAAGAACTTTGTAGGATTTAGCAGACACCAATTTAACACAGTATTAAGTATTCAGATCAATCTCCATTTGGATCCCTGTCTACAAACATACGTCAGGCAGCATGTAAAACATAAAACAAGTTATGAAGTACCATAAATATTTATTTTTCTGTCAAAAGCTGTATTAAAAACATTATATCTGCCTTTCATATGAGACAAGGATTAAATAATTTGTCTATATACTAAATTTACTTCAACTGCAGACATGTTTAATACTGACAATCATATTCCTGTAAGAATACAAGAATAAATGGTACTGATCTACAATATATATATATTTTTGACACACTATGAAAGTTTTATTTAACAGGCAGCAACAGTATTACCATACAACATGTTAGCATATTAAAGAAAGCAGTCGCATATGTCGAAAAGCAGCTAACAAATACCCTTGACTCTTCATCCTTTCACTTTGCTAGAATTTCTGCTACCCCAGGGATGCCTCTGCTTGCCCAGTCACGGGTACAAAAGGCAGTGCAGCAACCTGGAGACCCCTTGTGCTCTTTGGCAGAGAGCTCTTGCTCGAGGACGGTGGGAACCGCAGTCCTTCGAAGCTGCCTGGTACTACACTAAGCTCCGAGCGACATGCGAGGGAAGATGCAGACGTGCATGTAAAACTCAAGCCTGAAGCTTACATTTAAAAACATTCACTCCTTGGAAAATCTAATAGATGGCAGCAACTTGGGACAACAGCGGGACACAACCACTACACTTATGATACACCCCCTGATGAGAAAAAAAAAAAATCTTTCTTCTTGTTTTAACTAAAAGACTAGAAAAAAAAATAATATAACGCATTACTTATATGCACCTTGCCAAAAATCTGTTACCTACTTCATTTACAAGAAAGCTCAGTTCCCAAAAAATGAATTCAATAACTACTCGGTAAAAAACATAGACTTTTGGTGAAGACCACCTCCAGCATTGATAGACATGCACTTCTTGCAGAGTTGTTTCATAAGATCTGACTGCCTTGTTATTGCTATAACAGAAATACTGTGCATACAACAGTATTTTGCCATAAATGAAGAGTAAACAAGTAAAATTCTGAAATTTGGGTCTCATCTCATAAGACAGTCTCATCTCTGCCTTGAGAAGGTTTTGGACTAGAGACCTCCTGAGGTCTCTTCCAACCTGAAATTCTCTGCAATTCTAAAATACACTATTTCTTTCAGTAAGGGGAACACCATGAGTTCCTTGCAATAACAAACAACTAAAAATCATTCTTTAAATAGCTGAAAAATCTCTTCAATGCTTCCACCTAGTTCTACTGTGTTGGTATTTTCAAAAACACAACAAATCTCCTTTTAAACAAAATGTTTGCTTCACTAAACATCTAGTTTGACTATCTAGTTAGTACAACAAAGTTCATTTGGAATAGTTCAATCCAGTTTTATCCACTGATAATGATTATAGGCTTTGTATGCCCATCCAGTCAGATGCTACAATCTGCAATCCATTTTCCACTCTGTTTTTCAGAAAAAAAAAATCAATACTTTTTTCAATCAGAAAAGCCATGTCTATAATATTTCCTATAGCTAAGTATAATTTATGACATTCTCAATTTTAGTCATATTTATCAGCACAAGCTACAGTTATTTGACACTAAACACGTCCGTGCTTTGGCAGAATTAGCTTGCTCCAACAAGAACATTAAATTCTAATTAGTGCTAGAGCCATCTTATACTAACTCAGTAACACAGTAACACATGAAAATGAACAATACAGTACAGGGAAAGGATAAGCTTAATTTAATGTTCTCAAAGATTTCAGTCAAATACTGAAAATACTAAACTTGCAAAAACTGGAAAATAACTCGCCCAAGAATTGGCACAAACATTAAGCAAAGAGTCGAGTCCTACCTCGGGTACGTATGGAACTGCAAAATTACAGCTAAAGATTCTCTGCGTCTATAGTGTTCTCTGCCATATATCTGCACTGAATTAACACAGACACACATTAATGCTTTTTACACAAACTCAGAGAATAAAAGATGGGGTGATCTGGTTTCTTCAGGCCTCCTGGATTACTTCAATCACAGTGTTAACAAGCAGGAAGGGTCTTCTCTTTCTAATACCATGTTCTTGTTTTTTTTTAAAAAAAAAAAAAAAATTATTTTTATTAAATCACCTAAACCATATCTATCCAGCCACCCAAACGGCCAGCCCCAGTCTAGTCCTTGGCCTAAGTTTCAGCCCGTGGTGAAGCTTTATTTTCGTCTGTGCTACGTCTGAGCGCATCGAGAGACCCGGCCTTGCTGTATGAGCGCGCAAGGCCACGGCCGCACGGGCAACGCGCACCTCCGGCTTCACCCCCTCTCTCCACAGCCGTGAAAACCATCACGTGAAACCATGTTTCAAGGCTCTGACATCTTTCTACAGCTCTGTAGCCTGTTCAAGCTTGTTCTTAGAGTAAGAAGTTAACATGCAACTTTTGTTGTTGTTGTTGTTTTTTTTTTGGCTTTTATAGATTAATCTGGTGAGTAAATAAGAAAGAGAGGATGAAAAAAGCAACATACAGTATTAAGGATAAAACAGTCATGATGGAAAAGTGGCCCAGTAGTGACTTCATTCCAGAAGCAAAGATACTGGGGAATTAGGTGATTGACAGGGATATGTCTTTTGCCTCACCCCACATTTCTAGGGAGGGAAAAATTTCTATTTATGAGAAATGTAGTCATCAAAGCTACTTTTAGAAAGAATGCAAGAAAAACAGTGCTGTTATTTCATAAGAGTTTCACGTGAGTTTATAACTAACTACTATCCCTGCAGTAAAATATCATGCATCACAGACCTTTCCTCTCATTAGCTGATTTTAGTCTACCATGTAATAGATAGTGATCAAATCCCAACAGGAATGAAAATTGCTATCCCTTATAATGATAAAGCTTAGCTTACCTATGGAGAAAAGTTATTTTTGCAAGAAATTTGAAATTAGCAGGGCCCAGCCAGCCTCACAATAACCCCGGCTCCCACCATCCTTAGCAGAGCACCCCGTTCCAGTTGCTCCAGGATATCTTAAGACTTTTCAGGAAATAAAGCATTTTCTCCTGTAACTGTAACCATAGCACCCTTCTCTTTTCAAAATCCTTAAAATATCTGATGCTACATTTACTGTCTTCTCGCTTTCGGAAGGCTGCTTCAATTTCATCAGCCTCTAGCCTTGCCCTGCCCCGTTACACCTCATTTTCCACTGCTTCCTTCATGGGCTTCCCAGTAGCCTTGCTCTTCCCTGCGGTGCTGGCGGAGCGTTTGGTCCCCAGCTCATGTCTGCCAGGCCAGCAAGCAAGGCTCCTTCAGGGGTATTTTCCTCTGCTTTTCCCGGGGCCACATTTGGCCCCTGACTTTCATTAGTTAAGTAACAATAATGAACTATTTATGTTATCGTAAATCTTTCAAGATAGGGAGAATTCAATCCCTTTTTTTTTTCTTCTTCAAAATGCAGCCTTATACGAAACAGTTAATGCTATCCCAAAACTCAATTACAGCTGCAATTCTGCACGCAAAGGTCTGTAAAGAACATTTAATGTGCCTTCTTCAGCCAAATATGGCTTCACTAAATTAATAAATACAATAAAAATAATAATAATAAAAATCTGCCCTGCACAGTTGGTGCATTATATACCT
>NW_010579685.1:0-26241 GCF_000705375.1 Tinamus guttatus
AAAAAAAAAAAAATCACACACACCTTGAACATTGAGAAATAATAAATCTCATAAGCACAAAGTTACAATTATCTGCTAATATGTTGTGGCATTCCACAAAGCCAGATTCTCCAAACGAACTCTTGAAAGCCAGGAAAGAGAGCTGAGGAAGAGCTCATTCAGGAATACTCCAACAGATGCATGACTAACACACGTACAGGCTGAACAGCTTGCGTATGTTCCAAGCCAAGCCAAACACCACCATCTTTAGCACTTGCAGTTCCACGTATCAGCCCCAGCACTACAATCCCACGGTTAAGATAAGAAATATCAAAAGGGAAGGCCATCACTAAAACTTGCAAATATTTAGAGAGAGAGAGAGAGAGAGAGAGAAAAAAAAAGAAAAAAGAAAAACAGAGAGATGAGGCAAGAGCTGAAAGTAAACGGAAATGATGTATTGAATTCCCCTCTATCCACAAAACAATCATCTGTTTTGGATTATAAACTTTTCAGGGCAGAGACCCACTGCCTTCCTACATTTATGCAAAAGTGCCCGGCATATCTACAGCACAAGTTATATGGTCTTTGGAACAAGGTCTTGGCTTTGCCTGGGAAAGGCCTTGCCTGCCTATGAGGCATGAACCAGATGTTGTAGAACTCTACGGAAAAATTCCACCATTAACTGAAAAGGTACTTCGGATCAAGAACAAGCAATATATTTTATTATGTATTACTCTGATGCAATAAATTAGGACAATAATATATACAGCAAGGACCATAAGAATCTTTTACATAAGATATGTAACACAACAGCAAAGCAATCCAAGCTTATTTAAGATGACCTGCCATTTAACTGCAGATCCGTGAGCCACAAGGAGAAGGCACCACGTTACATACCCCTTCCACGTTACACACCACCACCTCACAGCAGCTGTGCAAGACCCATGCTGCTCTACACCAGGGTTTTCAGGAGGGTAGGCAGGGTGCAAGCAGCACTAAGTGCTGGAAAACACTGTGCTCAAGTTCTTAAGACTTTTTTGTTTTTGAAGCCACACTCCAGAAAAACAGGCAATATCTGTTTCTTACTTTCTTACATCTAATTCAGGAGGAGTGGAAGCAACACTTCATCACTTGGTTCTTTGCCCCATGACAGCGTGGAAAAGGTAGCTTCGTTTGCCCACCACAGCCAAGAACTGATTAGAGAATGGTGGCTATTCTGTATTTCCACTAGCAATAGCAGAACATACATTTATTAAAAGCATTATTCACAGAGTATTTTAGCATTTAGCATTTAGTATTTATTAACTTAGAAGATCACAGTTGATATGCATTATTCACAGAGTATTTTAGCAGTAAAACTATTATTAACTTAGAAGATCACAGTTGATAAGAGCAGTTCACCTCCAGTGGCAGCCTGCACGATGATGACAGAAGACAGAGCTGCTTCCTCACATGCTGGTAGGCCAGTAAAAGAGCCCTTCACAGCAGGAACCTTGCAGCAGCTCTGGAGAATTCAGCCTTGGAGCCACCCCGATGCACTGGAGCACACCCCACGCAGCATCGCGGCCCAGCCTGAGGAGCACCGAGGCCTTCTCACCTGCGAGGCCGTGGACAGGCCGCCGCCTCCGCCGGCCTCCTCGCTCCTCTTCAGGGCATCTCCCGACACACAGGGCTGCCCTTGCGACCCTCTGCGCTAGCTCCACCACACCAGCGTTTGGACAGGAAAGCTTTTAGTGCACACCCCACTTCCACCACACTTCAGCACGTCGCCAAGGACAGAGTTTGTCAGTAAGCACCACACACACTGCGCTGCAAGCTACACCCTCAGCTCCCACAGCACCCCTAAACGACACCGATCCACACGAGTGACAACACAGCCCTGAGAGCACCTTCTTCTCAAGCCTGTTTTTAAAATGCATTTAGTGTAGTCTCAAAGTCACATCAAGTTTCTGAAAGTACCCTGCCACCTTGGTTTGCAAGGTGTTTAATGCCACACATTGTCCTCCTCACCTTACAACGCGAACACGTGAAGACTCCTCACCATGTCTCCAGAAACCCTGCCTGGTTCACTTCACACGAGAAAAAAAAGCTTAGCTCTCATTAAAGGAAACTGTGCAGACAGAGACGGTGAGTAAGCTATGAGCAACTGGCCAAGGATTTTTTTTTTTTTTGAACAAAAGAGAAAACTTGCAAAGAAGATGGTTTCCATCTGTTTTTATTAGCTGTAGTATGGCGCGTATGTACACAGAAACTGCAGTCATCTAAAAACAAGCTACCGAGTTGCTTCAGCAATAGAAACAATGCTAGCCAGAGGGGAGCAGCCTCAACCTACTGCATCATCCAAATCATTGTTATACCTTATGTTATACATACTTACACAGTCTACATACTTATCCGTTGTAGCACACTTCATTTTCCCATTAAAATTCTATTTCCTATTAAACAGCAATTTTTGCCATAACTTCAATCACTACATAATTGCTGTAAGATACATTATATTTACAGTAAATACGATCATCAATTATCTAGTTAGAGGTATCATATATAGTCCACTTGACCACAGACAGGAAGCATTTTGCTGTCAGCTTCAAGACTTAAACTGATTTATTCAGGTGTGAGAGAAAACTGTTACAAACAATGACATGCAGAATAATGTATGGCTTTAGTATGGTATGGATGTATAGATTGATGTAGTAATTCTTAACTTTGTTGAAAAAAGTAATACACATGTATTTTGATAAAATCCTAAGGAAGAAAAATTGACCCATTCTTGCTATACAGAGCAAGGCTGAAGAGTTCAGTACAAGCAGCACTTTCCAAAAAGTAACTTATTACCAATCAAGAATAGTCATAATCTGAAGTCTCCTTGCTAAGATATTTTGCCCTATAACAAAATCCTTTCTAAAAGGGACATTTTGGCAGTACAAACATTCCTCTTCACCAGCCTCAATCAAAGTATCTGACAAATGTGTTCCTACTGCATATTCTTCTACTTATATAAAAAAACTTTTTAGGAATAGGAGAAGCCACTTCTATTATAAAACATAATCAAAATATGCAAAATATGTCAAAACTGCTTGTTTAACAGACATCCGATCAACAAGAGTTTCAAGGTCCATACAGTGTGAAAATTGCCACTGCTTTCTCTGTTGTACAGACAAACCAGCTCATCTTTATTTGCTTAATGTATATAGTTTTTCATCAACATAACTCAAATGTTTTATACACTGTTCCTGAAAAGTATGCTGCTTTGCAAAAGTAATTTCACAGTCACTACTCTTGACCATGTTTTGCTTTGTAGTTCTAGTTGCTGCAGGACTATTTTTTCCAGCTCTTCTGTGACTCTGTAGCTGTCTAACCACAAACTTTATTGAATCAGTGTGGATCATGTATTTCCTTTTTAAAAAGAATTTGCAGTTCCTATTCAAATGTTTATGTTTATGCTTTCACTTCACATCAATATTTTGACAAAAAACAAAAACAAACCAGAGACCCACTATATTAAACCTATAGTAGGATGCAGTGTTATCCACGGACATATAAAAAGTTTAATATCACCTCACAACTTCTTAAGCAAACCTTCTATTAATCAAGATGATGTTTTATAATGCATATTTTGAGGTTTTAAAGTGAAAAATAATTCCACTGCTGTATGAATGAGCAGAATACACGAAGTGAATTTGGTATCGTACCCTGTGCACAGCTGATGGTTAGTAGATATGTCATTTGATATGAACAAATAAAATTATTCGATCAATATACTACAAACTGTTACATGTTAAGTTTAACCAGTTGATCTCATGAATGAACAACAAACAGGGATTGTTTCCTCTCATAGATTGTTATTATAAACTACCTTCCTTACCTTTTGAAAAAAGTCTTCCCCACTTTTCCCTTTGCCCTCAGCAGCAGCTGTAAAGAAAAAAGAAAAGGCAATATCCGGTTACAGAGTGCATAAAAAAAATTACAAGTTTATATGTATAAATAAAGTTTGAATTATAAATCCAGGTTCTATTTTTTCTCAAGTAGTAAACATTCTGAACTCTTAAAAGCTGGCTAATACTTAGAACAGCACTTTGCAGTCTTTTTCTAAAGTTTCAGCCCAAGTAGATGTCTATATTTGCCCAGTAGAGCTACTGCATATTAACCTGTATTTGTGTTACACAGTAAATGAGAGCAAGTCTAGTGATTTATGTGGTGCACCTTGCCAAGTAATGGTACCAACAGGATGCTTAGAAATAAAAACTCCAGAAGAGCACAGAATTTGCTATATCAAAATTAAAAACTGGGGAGGGAGCAGCTGTGGACAAGTGAGAATTGAGAGCCCAGAGAAGGCCTCTAACATATACTGACCCACTTAACCTAGTGAACCAAAGACTGAAAGGTGGAGAGGTCTGAATCAAAACACAGCACCCAAAGAGACTGCATCAGGGAAAAGGGGCATCACCAGATGTGCATGAGCCAGGACTTGGGAATAACCCTGCACACTGGGGCTCTCCTGACCATGTGGTGGGAAAGATAGGGCCAACCTATACAGCAGGGCTGACTTAAGAGGAGTGAGCATTAACTAACCCAAATATACCTAGGCTAGAAGCAAAGCATACAGCCTACACAGCACTTTTCAGTCAGTACAGGAAAACCAACAAGGGGAACAAGCACTAACCCATTTCAGAGCAGGGCTTGGAGGTTCCTGAGGAGACCCTATAAATCACTAATGTCAAGAGGAGGACCTCTGCTAGGGCCTGGATTCTCTCCTCCATGTATTTAAATCCCTAATTGTATATTTAGCTAATCTAAATGATCACACTTAAACATACAACTGTTTGCACATGTTGTAGCTTATGCTTGTTGCAACTTGAGACCTAGTAACCAATTCCAGAAGCAAAGCTAAATCACGAAAAGGATAATTTCCTTTTCCCAGAAAAAGCTGCCTCCATATGCAGCTCCAAGTGCAGAAAGTTTCCTGAACTCTGTCAGGCTGCTGAAGTGAGCGGCTCGCTGTCATTCTGATTTTTCTGTTTGTATTTCTCAAGTAAAGGGGCAGCTTCAAAGCTCTCTCCCAGCTGCTTAGTCCTCCCTTACACAAAGGATTAGAGTCATGCATTAGCATGAACTCAGCTAGCACAACCAATGCGAGTAATGCACACGAAGACACTCGCTGCACAAGCCTCTCAGACCCCTGGGTGGCAAAGCTGAAGGTGCTGAACGAAGCCTGCCAAGCTCCTGTCCTGCTGCAGGAGCTCTTCCAGGGTCCACAAGTGTGAGAGGAAAACATCATCCTCACCCACAAAACCTGCAAGTGCCTGCGCCAGAGCAGCGAAGCAAGAGCGAGGCTGTCCGGAAGCAGAGAGAAAGAACGGAAAAGATTCAGGAAATTGTTCAGATTTACGAGCCACACATATGAGCAGAAAAAAGATAACTGAACATGAGTGCTATTTTTGATGGCAGTCGCTTCACCAATGCAAGTCCTTACAAGTTTTTTGTTAGCTTAGGAATAGCTAAGAAATGCTATTAGAGAAATGAGAAGTAACACACTGTATTTAAATTAAAACATATGACCAACATGCTTTTAATCAGAAAGTATAGAAAATAAACTGCAGAAAAGAATGCAATAGATGGAAGGCTAAGCTAGAGTTTTAGGAACGGTCTGACCTCACTGCCACTACAAATACACATTTCCTAGTCCAAATACAAATGACAGATGGATTAGACAGTAGCAGGCACGGCTATTTAAACAGAACACTGAAATGACAAATTCTAGGATTTTTGTAATAGTTTCTTATTACAGTTTTATTTTTAACAGCCCCACAAAATGCTGTTCAGGTACAGTAATAGATCAACAACCATGCAGAAAGTCAGAAGGAAGGGAAAGGAAAGTTTTAAGTTGGATTCACAAGAAAAAAAAGTCCCCTCGCCCCAGGTTTATAAAATGTATGTGAAACATCCGTTGTTAACCTGAAATAATTTCAGTCTTTTTCCCCCCCCACTCTTGAAAACAGGAAGTGCTGCCAAACACAAGGAAAATGTTGCCTAAATAAATATTATTTACTAATTGCAAGATTAGTCTTTTGCATTTTGGGTTCCCTCCCTCCCCGCTTCCAACACCACCACCAAAAATCCATTTCTTTGCAGGCAAAAGATTTTTAAAAATTTCAGAAAGTTTGGAAATTTATACCAAGTCCTTCATAAACAAAACAAAAACTAAGTGAAAGCCTTGCAACTTATTTTTAAGTTAACAACAGTCCTAACCTAGGAAACACAGGCACACACTGATGGGATTTGCCTCCCACCAAAACAGGTTTCCAAAACCACCATCATCCCCAGCTACAAGAATGCTTTAAAGCAGGGAGCCCAAGGGGTTGCTAGTGGAAGGCAGCCTCAGCCCAGGACACCCGCGGCCGGGAAGAGGAGCCTTCCTGCCCCGCGCACCTGGGCCTTGCTCCGGCGGCGCCGCTTTGGCACAGCCGCGGCAGGGGCCGGAGCCGCCAGCGCGGGCAGGGGAGCGGCAGCCTCCGGAGGGGCTGCACGCACCAGGCGCAGGGGTTCCTGCCCCACGGACCCGGAGCCGCGAGCACGGCCCGAGGAGGAAGAGCACTTGGCTTTCCAACATGGAGCAAAACTGCCGCCACGCCAGGGAAATACTCCTTTAAATCTTTTCATTACGTGTGATGACACCTGACACGCAAGCAGCGTTTCTGACAAGCAACACAAACAGCAAAGCTTTGACAAGGTTTCCAGGAAAGCTCTAGACACTCAGGCCCCTTACTAGCCATGGGCAACCACTGCACCCTTTGGCTACAGGCCCTCGTCCCCGCAGTGGGGCTGACAGAAGCCAGATCAAACCACACAGGGATCAGTGCAAGGCACCAACAACCCTGCCTGCCTCTGCCAGCCTCTGCTACTCAGGAAATACCATCGTCCTAGAAACACCATTTATTTTATGGTACTAGAGAGGCACTCAGCTGACCTTCACAAAAAGCAGGATTATTTTTTTTGTACACAAAATCCTAACATTGGTTTCAAAAATATGGAAAAAAGACTATGCAAATGTGCATGGTAAGCATTTTGTATTTTAAGCTATATTCAATGTTTATTATAACTTCTTCCATACCGTGAAATATTTAATACTAAGATTTTGCTTTTCAAGATATATTGGATTGCCAAGGTTCTATCCAATACAAATACCAAATAGTTGAAACAAGTGTTAGCCATTACGGTACTCGTGAAGCACACAGGTCTTGTCTACTTAATCAAAGCATAAAAAAGTCCAATCGTAATTTGTTGCAAGTTCACACAGAAAGTGAACTTAAACTTTTACTACATATGTTATTTTAATTATGAAAGCAACTGTTACAATACAGGCCATGTTTTACAAGAACTGAACCCAAGGTACACACAGCAAGTCTTCCTTAAACGCATTACTGTAATTCTTTGCTGATCACGTATCAGCTTTGCATCTCATTTCCTGAACTCTTGAAATTGTTCTTAAAGTGTCATCTACTTACCTTGAAGTTGCTTAGTATCAAAAATTCTTCCTTCACCTGTATTAGAAGACTAATTTTATAGACAATGTAACATGATCTGCTCAAACTTGCAGCTTTATGGAAATAAAATTATTCCTTGAATCAAACAAACTCCTCCAC
The DNA here is from genome assembly GCF_000705375.1 of Tinamus guttatus. Next base: position 7,623 of record NW_010579685.1, read on the forward strand.
AGGAAAGATACTGAAGTTCAAATACCTAACCCTAAGAGAAGCCAACTTCATAATTAAGTGTAGAATCATACACTTCAACACAAATACCGCATGATTTTTCACTCTTTCTATCCACTGCATGGGAATGAACTCATGACATTTATGTTGAGACAGTCCTCATCTTAGATTTGATCTTTTCTGTAACCACCACAAAAAAGGTCCTAACAACAACATACTTCCACCTCTCCCACCCAAATCTACAGTTATTCTAAGAAAAGTAAAAATCTCTATTTTTCAGGATTTGCCAATCTGTTTATCACACTTTTTTCCATTAAGTCAGAAGCAAACTGACATAGATGATGATTTTATGTCAGACTATAACCCATACATATAAAGCCTGTTCATATCAAGCCAAGCTAAAGAATTCCACTCCCATATGCCACAAAGTTAAACTAAATTACTTAAAATAAACCTCTGGGAAAAAGATACATTGTAAAAGGAAAGAGAAGAAAAAAAGACAGACCTTAAGCTGCATTTGCTGAAATTCAAGCAAAATAAAAACTTACTTTTTTTTTCCTTGAAATTATGGTGAAATTAAAGTGTCTGGCTAAAGAAGAAAGTAAAAAGCCTTTTAAAAAGGCATAATAAATAACCTAAATTCTACTTTTCAATTGGCTTTTCACTAGAATAGCCATTGCATATATATCTTGGAAAGTGCCTTAGATTTTTTGCACCTAGTTCTCCATTGGGCTCAATTTATAGATACTCTTCCACTATCACAATTACTGTTTCTATCATGGGGAGACAGAACTTAGTTCCTGTGAGAAACCAAGTCCACATAGTAGACTGCTCTAAATGACAAAAATATCATTAATATTATTAGAGTAGATTTAAGTAGTCTGAGATATAGGCCATTGATCTCAGTATTTTAGGGTATCAGGCACATAAATGGCATAATGGCCTCCACATTCTGAGACATCTAGCATTGAAGGTACAAACCATGAAGAAATGCACAGTAGAACTTACAAAGCTCATGTATGACCCTTCTTGCTCCAGTAGTACAGTCAAAGAAGAGGAATTGGAACAACTTCAGCTGAGTAAATGACAATAAACAGACTGTTAAATAAGCAGACATTTCTGGGTGGATTCCACTGTATCTCCTTCTGTTAGGAGGAACTTAATACACAGCTATTAAGCTATTCATATAAAGACCAAATGTGTTTTAACTTCTGATAGACACAACTAACTCTGGAAAAATACAGACACTGAATGTAAGGATATCCTCGCTCTAATGTTGAAAAAGCAGCGCTATGAGCACCCTGGAAATGCTCCATCTGTGGCTTCTTTTCAAACTACTTGCTGGAGGGATGAAGTTTTTCAATCAAAGCCTAAATCATCTGAGCACTCATGTAAACAGACATGCAAGACACTTGTCCTCTTCAGCCTACACTTATTCTGTGTTACAGTACCACAAAAAAAACTGTGTACGCTCACGCAGTTACCAGTTTCTTTGAGTAATCTTTTCCCCTGTATCCTGTAATATGAATAAGACTTTTGGAAAAAAACATTTTCTCAATTTTTGCTGTAAGATACTTATGTCAGCCATCCGTCATTTGTGATGAATTGACAGCGATGCCCAAAGAGGAAGGGAAAAAAAAAAGGGAAATTGAGACACTTCCACAAACCAAGCAGCAGAAAGGAAACAGACAGTTTTTCAGTATGGTGTGGTCAAAAGCAGCAAGAGCTAGTGACAGAACTGCCTCGGCTAAAAAGAAATGTTTTACTTAAAGCTGCTCAATAAAGAGCTGGTAAAAGAGCCCTTTATGAAGGCAAAAGGAAAAAGAACAGCAAAATGAGAAGCCTGACCGGCAAACAGCAGTGCCTCGACAGCGCGAGGCGGCAGCGGAGCGGCGCGCACTGCTCCCGAGTGGGAAGCTGCATGAGAACAGAGCGCGGGCAGCCCTGAGGGCAGACACGAGTGTCACACAGGGCACCCGCAGGGAGAAGGGCTCCCGCTTCCACGGCTCCCTCTGCAAGGAGGGCAGCAGCCAGCTGGAGGAGAGCCCGAAAGCTAACGCAGCACAAGGACAGGCGGCCACAGCAACCCGCACCGGACACGCGCTCCAGTCCAACAGGAGACAGATTTGGAACAAATAGCTAGCACTTTGCTCCTGCTTTCTTTAAAAGTTCCATAGATTTGAGGACTAAAAAAAAAATAATAATAATAATCAAGTTATACAACAGGTTACCACTTTGTCATTTTTCTCCCTACATCTTTTTTTTTAATTGCCCAACTATAAAAGTCCACCCAGAGCAATAATTTAATACGTAACTGTAAATTTTAGATATATCCCAACAGATTTTTCTGATTTTTAAAATAAATTTATCTCTAGAGAAAACACTCTCTGCCAAGTCCACACATCCAGAAAGTTTGTTGTTTGTTTCCACAGCCAAGTCAGAGATTGAAAACAGGTTGCGAAGCTGGGGGTGCTTTGGGACACTCAAGTCCCTTGTGAGAAGCCTCTCCTTTACAATACACACATGGGACTGGCTTCTTCAGGTGGCCACAAAACACCTCCTCCTCATGGGACGTGGCAGGTAAGAGACAACTTGCTCTAAAGATCTGGGATTTCCATGAAGATGATCAAGGGAATTTTCCCACTTCCTGCCAGCTGCTCTCCAGAACGAAGCCCAAATGAAAACTGACAAGCTGCCAGGCCTGCATTACCTGATTCACACTGCTGCTTCAAATACACACTTCAGAAGGCAAAAGCACACCAACAAAACACTGTTATCTCATGGTTATTATGCTGCTACAGCAGACAGACCACAGGATGTTCCTAGATAAAATTTTCCAACTTCTCCCCTACCTTCATCCAGACTTTTACCAACTCTTTCAGTGTAATGCTAACATTTCCAGAGCCTACAGCCTGTCCAAGCTTTTCTTCTCTCACGATAAGAATCTGGGTTGAAACCAAAGGCTCTTCCCCCTTGGGATGCTCAGCTGTCCAAACATTAACTGGAAATCAAAGAGTCAAGAGCCTATTTGAAAGATTCTTCAAAAAATTCCTCTTAAGTATTAATGTTTGAACTCCAACATTTGTCGTATGAGGGTTGATTCCTACATCTGAGCGGTGGTTAGCATAAATTAACAGAGCAGATCAGAGAGAATAAGAGCTGCATTACAGCTGAATCATACTATGAAGCTCACAGCTATGTAAGAATCCTTCATTTAGTCTCATTTCAATACTGAGTGAGATTAAACCAGTGGGTATCCTCCCAGGAAGGGCATAGAGCTTGTAAGAAATTTTAGATAAAGACCGAAGCAATGTCTTTAAAAATCAAATCACTTAAGGTTTTTCTCCAGCGTAACTGGTCCCAAACTAATGCAAAAACTCCCTGTTATGTTTATAAGATCTTTTTTTCCTTTGAAAACAAAGGTTAGAATTATTTTAGATCTCCTATGCAGAAAGGACAGCAAATTACCAGGCTGCATGCAAGGAGGTAAAAACTCAAAGGAGAGGAAGACTTCAAAATAGTATCTCATAGCTAGAGCAGCGGTAGTCATAAAAGATGCTAGGTGTTTTTCAGAAACAGGAAAATCAGTGGGCTGTTACTGTAAGTACTTATGCCCCAAGCGATATCCCCTGTACCAAGATGAGAAGGGAAAAGGTTAGGTGGTCTGGCTTCTGCCCTTTCATGTGAAGGGTTGGTTAATCGTCATCTCCTTTCAGCAAGCCTCCCTTCAAATCAGTCTTTCAGGAAATTTGGGACCCTGCAGCCAAAGCTAGAGCCAGAAATAATTTTCACATTATATTAGCTTGTTCCAAGTACTGTGTAGGCACAAAACTTAGTGAACCAGTCAAAGGCCAGACATGAAATCAGCAAGAAGGCAAGAATGCTTTAGCAGATGAAAAATAGCCTAGATAACACCAACTCCCTTGACCTGCGATCCTAACAGAGGTAATTTTTGAGGAGACAGCTGGAATAGAGCTGCTCTTGGAGCTGCAGGAAAACCTCATTGATGTCCCACAGGAGGTAGAGCTGTTATACAATACTTCTTGTCACAGAAATGAGAAAATTTACCCAGGCAGCCTGTTTTTCCATTACCATATGCTTACTCCCCAAGACAAGGGAGGGGATGAACACAAAGCTGTTGGTTAACCCAGCCCAGCCATGCTTTCCTTTCGCCTACCGCAGTTAACACCCCCAGCTCTGCCTTGACCATCTTCTTGCTGCTTCTTGGGTGAGAGCCAACGAGGGCTTCCTTGGGCTGGAGCCTGCCGGCAGTTTTCTACCAAAGAGTCAGTGAGGGGAAAGCAAAAGGTGGAAAATGAGGTCCTATCTTTTAGTCTGTAGGGCTCTTGCTCTTCCCAGAGCCTGCCCTCCATGAGCCCTCCAGAAAGGGAAGCACCAGCTGCTGGAGCAGCCTCCCGCATGGTCACACAGCTGGGAGGGAGACAAACCATGGAGCCCAGACAACAGCAGAAGTAAGAGGAGCAAAGCTTGGCCTTTTCCGACATACTCTGCAGCAGGGCAGCCTTTGAGCCCCTGGATGCAGCGGAGGCAGCAGCAACCCTTGAGGAGCACCTCAGGAGACACAACCTCGCCTGCTGCCAGGGACCCACGGAGCCCCTGCTGCCCCAGGCTGCCGCGTCCATTTAACAGAATTGCTGTTTACAGGGAAAAGGAATAATGTGAAGAGTGCCCCAGGGGCTGACTGAGGATAGCTGCCAAACGCAAAAGCTCTGCTCTCAGCAGATTGATGACTAGGGATATTCCTCCCATTTGTTAGCATTCAACTTGCTCTCGGTGCACCACCGCTTCTCTTGTCAGGTATGTGCACAGATACTGTATGATTCATGACATCGGAGAGAAGAATGCAGAAAGGCTGTAAAAAAGTTAGAAACAAAAACCCCACAGATTGGGATAAAAATGTACACAATATTTTTCTGATGGGCCTGCTTATTATGAGTCACTCACAGATGTGGAGTTACAGGAGAGAAGCCAAGATTAAGTCAAAGACAAAGCTTTATACAGGAAACCAGTTTAAGTCTGTTTCGATGCAGGTTACATACTGAGCTACAAGGGAAAAAATCCTTTCCAAACAGTAATGAGACACTCTGCATATCTGGAACTATTACACAGAAGGAGATTTTGCAAATACAGACAGACAAGAACAAAAACATTTGGAATTGAGAGGTCTCTTCCCTTTCTAAAACCCAACCAACCACATACTCACCAGTTCCTGGAGGTAACTAGGATATTCAGAGAATAAGACAGAAACAGTTCCCTTTTTCTGCCTACACCACCCAAAATACCACTTTCTATTTCAGCCTCCCTTGCAAAGGACACAAAAACAAACAGAAAACCACACACACGCACCAATCCCAGGGAATTTAAGGATATAGATTATGCATCTCAATTTGCACTGCTCACAGCTCACCAAAAAATCAGTATTTTGTTTTGCTATACTTTATTGTTAGATACCACCACAATCCAGGTAACTGGCAATATTTGAATAAAATCAATTCATTTGTTTCACTTGAATCCAATTTTAGTTTTGAACTTGAAGGAAAGATTGTGCTATATTTTGCAATGTGCAGAACTAACAATATTATGTACCCTGGAGATTGTTGAATAGTTGTCCAAAACGCAGAGGGGGACAGATCACCTGAAATAATACAGTGCAGGGAGAGGGTAGAGGAAATGAGAAACTTATCTATATATCAAAATCAGAGCTATGTATCACCACATAGCATACATTAATTTGTCACCCATTTTCCCCATACAGAGAGACAAAGAACCCAAACTATGCATTAGCACATGAATATGACAGAATTAAGTTATTTCTCCAAACTACAGTTTACTCACAGCACTAAAATTTTTGTTTTTAAGAAACTACGGAAATGAAGTAATTGTTTAGGTAAGAAGATCAAAGTACAGAAAAAAACCTAGACCTTTCTGGTAAAGGTGAAGAAGTTTTATTTTCACAGCTGTTTTTATGTCCACATTTTCAAGATCTACATGAATTTTCTTATGACCAGTTCCCAAATTAAAAACAAAAACAGCTATATACAGCTGCCAAATAATTAAATGATTAAATGTGTGCACACACGTGTATGTATGCGGGCACGTGTTCATGCAGACAGAGTGAAGGAAGAGTGCTAAACTGTGCAAACTGTATCTAGAAATTTTCATTACAACAAGCCTGTTTTGTCACACACGGGTCAAATTTAGCAGGGAGCCTAACATCCGTACGTGCTCGGAGCGTTCCCATCTGAAGACTTGGCCAGCATTAGCTCCTAGACAGGATGACAGAGTCACAGTTGGCCTTGTGGACTGCGCAGCAGAAAGGGACACTCAGGTTAAGACTAGCAAAGCATTCCAAACTTCAGACTGACAGAAAAGACCACTTAAAGAATATTAACTTCAGCTCATAAGTTACAATATTCTGTCTGGGAAGTCTCCTGTGCTTGTTCATGGAAGTGATATGAAAGGCATATAGAAGTAGTGGACTAAGACACAGTAGAAAAAACACTGCTCTCCAAAGAGGAGGGTAACAGCGTAGGGCAGGAAGCAGCAGCTTCACACAGGTCCTGCACTAGCGCTGGGAGATACCTCAGCATCACTGAAATGGTTTTCTGAGCATGTGCTTCCTCCAGAAGATAATTTTCTAGAAAATTAGCAAATCCTTGTGAACTTCAGATGAAGGATAAGTAAATTCTCCCACCAACTGTTTTTAGTCCACTTCTAATCAGTGCCTCCTAGAAAAACTGAAATGTATTACTCTGCACAGGACACGAGGTTAAGCCTAACCAACCGTCTACTGCATTAACCTTATTACCAGGATTTCTGAAAACATAAGTGTTCCTGATAAATTGATTTTAAGGGCAGAAGTAAGAGGCAGAATTTCAAGTCACACAAGCAAGCAGCAGAGCCTCCAATGTCACTACCATGATCAAGAAAATCCTGCTCTATCTTCATGATGCAGAATAGAAGTAATAATAATAAATATTTTTAAAAATTAGTTTGAGCTGTTTAGTTTTAAGGAAACAAATCCTTAGTTCTACATACACAGGTTTTAGAGTTCAAAGTGGATACAGCAAGACAACTACAGCTATTAGATCAATTTTAAATCAACATCCCTTATGAACAAGATCTGAAAACCAGCATTTATGAATCACGGAATCTTTTATTCGAGGCCTGGTTAACAAAGCAAGTTGCTTAGAAAGCAGTCAGGATAGCCAGGAATTGGTGAACTGTTCTGGAGCGTTATTGCCTACAAACAGGCCTAAAACATTATTGAAACCATAAGGCCTCTGCTTGCCTCAGCCCCTCCGCCTCACCTCCTCCTTTATTTTTGTTAAACATTAGGCCACAGTGCAGGATCTAGACAACCCAGACCTAGCCCCTCCTCTAGCTGATTGGGGTTTTTTAATGAACATAAAGCTATTTTTAAAACTGTTGTTGATATGAAGTGTATAAACCAGGGCAATACTAGAGAATTCCTTTTACACAGGCTTGTGATACAACGCAGGAAATAGTGTAAAATACATTTAAGCTAAACTCGCTAACCACCAGGAGTAAACAAGAAAGAGCTGTTTTGAGGTTAGACAACTCTAATTGGCACTTATGTGACTTGTTTATCTAGTAAACTTGAGTATTCCTGAAATCAAAGCTCCTCATTTCCATTTTTAGGATTCAGGAAAAAGTCCTGCTTCGAAAAGCTGATACAATACCAAAAAATCTTTAAGTTCATGCAAAATAAACTGGAGTAAGACTTGCAAACTTAAAGGATATAAAATGTCAAGTGTGGGGAAATGAAAAACTCAAACAAAGAATGTGTGATTTCTGCCAAAATCTAGAAAAACAAACGATACAGAGTAAGGAACTAATATTCGGCCTACTTCTGCCTCCAGTTCCTATGTGAGAGCTTTAACTCAAGAAATACTGTATTTTCACAAACAAAACCAATATTAAGTAGCAAGCTCTTAGTTTAGCTGATTTACCATAACACCATTAGGATTAATTTGCATAATTTTTGTTGCACATTACTCATCTGAAAAGTTTCTCAAAAGTATCTGATTTGGTTATGTTTTCTCTTCTGTTTCACATCCAATACCAATTCCTTTTTTTCATTTGCTTTTACACAACAATAAAGTAACTTGCATTTGTGAGAAATAAGAGAATTAATCAAGACCTAAGGTATAAGAAAGTTTTAATACATCACAAGGCACATTGATAAGTGATGGTTCAGAGCAGTGCAAAGCACACAGTCAAACTGCAGCTAGCACTGAAGTGTGATAAATATCACAGTTCTCATCTACATCGGGGACTTGCATCCTAATCTGATATTTACCACCATAAACACAGCCCCAGAGTTTACACGTCCATTTTCCTTTGCATGAATATGCATGTTCAGTACTAAAGCAAAAAACAGAGAGCCTCAAGTGCCAAGTCCCCCTTCTTCATGTTGCATACCATCTTACCCAAAAAAAAAAAAAAAACAACACACTCTGAGGCAGCCTAGATACCTAGTTTAAGTTAAAAAGCCCTCACAAGGTTTACAGCTCTTAAAAAATGGAGATTAAGTAACACTGTGACAAAGAAAAGCTGTTATTCTTTATCACAAAGCACAAAACAGGGTTACCACCTATAAACACAACTGCTATGCTCTGTGTACCAAAACTTGGGGCATACTTTTAAACACATCTCAACATGCTGTACTTTTTGCAAAATTCCAGTTTTATAAATATTGTTCATGTGTTTCCTGTCTGCATAAGCCTTTTGCCAAAATGCTTGGCTTTCTCCAAGTGACATGGAAATTACACTAATTTGGAAGGAATGCCAGTGAACCAAAGCAGGAGGAGAACGGGGGGGAAGACAACAACAAAATAAAAATATTACTTTCAAAAGCTCCTCCATTGGCCTATGCCTTACCTGCCAATTTGTATTCACTGCAGAAGTCATAATGAATCAAAATAACAATATAAGCAGACATTTAAATGTCAAACCTGAGCAGCAAATCTAAGATTCACTGCCACATGATTGAAGGTGGTTTTTTTTTTTTTTTTTAAATAAAAAATGAGGATAATGGCACTTTACAGACACTGAATGAACCCACAGCTAGTTTCAGGAGAAACAAACATCAGCAAACATTTTGAAGAATTTGTAAAAAAAAAAAAAAAAAAAAAAAAAAAAAAATTGCTATGGTAACAGAAAATATTTGAAATGAGTAGACTAATCCACAGGAAACCATGCTTTGATTCAACAGGTACATATGTATAGATAAATTACTGCAAAATAGACCAAGAAATAGCTAGCCTACATAGCATGAACTCACATGGCAGTTAAGCCTAGCAAAAAGAACCATATTATCCTAAAGTCCATATAACAGCAGCATAGCAAACAAGCATAGCAATCGTTCTTCAAAGTAATTCTAAATAGTAACAAAGACACATAAAAAAAGTGCTCCTTTATTTATAAGGTTCCTAGTTTTATCTGATTTATACAATGTGAAATCATAAAAGCTGTTAATTTGAATGATCATAACTATAGTTTAAATGTGGAAAACAAGATCATTATATGAATGCTACATTTTTAATTCAGGAACATTTCTTGGTTTTAAGCTGGCAAGGGTCTTTTAAACTATTACTTTTTGCAAGTAAGTTTGCAATTACTTAAGAGCAGTGTGAAGCTCAAAATCAGCACTGCCAGACATAAGCATGCACCAGGCCAAACAAGTCACCCATCAGTGACAGATGTGCTCTAGGTGTATGCAGGGGGGTTGGACTAGATGATCTCTAGAGGTCCCTTCCAACCCTAAGCATTCTATGATTCTATGATAACTATGTGCTTGCAGTAGTCATCAAAAGTACCTTCAGACAAAACAGATTTTTAATGACCAGCATAAGTAAGAATAAGCCATATCTAGAGCAATCACTTCTGCTGGAGAGTCAAAATATAATGGAGTCTTTGTCACTTGTGAGTCAAAAGGAACTCAGTTTTATATTTCAGCTGAAAACAAAACAAAAATGGAGTAGAAATTAGTCACATTGCTTATTTGCTTGGATTTGGTTACTGTCTCTCCCAAATACTGGTTAGTAGTCAGCGGAAAAAACGCAGCAAAGCCTTTCCCCAGCACTTAATCACATCAAAGTAGCAAACACTGAGCGCATTTGTTCTATGCTCTCATCTGCCAAAGGCTGTATTAAGAGAGAATACAAAAAAGTGATAAATAATGTAAAGCAGGAATATAAAACCCCCATTAAAAAGTACATCGCTTAGCTTCAAGGCACACACAGTCAGTCACGCTGCCTTTCTTGCTGATCACTGTTTTAAGCTATGTCAACTTTTAACACCAAACTGCAATCCATACCCGCAAGCTCACGACCACAGAAAAATCTGAATTGAACTTCTCCATTGCTTCCTCTGTCTTTTATCAAGTCCTCAAAGTCTGTTGCAAGTCAGGTTAGACTTATGCTTTTGTAAAAATGTGCACATGGACTTTACCCTCTAAAGAATTAAGAGCTTCACCTACCTCCCTCTCTCAAATTATAATTGTGTTATCCTTTTATAAATGAAGCCTTGCCCCTCCATCTCACCCTTCTTATCCACACACAGGGGTGCAGGACACTGACAGCCAGAGAACACTACATCAGTATCCCACAGATTCGTACAAATTAGATAAAGCCTACAATAACAGTGAATAACGCTGCTACACCAACCAGGAGCAAAAAACAAAAAGCATGGATGTGTTCTCAGCTGAAAAAATAAAATTTAAGAATACCTGTCTTGGCTAAAATTGCCAACACTACAGATTTCTTTCCCCCTCCAGCCAAGACAGGAAGGGAAGGACAGAACAACGAGGCTTTTTGATCAGAAAACACTAAGGAACTACAGTTTAAACAAGTGATTACAATCTCTGCTCGTAGACATGCAAAGTAAGGATACACAAAGAGCTGCAGCAAAATATAAACTATCCACAGAAGATTCCTAACATTCTTGTTGTTACAATAATATAGACTTCAAGATGTTCCACAATGTGAACTATAGCTTCTTGCAATGCAAGCATCTAGCAAAAAAAAAAAAAAAAAGAGAAAAAGCATTCTTCATGTAGTTAAGATGGATTAGATTTAAGCTAAGCAGAAACGGGAAATTGAGCAAAGTCAGGAGTTGTTTCTCCAAACATCATCTCAAACAGTCTGAGTTACAAACGTTTTTAAGCAGAATAAACAGTATCTTAAGGCTGCAAAAGATTACTGCATGAGAAGGCAAAGAAGATAAATGACTGTAAGTTAAACTTGTATAACTTTCTTCTAAGTGTATTATACTAAAAACATCCACTTCCAAGCATGAAATATTTTTTGCATAAAGACCTACCTCTTGAAAACTAGAGGCCTCATACTTTAAGCAGCCTTAAGTCACAAAGATTTTGAGAAAGAATAAGGACAAGCCAACGCAGAGCAGCCTCTGACAGAAGAGCAGGTGCTCAGCTCGCAGGATTGACGGTATTCCCACTTTCATGGTACAGATGCAATGGATATTAGAAAACAGGTCTTTCCGGCGCATAAAAATTCTCCTCAAAATGCAAGCACGCACTTAGAACAGAGAGCTGCCTCACAGTGGATGCTGCTGGGGGCAAGGGAAACATGACAACTGATCTCATTTCAGCCAGCAGCAGCATCTTACCTCTACTCCAGAGCAATAACAAAAGCGCAGGCCTAGGTACAGTAGGTATCAAGCATCAAGGCCTCCTACCATCAGTTTTACCTAACTGGGGTCCTTCCTGCAGTTCTGTCTGATTTGCAGGAAGTTTTCCCATCAGGAACTGAAAGCAACTTCATATTCAAGTTGATTTTTTCAGTTGAAAAAGCAATAGAAATCCATATACCCACAGCAACACGAAATTTGGCAATATTGACTACGTGGCAACATTGCAAAGTTTCCTATCAGTTCTAACCATGCCTGTATCTACTCCCTCACAGAATGGAGTGGTTGTCCAAGAAAAGAAAGTTTTATCTGCATTGTCAAAGAAATAGCATCAGGGAGCTAACCCCAAGCATCGACCCCTAATCGGCCCCACTGCTTATGCTCGCCTGCTGCCAACCTTCCCTTCACAACTGCCCTGCACTCCCAGAAAACTGAGAAGACCATGATGACATGGTAGAATGGACCCGTGGTCCATCTGAGAGGGGTTGGGCCCCAAATGATCTTTCTCCTAAACAGACTTCTTTGTATCATCTTCTGCCCTGACTCCATCAGTTAAGTGTTGCAAAAGTAGACAATGCAAGCCTTTTCTATTTTATAATAAAGGGCGATCACGATGTTTCTAACTTCAGCTGATGTACAACTCATCTAAATCGACTTCTATCCTATGTCAAAGAATTAATTCCTATTCCTTAGGTTACTAAAAGAAAATAAAAAGCATAATTGTCCTTTGTTGTACAAGCATAATACCTTGCAATGCATTACAAGATAATGTTAAATAAAGATTAAGGTATCTCAATATATCAAATACTCTGTCCAGAAGCTTGTTACTACCACCATACTACTAGATAAAACTCAGCTCCTTTAAAACATGCATATTCTAATTACTTTAAATCATCTGCAGTATAAAGAGATGATTAACCTGTGCAACTCCAATATACCAAGTGAATACTCAATTCTACTCAGAAGTTAACCATAAGAAATCAACCATTATCTTATTCTGTAAAACTATTGAGACAATCACAACTTGGATTTATGCTTGTGGCTTTCACCTTTAGTTGAAAGGCTACAAACCAGCTAAAACCGACCCACAGCCAGCAGCTCTAGAGCATGGCCCACCAAGTGGATTCTTGAATTTTATTAAGGAAGTCATTGCACACTAAGGAGTCCAAAATGGCTTTCCTGCTGCTGCTCGCAGTGAAGCAGGTCTGCTCAGCTGGAGTAACTCTGAGTGCATGAGCTACATCTCTCTGCTCAATACACAACACACAAAGCAAGCAAGCCCAGGTAGGTAGGTATTGACCAAAGCCTAGGTTTCCACACGTACACACACGTGCATGTGTTCACAAGTGCTTACCACAGCTCCGCTTCCCCCTGGGGAGCGGCTTGGGAAGGGAAGCGGGATGGAGCGGCCATCCCGCGCAGCTCCTTGGCCGGCCGCAGCTCCACACAACAGCAGGGCACGGAGCTGTGCCAGCCGCGCGCGCTCCAGCCCATCATCCCAGCCACTTCCAGCCCCTACGGGAACTGGCGAGTGGCTTCTCCTTTCCTCTCATAAAAGAGCACAAACAGAAAGAAGAAGGAAAAGAATTTGAACGGAAGTACTGATAATAGCTCCTCTCAGGAATATCGTATCTGGCCGCCTCACCACTGGGAGATCTTCCCTTTATGCTTCCAAAGCTCCTGGCCTCCTATAAGGATCTTAGTCATGCATCCGTTCTCCTCTCTGGCCCCAAGCTCTCTCACTTTACAAGCTTTCTCCTCCATCTGCACAAACTTGGCCTTCCCGCTCCTCTTGCGCGGCTCCGCTCTGGCGAGGGCTCTCGGGCAGCTCGGCAACCTCTCCGGCAGCTCCGGTGCCTGCTGCTCCCACGCCGCGGCCTGCGCCGCCACAGAGCCACCTCGCGCCCCGCTCCACAGCGCGCGCCGGGCACGGCGCCTCCGCAAGGACAGCACACAGTGGGCACGGTGCCTCCGCAAGGACAGCACACAGTGGGCACGGTGCCTCCGCAAGGACAGCACAGCGGGAACAGCGGGGACCGAGCGCGCCCGAGCCGGGGCGGGAAGCCGGGAGCGCGTAACCCTTCACGGCGTGCGACAAACCTGCCCAGAAACTCACTGCGGGCCGCCGAGGCCAGAGGGCAGTGCCTAACTGCAGCAACAGGCTTACCCAATTACAAAAAAGTCTATACATACATATTACATATTGCAAAATATCATTCTCCCATTTGCATTAAAGGTTTTAGTCTGTTGGAGAAGGCCAGTTTGAAACATGCTCAATTCTAAACTCAATAAGAATACTCAGCCCCACATAGAAAAAACAGAAAATTGGCTGGCAGCTAGAGAAGCACTGCTTAACATTACTTACCCTGGAGAAGATAATTGATTTGGTATCGAAGTCTGTCTTTTGGGTGGTAAATCACTTAAAACTATTTATTAAAAATATATTTAGCATCTGATAGGATACTCCTCCCTCAGAAATCCCAAATGCTTACAAGAACAGAATATGAAGTTTTGTAAATGTTTAAATATAAACTGAATTTTACAATAAACAGAGCATATTTTTTCATGGCTTAAACGATTCCCGATGTTTCAAAAACTAGAACGACTTTTCTGTCAAATCTCTGAATAATCTAAAGATGTCACCAAAGGCCCTTTAAAATAAAAACCTGACTGCTGCTAAGCAACCCAGAAAACATCCTTATACAAGCAGTTGTTCAGGGCATTAAAAAGTTCCACACTTACCACGGAGTCTGGCCTCTAACGACAATATTGTCCTCCAAAAAGAGTGAGAAAACAATTCTGCAGGATATGTTCATATTTTACAAAAGGAATTGATTATACAGTGCTAAGGATCTGATCAAATTTATTCACTCTATCTGCACATGGAACTTATTAAAAATAATTTTTATCTCCTATTTCATGCACAGTCCAGAAGTAAGTTTCCTAAAGAAAAATGGCATCTGTATTTGTTTTAATTAGAAAAAGAGATTCTTTTGTACTATATAAGACAATATTTTAAAAAGTGTATTTCATAGGCAGACTCTTTAAACCAAATACTATTTTAACAGCTCTAATTGCATATAAACAAAAGTCTCTCAACATAATTTCATATTTCACCATTCTTCATCACTTCTCATCCATGGTTGCACTATACAGATAGGGAGGAAAAAGTCTCCTGCTCTCTTAACTAGATCAAGTTGAAATACTTCCATTTGTTTTCATGCTATGATAAAGATGTCATGCATATGTATTATGCATTTGAGTTATACACAAATACATATATATTTGCTCTTTAAACATACACTACAAAAATGCACTTTTTCTTTTAATAGCTATTCTCAATATCTTAATATTTCCTGTTTCCTACAAAGATGGATTCTCTTCCCCTCACTAAATTTACTGGGAAGAATCTATCGAAGGTATTTCCAGCCTCACAGATTTACTATAACCTGATTAACTGGAGGGGAAGTAGCTCATATTAAAAAAACAAGTCATCAGTAACTCAGGGTAGTAGAAAGGAGGATGAAGGAACTTACATGTACAAATAAACAGATTTGGTTTAAAGCAAAGATTTTCATTGAGTGATTAACATTTCCCTCATCACAGTTTTTGCAGTACAGTGTAATATGCTGTACAAGAATTACCTTATAACAAAGTTTGTGGTTGAATTATATAGCGAACAGCTCACAGAGCCTGAGTTTATATGCCCTCATGCAATCACATTATCTTGCCATAACAGGCAAGGGGAATATCTTCAAAACACATCTCAATCTGCTAAATCTTTGCATAACAAAAATGCTTCAATGCACCACTTAATTGACCTAATATTTAGTTTGGAATTAAGGATTTCATTTTTAACATTTCTCAAGATGCTTAGTCTTCAAGTTACCACTCATATATTTAACTGCCATAAATTTATTGCAGGCACACTCTAAACAGAAATAGAGCCAATAAAAATAGATATAATCAAAGCCCTCCATTCACACAAAGTTATTGGCAATGGGGAAAAGGCAAGTCTAAAGGTTAGTTGAAACTACTAATCCATGGCCATATGGAATTCCAAAAAAACAGACTCTGCTTGGAATGCAAAAAAGTATCATCACCTGTTAAAATCAAGCAAAATAAAAAGCTTTTTATAACCAAAAAGTAAAAAAATATATTTAAAATTTCAGAATATCCGATAACTTCACCATGAAGCTTTAGAATACAGATACAGTTAAGTATTAAAATTATATTCAGGAAGATACTAAGATTACAAACAGCTGACAGACCAATTTGGGGGGCATATACATACATATTACATCAAAAAATGTTTTAGCTCCTTCAAAATAAATCATGTTTAAACACGAGATTTTTTTAAAAACTATAATATATGCCCTAGTATATCTGTCCCTCTAAATCCATTTATTAATTAACATAATTTCTTTCAGGACATAGGCACTGCTGATTTGCAAAGCTGCTATATTATGAACTGTTTAGCTGAATGGCAGTGTAAAGGTGTTTTAAGTCTCCCTCACAAGAAAATAGAGCATAATACCTTTCCAGGGAGGAATTTGACCCACATAAGGCCTGTGCACCTGACCTGTTCCTCAAGCAACAGTAGTAGTACATGGGCAGTGTTTGCTAGACTTCTCATCACCAATAAGGCAACTGGTCTGATTTTCACAGATCCTTCCGACTAAAGCGGTCAGAAGTGGGAATACTGATCTTCTCTGTTTCTGTTTTTAATTCCTATCTGAATTATATACTTACTTCGCTTGAATGATTTGAAGTGAGAGATTTAGTCTTTCCTCCCTGGGAATTTTTAATCACATTTATTTTAATATGTTCATCTCAAAGTTGTGTTATAATCCAGCGCCTAGAATAGAAACAACTAGCGGAATTTTAACTATTAAAAATAGAATTAACAACTTATCCTTGAAAATAAAAAGTTTTAGAGTATGACTGGAAGACCTTCTATCCCATAACTTCTTAAATAAAACATAAAGGTGGGGAGAAGGGCTGAAGAAAAAGACCTATTTGCAGAAGGGAAAAAAAAAGTACACATAAAAGCAATAATACTTTGAAGAAATTCTTTAACATCCGTATACTCAGGCAAGTTCACTATCTGTATACTCTACAGGCCTCAAAATAAAGTTAAGCACAATTATTTCATGTTTTCCCTTGAAACAATCCTTACAGACTTTATTTATATCACATCCTCTTAGTGGAAAATTGAAGTGAGACTCCACGAAGCCTCCCAGATCTGGTCTGTAAGGGAGTTTAGCAAATGGAAAATGGAAGGCTCAAGCTTCACTTGCATCTACACATGTTCCTGACAGGCAAAAAGCCAAATAAGAGGAATGAGGAGTCACTGTTTTCCCCAAAAAAAAAAAAAAAAGCTTATGGAAAAGTCTTCTCTCAATTAAGTTTTCTACGTAAATATTTTCCCAAGGTTGATAACACATGCACAAGAGGTATTTATTCCACCTAGACTGGGACACGGCATTCAAGGCCACTTTATAGTTGGCACTGCCCAGCTTTCCACCTGCGAGAGCAGCTCCGCGCTCAGAGCAGGCTGCGGAAGGGAAAGCAGTTTCACTGAGGGCTCGGCGCAGAGCAGGGGAGCAGATAGCTCCCCGTTCAGCAATATTTCTGTTAGGCTCAATTTACACCTCTCCAGAGGAGAGGTAACAGCCCAAACACCTAACTACATGTGCAGGTTTCATTTATCACGTGGTAATTAAGCCCTCAAAATAATCTCAAACTGATTAGATTCTATGTGTCCTGGCAAGTGATCTCCTCAAGTGACTGCAATCTGCTCCAAAATTCCTTAGCTCCTAATAAAATGGTTTAAAAAAAGTGCAGATCTGTAAAGGAAGCTGGGGAATAAAAACCTGGATAATGTAATAAAAGTTAACAATTAAAGAAGTAGCCATATTCTTCAGCAGTTCTAAAATTGTTGCTGTCAAAACGTCAAACTCCAAGGAGCTGGCAGGTGGCCTTTTTGGAGACCATCAGGATGGCTGGAAATCCCTTGTCTTTAAGTACAGAGTGTAACATTACCTTTCTCATCAGTGATGTATTTATGAAAAAAGCAAAACAAAACCCCAAACACCACACTATTCCACACATGAATAAACAAGCCCTAAGGAAATAAAAAGTTCTCTTGTTTGTTCTTGCTCACACATCATGCATTGAGGAAGAGACGTTCAAAAAGGGTACATTGTGCAATGAGTTTTCCCTCTGGTTTACACAACAGATTCCAAGTGATACAGATAACACAACTTTGCTCTGATGTTAGCTGCATTAAAGAGGCCCTTTTTCCCTAAGTTGCTAATGGGACATCAACAAGAACTTAAGGCTCAGCAGGAGGACACAGTATGAACCATACCACCAAAACTATGAACTATAGCACTTTAAGCAGTGAGACTGACACGCAATCATTCCCAAGGCTTGGCCAGTGAACCTCTAATTAGCTTATCCCGTTTGAGTTGGCAAACTCTGATGCCTCAGTCACTGGGGCAACTGGCCTGCAAAAAAAAGAGTCACACAAAGAAATTTTTGAAAAGCTATAAAATGTCAGATAGTGATTGGCAAGAATCACTGATGATTAGTCTAAATTTAGGAACCAGTGTCACAAGCTGCAAAACAGCAAGTGTCTGCGAGAACAGCAGTACACATTAAACAAAACAAGAATAAAAACACAAAAAAAAGTTCAGTGAGTTTCTAGCTGTTTAAGAAAACTACAGCTTAAAAATGCAAAGGCAACATAAATAAACGGTGGCTGAAGTTCTCCACGAAGACCAAAACCTGCAAATGAGGCTTCTTCCAAATGCCTTAAGGCCACATCTACTTCTTGCCCGAGGTGAATCTGCAGCAGACAGCCCCAGGATCACCCACACTGGTCTGCGGGCTAATCCGGACCCACGGGCTCTCAACTGGC
>NW_010579685.1:37301-52689 GCF_000705375.1 Tinamus guttatus
TGCCTTCCTGCCAGGGATCCTGCGAGCATGGGTTTCCCAGAGCAAAGCCGGAATCCGTAGTCCTGCCTTCCGAGCTTTGTCCTTTGTGCCATAGCATGAGTGTCTGGTATGTGACTGTACAGTGACCTTCCTGTCTGTTCATGACTGAACTGGTCATCTTACTAACAGAATAAGTAGTTGTGAAATGAAAAGTGTTTCACAAGGTACGTGAGGTTCGTATATTGTGATATCTTTATTTAGTTTTTAATATCTCACATTTTCCTCTTAGAGTTTTGACAAGAGGTAGAAAAAAGGCATGGGGATATTCAAAACATCCCTGAACAAGGCCCTGCACGACTTGATCTAAGTTGGTCCTGCTTTGGGTGAAGGTTGGAAGACATGGCCCGCAGTGGTCCTTTCCAACCTGAATTGCTGTTTCTTTCAATGTTCTTATTGCAAAATAGAAGACTCATAATTTTGCAAACTGCGTGCTAAGAAGAACCTGCTGTGCATGTTTAATTCATCCTTAATTTCACTTTATTAAGTTCAAGGGAATCAAACTCAGTGCAATGTATGTTCAGGATAGTAAATTTTAGGATTTTCTTTGACGAATTCTGTGTCTATTCAAATTCAGTTAGCGTGTGTGTAAACTTGCATGTGTGTTAAATTGTTTTCTGGAGGGAAGTTCTAAATGGATCAACCTTTTTTTTTTTAACTAATGTTCCATGCATTTTTGTTTTGCAAACATGTGCATTTTTAGCACCCTGCATCATTAATATCTGTTTTTTTATTTGCATCAGCAAATGAAATTTATTACATTATTGTAATGCTGCATCAGCTGTGGAAAAGTCTCCTTTACACTACAGAGGTGCATTTCCTGGTCAGTCAAGGCTTTCGTATGGTGTCAAGGGACAGGTGTAATTCACACATTTCCACTCCAGGAATAAAAGCCAGTAGCTAGTTAGATTATCTACCTGAAATCTATCAGAAAAAAATGCAATTTGATTTTTTTCTCTTTCTGATACAAATCCAGCTTAAGTGAGCTGATAAGTGCTGATACATTTTAATTAACTGAATGAGCCTCACTTAGGACTCCTGCCTGCACCCTCTTCCCATAGAGCATGGGCTCTACTTAAGCTCAGCTGGGAGGCTGGGTTGCTGTTTTGGGTAATGTCTTCAGAGGTTTTATCCTCAGCCTGTTCTGTTGGGTGGACTGTGGTTCCCTCTTATTAATAGCTGGGGTTCTGTCCTCTTGTTTTCTCTTCTGAGAGTCCCTGGATGCACCTTAGGCCTGGTTCATCATCTCCCCTTATCTAGGACCACAGATGGGACTTGGTATCAGCACCCTGTTCTGCTCAGGTTGTGTGGGACTATGTCCAGGTTGCCACAACTGCTTTAAGGTATTTGAGTGGTTTTTTTTGTCTTGTTTTGTTGTTGGTGGGGGTGGTTTTGTGTGTTTGTTTTAATGCTGATACTTGTAAAAAGCTGCTGGTTGTTAATCTCTGAAAAGGAGCTTGGACTGCTAAAAGTCAGTAGTAAAGATTTTGTTAGGCTATCCAACATGGACTGAAATGCTATGGGTGATGCTGGTGGTGAATGAACCATTACATTAGGCTTTTCAGTAATGCAGGGTGTTGTGGATGTGACTTGCTGGGTATCAGCCTGAGGGGAGGAAAAAAAAGAAAGAAAAAGGAAAAAATATACCCTTAAGGGGGAAGGAGGGGAAAGAATCTTGCTGGAATGCAAACTCCAGGGATATGAAAGGGCCTATTTTTAGATTTTACTCAATTTGTTTTCCTCCTTCTACTGTTAAGTAACTTTTCTGCTTTTAATTAAAGACGTCTGTCTTGCATGATTTCTTACTATGTTTTCAAAGTCATAATAAACCTATGAACTTTCCTAAAAGAAATAGAATGAAAGATGTGTGAATTTCACAACACAACTTGCTACAAGAGCAGCAGATCTCTTATCCTTATAAGATGATAGGCAAGTAATCACTAAGAAGCAGAGAAACTGCCTCATCACTGATAGCACTAAGGAGCTAATACATTAAAATAATCTTTCTCTTTCATGTTTTCTTTGCACTGTATTGCAGATTATTAAGTAGTTTTGCTGTAACAGTTTGGAATGGGCAGGATTTTCTAGGAGATGAAGTCCCTTAATTTTTGCACTTCCTTAGCTATTACCAATATTTTGGTGTAATACCTCTCTACATTCAATATAGCTGTATAGAAAGCTTTATTCAAGCCCTAGTGCCTTGTATGGATGCCTGAGAACTGTCCTGTTGCCTTCTGGTTCACACTCCATGTTGTATGTGCCGTGTGGTGGGATAATTTCCCTGTCAAACGCAGGAGAGGGAGAGATGATGGCATTGTGCTTGCTAAGAGCAAAGAATTATCTTGTGATTAAGTTGCTGGTAAAATCAGCTCAATGTACCCATATGAGACATGGGCCATGACAGGAAAGAGAATAACGTTTTTTTTTTTTTTTTTTCTTCTCCCCAGTGACTTTCTGTGCAAGCCAAATGCAGCTGTGATCCTAACAAACAGACTTTGCCAGCCCGTGGCTGGGCTGCGTGGCGCTGGGACGGGCACCAGCCCAGGTGGCACTAAGGGAAGGTCCGCGCTGACCCACGGGCCTGGTCTGGTCAGTGTATCAGCCCTGCAGTGAGGCAGGACGGATTCTCCCTCCATGTTACTTGCTGTCTGCACTGATCATTTTTCTCTCTTTTGTCTCTAACATTTCTATGAAACAGACTTTTTTTGTGGAATGCTGCTTAGTATTTTATACTATTCCAGAGTATTTTTAATGTCTATTCTCAACAGGAGCTGCTTTAGCAGTAGGAACGGTCATGAACCCAAGTGGTTCAAAGAACATGCAAATGACCTTTATCTGGTCTCTGCAGGACCTATCTTTTTTTTTAAATGGAATGTTTGTTTTTTTTTCTTTTTCTATCTGGATATGTATATTAATTTGCTTAATGAGTTCTGTGTATGATACAGTAGGGAAACAGATTACACAAAGTCTTTGACTTCCCAAATGCAAACAATTCATTTTTATTAATGCTATTTGTGTTTCTTGGGAGACTTTTTTTTTTTTCTTCCCAAGCTTTAGGGATATGTAGAAGACTGATTGAGCCATTAAAATGTATAAGAAGTCTTTACATAGCTATCTGTGAAGATTCTTTCCATTTAGTCCTGCAGTTTAGCAGTAGCATTTTGACACACATGGGAGGAAATAGCTAATGATCTACAAGGGCTTTATCAGAATGCTGGCTGAACATAGGCCTCGGTCCCTCAAGAAGCCTCAGCTGGCATGGCTTTGAGGAAGCTCTGCTGACAGCTGGGCTTGGTGGGTTACAACAGGTGAAGATTCACCTTCTTCAACAAAAATACCTTTGATAAAGATGGTGGGTAGAAAAGTGGTTCTAGGGCACAGTGGAATTAAAACTAGCAGTGCAAGAGAAGAGGAGCATTGGCAGTTCTTGCTATCCTGAAGACTGCAGCCAAACCATCAAACATTTAAGGAAATGACTCACAGTACTCAGAAGAAAGAAAAACATAATAGTAATGGCAAGAAAAGCTAGGTTAATGTAACCATACTGTTGAAGTGAAGTTTACTAGTCCAGAGAGGCAGAGACAGGAAGCATTGCAATGCCTGAATTGCGTTCCTAACGCAAGTCTGTAATCGTGTTTTATCAGGTTAGTGACTGTAAATGGCCAAAAACTTCAGTGCATGTGAAGGAACATATTTTGCTCTTGGGAATATTTATGTAGCCCTGTTGAAGTAAATGAATTTGCATGTGTAGCAAATAAGCCTTTGTGGCTTAGAAAGTAGCAAATATTCTTTGACAGCACTGTGGAGCATGATCTGCAGTTTGCCTAATAAGTATCCAATTATGCTAATTCTTAGAACTGTCAATTCTAAAAGAGAAATCTGCCTGAAGTGTGTACTTTGAGGGCCTCTGTGATAATGATTGTACTGCACACAAAAACCAACTGTATCTACAGGTAGTTATTAGGAAGAGGAAAAATTTAGGGATGTGTACTATATTACTAAACAAATGAGCCACAAGCAAAGAATAAGGGGGGAAGAGCACTTCTGTGGCAGACTAAATGGATGAGTTTAGGTAGCTGTTTGAATGCTCCTTTGATTCTGTTGAATTGTTACTTATGAGTTGGAATACTATAAGCTTCTTTTATAACTTCAAATTTAAGTATATAATGAAGCATTTCTTTGTTGCCCTTGAGCTTTGTAATAAGTATTGTATAAGAAGGAAGAGCTGTGAATAGTCTTGTGGCTGGGGTGTGGTGGGATGTTGAAACTAAATCACAGACTAGCAAACATGAAAATGATTGGATAATAATTTCTTCAAAGATGAAGGAGGAAAAAGTACTGTGTAGCAGTCTTGATATTCAGATATTATAATAGCTGATTCTGTTTCCTGTTCTGATGGACATGGTAATATTTTCTTCCTTAACAAAAATAACTTATTTGGAAAATGTGTTTTACTAGGAACTGAGGTTAGTAGCTGAGGTACCAAAAATGGCAAATGGGCAGGTAGTGTAGTTATGAAAAAAAAAATCATTGCTACATTACTACTAAGTTGCTTTTTAAGTTGTTGTGTGGTCGTCTTCTGGAGAAACTTACTGCAGACCAGAGCTTCTGATTTCATTTTGGAAGATGTTGTGCACAACTTTGTGGAAGGCTCATCTTACTGCTGCTCCAAGTTACACTGCGTTCTCTACTTCTGGAGAGATGACAGGGCATGTTCGGTTCTTGACAGCTTTGTGTGTGTGTTTGTGCTCTAGATGTTTAGAAAAGGTTGTCTTAAACTTGTTCCAGTAACTTCTTTGCATTTCTCCTGTTTCTTGTGTCTTTTTCTTTGTAAGCTATGCTGCTGTGCTTGTGCATTTCTCTTGCTCTGGAGCCTCGTGCGTCCCGTGGGGGTGTGTGGTGGCTGTGCGGGTGGGTTGTGTGGCTGTTGCAGGGTTTAGCATAGTCCCTAATGGCTCACCCGCAGGGAGCGGGTTGCTGGTTGTCCCATCTTTGGGAATAAACTGCCCCACTGTGATCATAGCAGCTGTTCCCCCTCTCCTGGGCTGCGTAATGTTCCTGATGCCAATAGATGGGGCATGGGGAGAGCGGGATCTGGGACAGAAGTGTGATTCTCTGCCTAGAGAAGGCAGCAACTAGGCCGTCCCCTGGAGCTGCAGGCTCCATCATCTGCTGTCAAGCAAATCACCACCTTCTGTAAGGCTGGCCATGCTGACACGCTGTGTTTCTGCTGAGCCGTTCTCTAGCAGCAGCAAAGGCAGGACACTTTCCAAAATGCTAAACTGAAGATGATAATAACAACTGTCTTATTGTCAGCCTCAATTTAGTGTGTATAGGTAAGTATATTTGAGGGGAAAAAAAAAAAGGCAGGGGGTGGAAATTTCTCAAACAAATGGAATTTGGCACCTGATTTCTACTCATTTACAATAGGAATCAAATACCTAATTTCCCTTAGAGACACCAGAAGTGCTTGCTTTTTTTTTTTTTTCCTCCTCCCCCCCTAAATTCATTCTCTTCTAGAGTTAGTGTTTCTGGAAAGCTGCAAATTATACTGGGCTTTAACTAAATTAAATTTGCTTTTGAGTATTTTCGGCAGCTACTGATTAGGATTATCGGTCTCAATTCATGGTGGACCATACAAGAGAAGGTTGGGAGTAACTTAGAAAATATGTCTTTACACATTTAAGTCTGTTGTTCCCATCTGAATGAATGTCATAGTGTCTGAAGAAATGTTGTAGTCACCACAATGTTTTCGGATATGCAGCTATGTTTTTCCATAGCAATGCAAGGGGCATCGAGAGGCTTGCATAGGTTCAAAGCATGTGGCTCATGGCACTTTGGTTGCTGTTGTTACTAACTAACAAAACATTTATCAATATTTTAATTTTCTGCATCCAAATCTTGCTTGTGTGTGCAATTATATAAGTGTATAAAAGCAGTGTATGGTAACACAAAACAATCAAACAGTGTTTTATGTCTTTTTAATCCAAGTTATGCATGCTCTAAGATGAATCACTAACTTGACTTGGTTAACCTCAGGAAAGGTCTCTTAATTATTAACCTAAATAGTTGTGGGAGTTTTGTACATTTGCTCTAGGAAAATTAGTTATGCATTTCATAGTGAAATGGATTCTGTGTGTCTTATCTGCCTCTGCCAGGTTGTTTAAAATACACACATTTTTAGATATCTAGTATGAAACTGTGGCTGAAACCACCAAACCACATTGAGATTAAGGGGTGCATCGCTGATGGCAACCAACAAAGCACAGGGCTCTCGTAGCCTACTGTAATGCAGATGAAATGGATGTTTAGAGCTGGCAATTGAAGAGCAACAAGATTTGGGAGAGTGATTTAAGAAAGCAGAGAGTTGAGGCATGCAGTAGGGTGGCTTCCCCACAGATGCTGGATGCTACATTAAGCTTACTTCCCTAACCTATATCCTTCCTGAGCTGCTTTTCTGTAAGAGGTGGTGAACAGTAATAAGAGTTTGAGGCTTGAAGTAGGAGCAAATGGGACATGGGATCATTCCCATGAAGTCCAGAAATACAGTACAAGGGCCAAAGGACTTGCCAGCACCTCTGCTACACCCATGGTAAGCATGGGTGTAGAGAAGGAGATGGCTTGAATGCCCTCTGAGAGGGTGATCAACAGGCAAGAGTTTCACGTGTAAATGCTGTGTTGCTCAGGAGAGCTGGTAAGCAGGACCCAAAGGCCCATTTTGGGCACATGGTAGTGCCAGGGTACAATGTATGTTTCATAGCAAAAAAAATATGGGCAAAATTCTTCTAAAACATAAGAGAAGCTAAAACTGGTCATGCGTACATGTTTCTTGATATGAAAGTAGCTAAATGATCATACTTTATTTAAGTCAAGACCACAAAAAAAAATTAGAAAGATTCTAGGACAGAAAGGTAGCATTAAGCATACAAATAGGTTCACCAAAATCAATAAGCTTACTAATGTGCTTGAATTCATGCATCTACTTAAGTGTGTTTCTGGGATGGAGCTGTGTAGTTTAGTCTGTAACACGTGGAACAAATCGCTCCAGGGAGAAAGCTCAATCCACAAAAAAAGGAAGGTCAAGCAGATAAGTATTTTGATCTTGATGAAAGTTTGGGAGAGTGCAAGTTTTACAGCTGGAGCATATTGTGTGGGGACTAGCATTTTGATGGGTATGTGGTTTTACAGCTGGAGCATATTGTGTAGTGGGGACTAGCATTTTGATGGGTATGTGGTTGCTCTCTTGTTTAGAAATTGATAGTTTGATTCCTGAGAGTTGTCTGAATACTCCTACCATGGTTTGGTTGGGGTAGAAAATATATGCAAGAACCCAAAGGTAATTCCATTTACTAGTATTTATTCTAGTGATGAGGAAGCATTATCACGAGTTGCCATTAGTTCTGGTGAAAACTCTTCTTTGCATCATGAAACCAATAAAGCAATAGCTAATCATTGAAAAAGCTCCATGTGCTCATACCAGATTAAGTTTCACAATCAACATTCCTGTGTCTTACAAATGAGCTGCCATGGCTCTGATTCCTGAGCTATGAGAAAATGTTTTCTTTAGTTTACAGGTGGGTTAATATTGGAAATTCCTCTGAACTTTGCCAAATTTTATTTGCTCTGATAAGGAATAGCAGTAATCTCTGTTTGCGAGAAATGCATCATTTATCTACATTTGGGTATCAGAGGTTGCATATGTCAGAATGATCGTTACTGTTTGAATTGACTATATTAAAAGATCTAGAAAGTGACTTTTTCTTTGGCAAGTTAATTGGATCAGGCAGATAATAATTTTGTGACTAAAAAGCTGAATTTCTTTGCCTTAGTACCATAGATATTCCTTATTCCGAAAGCCAATACAGTAAATGCTAGATTACTGAAATGGGTTCCATGTCATAGAAGCAAAAGCTGGGCCATCAAGAAAAGCTTGTATTTCTAGACTCGTGTAGAAGCAAGGGAGCGAGCGGGCTCTGGCAGGCGCTGCGCAGCGTGACCCACGGGGAGCCCCACGCGGGACGTGGCCGCCGGGAGGGCTGGCGCCTCGGGAGCTCGCCTGCCTCCCGTACCTGCTGCTCGCTGCGTTTTGCCACCCCCATGGCCCAAACATTAGAACACTTCCAATGGATGGAAGCAAAGCTTAAAGGACTTGAGCAGTGGCTTTTCTTCAACGCATTGGATTTAAATATAAATGCAATATGAAAAGGCCTGTAGGTCTCTGTATTCCTTGCAAAATGAGTGACTAAACCAAAAAATTAACCAGGAAAACCCGTATTGAAGGATCTCCCATTGGGCTGGATCAGTGCAATGGAGCTGATCCTTCACAGAGCTTATATAGCTTCTAGGAGGACCTAACAATGACTTCAACATATGACTATGAAATAGACGGGCTTACAAATGTCTTGTTCCTTTTCTTTTTTTGTTTTTTTTCTTTTCAGTGCAATGAGATGTGGGTACTTGTTGTGACCATACCAACATTTCATTATTTCTGTGTCTTACTGTCAAGTAGAATGCTTAGAAGCTCTTTGGGTAATGGTAAGACACCACACAGCTTTGTTTACAGATTCTGTGTCTAACTATTCCCGTGAGTAAGAACGTGGGATCAGACCCAGCTGCTTAGTCAGACGTATCTGTTATGTGCATAATGTACCAGTGTTCTGACTGTTAATTGTAGCCTCGTGTTTATCCAGGGCTACAAGGATGTTGCCTTCAAAAGCCATCTGCAATTAATCATTTGAAAATGTAATTGAAAAAGATATGGTACATTTTTATCGTCTTATGTAAGACACTTTTTTTTTCCCCCCCCACTCTGACAAATCAAATAAATAAACTGTTGTAGGAGTCTTCTGTAATGCTGGAAAGTAAACGGACCTCTAATAGTTTATGATGGCTTGAAATCAGCATTGGTAGAATGCCTAAAAATCCTGCTTCCTGTTGAAAGCACATTCAGCACGCTGGGACGCATTTGTCTGGATGGGATATGTAAATGGTCTATTTTTTATTTACACTAGGTTTTCACTGATTCCTGTTGTTTCAAACCACATACACCCACACAGCTATGTCTATTTGGAATCTGTCCGGGCTGGGATATATCAGACGTAGCTGGGCTGGTATGCCATCTTTGGATAATTGGAAACTTTCGGATCTGACACAAGAAGTTATCAAATTCTCTGGGCTTAGCCATATGTGTTAGAAGTTCTTGCAAAGGCAGTTTTTTGGGTCATTAGTCTAGTTGGAATTTGAGAATAAACATATGGCTACTGCTTATGTCCTGCCTTGCTATTCTTAAGAGTATTATTTCATCAACAGAAAAGAGGTTATTAGCTGGTAAATTATTCATAGATGTAGCTGGAATTGTACCAGATATACACAAGGACTCTTCTCTTGAAAAGATCTCTGTTTTTCTCTTTCTTGCTTTGTGTTTGTTTTGTGTTCTGTTCTTTCCTCCTTTTGTTTTTGTTTGGTTTTAGTAGCCTACATTTAGAACTGTCTGGACAGAGATATGCTTCTCTTTTCAGTAGGATAAAACACTGCACAGCAATTTGTCTCATTAAAATCCAGCTGTGACAGTTTTACATTAAATCCTTTTCATGTTTGATTAAGAATAGGAAAAATCCTGCTAATGAAAAAATCATGGATTCAGCCGTAACTTGCATTCTGATGAGCTATTGCTTATAGTCAAGTAGTTGGAGTACTCATATGAATAGTCAAGAACATTATATGATTTTTTTTTCTTTTTAACTTGGTGACCACATCTGCTTTAAGACTATTCCAGATTTCAGTTCTAATGATGCTTTGTATTAAAAAGTTAAGATATTCTCTGGTGCCACCTAATGGTAAAATTATTCTCTTACCTATTATTTAGCCTCAGTTTTAAGTATCCACCACATATATTGTAACATTATCGCCCAGAGGCCCATCAGGATCAGTGGTGTGGCCTGAGGGGACATGTCATAAAAAGACATCTCGTAACCCAAATTCTTCCCAGTCAATGTATTTCACTGTTATTAAAATACATATTAAACCTTTCATTACTTCATTTAACTGTTTTAACTGTTTTTAAAAAGATGAGGTTACTGACCTGAACCAAAACAACCAGAACTTAAACCCAAGCTGCATTTTGAAAATAAAGCCTAATTTTGTTAAAGGTTAAATGAAAAACTCAATATGCAGTTTGCCTGTAAGCTATGGGGGATAGAAAATTCTGATGCAGATCTCTGGCCTATATCCAGATTTTGTGTGTATTCTTGCCAAAACTCTGCAGCTTGATGGTCCGTGACAGAGCCAAGGGTTGCGGCCTGTTCCGGGCGGCAGAGCGGCTGTGGGAGGCGTCGCGGGGGGCTCATGTGGCCCCTCGTGGGGGTGTCCACGCGCTCGTGGGGCTGCTGAGGGGAGAGCTCCAGGGTCAGACTGTGCTGGGGAACGGGAGGAGGGGACCCTTGCAGCTGTGAGGAGGAGGAGGGGGCTGCCAAGGCCTGCGGCTCCCTTGTGGGAAGCGGATCTCTTCTCCGGCCTGCATGCGAGCTGCCTTCCCTGCCCAGCGTGGCTCTTGAGGAGCGGGTTTGCTCGTTGCCACATGAAGGTGATAGGTGGATCTTTCCAGCTTCCTTTCTCCTTTAAGAGCCACTCTTTTCATTTCTGATTTTACGTACCTCTGTATCAGCTTTAGCAGTGGGACATGAGCATGCTTACGTACTCGTGGTTTACCTGTTTGTTGTCATTGTGTCTTGCCGTCACTTTGAACACCCTTCTCTTTAGGGTGGAGAGTTGTTTTAGTATTGTCAGAGAAAATATAACTTCCAGGTCTAAACAAAATAAAACTATGCAAATATTTTGCTTAAGTTGAGATGGGGGGTGAGATGGCCAATGAGACATGACAATAATAAATGCTTTATCCTTGGAAGAAGCTAGTGGGAGGGACAGTGTAGCCAAAGGATGTTGTGAAAGAACAATCTAAATAAATGAATTCCTTCTCAAGCCCCTGGAGAAGAATTTTTGGTATGTTTTGGCTGATCGGTTCTACTATCACACATTTTCTGAATACTTAGTGAGATTTAATTAACAGAGTGGAGGCAAATAAACAACAGTGCCCTAGAGGCAAGGAGCAGTTTTATCCAGATAGCTGAAATATTAGGTTCGCTGCCAATTTCTGAGATTCCAGCTATTAAAATAATGTAATTATCAGTTACACTAGTCAGAATTAACTCTGCCCAATATGAGTTACTGATTTCTACTCTAATGTGCTGCTTGTAATGATAGATTTACAGATTCCTTGCATATGCAGAACCACCTTTCAGTTCCATCTTTGAATCCTTTCTTCAAGAGCCATGGATACATTCTGCATGGTGAATAAAAACCCTTGGAAGGTAGTTCTAATACTACACCATATTTTCTAGAGAGGTTTCATTATGGACCAAGTAAACAGTATGCTTTTTAAGCTATAGAGTGTTAGTATTTTTGTAGTAACAAGTGACTTTCATTTCCAAAGTAGCTAAATAGCTCTTCTCTTCTGGGACAAAAAGAAACCTTGCTGCTTTTATTTTCTGGGTATTCTAAGCGGTTGAGTATCAATACTGCACAATTACATGGATAAGATAGAAGCTCCAAAAGTAGCATGTCTCTTCCTTCACCCCTCTCACCCTGCTTTGCATAAGCATGACTAGAGAGGAAAATATTACAGTTTGAATTGTTTGCAGCTGTGACTGGTGTGGTTTCATTGACTTAAGGACAGCTTGTAAAAGCTTCAGCTTGAGCAGGGGATACTATGTGTAAAGCACTTCAGAAGGTCTTGCCAATTTGTGGTTTCTCAGTCAGAGTCAAGAAGCTGGCACTATGGCCTTTTGGAAGTCTGGCTCCCGAAGGATTGTGCCACACTACAAAACCAGAGAGTTTGGCCCACTTACGAAACCAACTCCCTGAATACAAATCTTTTATTATTGGGTTGATCTAAAAAAAATAAATAACTGTTGTCCTCAAAGGCACTGAGCACAGATAGTCAGTGCTTAATATTTGTTTCCTTTGTTTGCTTGCTTCTATATTCAAAAAAAAAAAAAAGCAAGAAAAAGGAAAAAATCCTCCAGACTAAATCTTATCCTCATATACAGTCAGGAAGCAGCTCTTCCCTGGTCCTTACTTGGGAAAATCCCTCTTGTCAGGGCTTTTGTCAAGTGAAGTGTTAAGCTGTCTCTAAATAGTGATACTGATCTCTCAAAGAGGCTGCCAAGCCCTTGGTTTTCTAATGGGTTTGTGTAGCTCATGCACACAACTGATTCCTGCATGATTGCAAGCCTCTTAGAAATCCCGTGAGAACCTGGAGAACTGTGGTGCTGGTAGCTTCATTACTTCCCTAAAATATCCAAGACTCAGCTCTGACAAGTTTGCTCTTCCCACGTGTCTTTGTATATATTTTTTTAATGTATGAAATATCTCCTGGGTTGTCTCTAGGACATGTTTTTCTGCTCAGGGTTCGATGGGAGTTGAAAGTATGAATCAAGAAAGTCTCAAGAAGCCTGGTGCATGTGCATGTTTGTAGGGGGTAAGCAAGCTGGCAAGCAGTTGAGATTCTTCTACTTGCTCTGTGTTAATGGCTTTATGAGCAAGCTGCTTGGCTTAAATGTGCTGAAATTCCTACTTGGCGTAAGCCATGTGGAAGGGGCTGTGGGGGAGCCTGTGGTGGGACCTGGCCCTGCTGCCCACGGGCCTCCTGGGTAGGGGCCGGCTCCTCATCCCTTCTCTCAAAAGCGCCAGGACCTTCAGGTGCTTAAACAGCACTGGAAGCCATGGGCATTTAGGGGTCAGTGGTTTGGACTTGGCATCAGTGCTTTGGGTATGTTGCTCTCAAAACTGCTTTTTAAGCCTTGCTCAATGATGCGTTTGGCCAGGATGTTTAATAACAGTTTCATAATCTCTAACATGCCAAAAGTAGCAGTTGTAACAAAAATGAGAATGGGAACAGTGTACACACATGTGCACAAACATATCTGCTCTATTCCTTTGAAAGCAAGGAGTGAGTTGAATTCCAGTCCAGCACCTGGGGCCAGAATAACGAGACTATTTTTAACGTGTAGCTTAAGCTGGAAGCAAGTCCTCAGAGTGGGAAAGCGTTAGCCAAAATACATATGTATTTTGCTCAAAGCTATAACTGCATCTGTGATGAATTTGTAAGGAGATAGTCTAAGAAACAATTTCTTAGACTATCAGGCCTATGTGGAAGGGTAGTTACACTTCTCAGGAAATTTTTAATAATGGAGATAAATAGTAATGGTCAGTTAACTATAGTAAATGCAATTTTAGGGAGGAACAGTTAAATACAAGGGCAGGGGGAGGACAAAAGACTCTCAATATGTCAATATTAACTCTTAAATGTTGCCAGTCTTTGAATCCAGTGACAGGCATGCCTACCTGGGTAGCAGTATCTTTCCCTGTGTGTAACTTGGGCAAACAGTTATTGCTGCCTAACACTTCAGTTTTTAGCAACAGCAGTTGCATGAAGTATTGGAAAGCTGTCCTGAAGATCCCCTTGCTGTACTGATTTGTGCCTTACAGGTCTCTGCTTGATTATTTTGCTGTTCTAGACTCCTGTTTCCCTTTTTGAGATTCCAAACGGTGGTTTGTGAGACTGAGCCCTCCCCTGTGGTATGAAGCCTGTTCAGTGTTCCCTGCCCTTGCTGTTTCTCAGTGCCCCTTTGCCCCCCTTCCCATGTGGAGTGGTGACTTAGCGGTGGGGCAGTATTGTAAGAGTGCTGGGAAGCAATGCATGGCCTCAGACTTGAATCTTGGCCATGATGAGCCTTGAGATGCCGTGGCTGGAAACACCCAAAAGCTGAGACCAACCATTGAACATTAGGACAAATGTCTTGGCCTGATAAATCCATTGAGGACTTGTCATCCACAAAAGCAAACCATTTCTCTTGAAATCTTCTCCTTGGAAGTATGTGTGTTTGTGCACTCCCTACATGGATCAGGCTTGAAGAGCACTGAGAGCAGAAGCTAAGCTTTGGGGACAGCTTAGGACAGGTTGGACTGAATGAACTGAGCTTATTTAGAAACATAGCTGGAAAGGCTGAACAGAAGGCATCAAGGAAAGAAAGGAGACAAATGTGACTTGGAAAGGTTTAGGACTGGACTGAAATACCTGACTGCTCATCAAATGGAAGGGAGAGAAGATGGCAAGATCCAAACAGTTTTGAAAGGGAAAGAAGGGCTTCTGAGTGATAAGAAGCTCTGCAGCCAGCAGTGGGCAGGAGCAGCAAAAAGGCCAGTGATTTAGACTTAGCGCACACTCTTTATTTTGGTTATGATAAACCTCAGATACCTCACTGTTAAGACAGCAATTAATAAAGTGACACCTGGCTTTAAAAAACAGCATGCCCAAGAGCTGCCTCTTAAACAAGGTTTGGGCACGAGTGACCTGACAGAGTTTTGCTGTCTAGTGCACAGAGGGGAATCGCAGCGTGAAGACCAGTGGAGAGGAACGTTCCTGCTGCTCCTGGCTTCCCGGCTGGAGACCGTGGCCCGCTCCACACGGAAGCAAAGGGCTGCTGCCTTGAGGGCAGGTTGCTTGCTCTGTGATTAGATGAGATGGGTTTTGACAGAACATCATGTTCTGTTTAACAGCCAAACTCCTGTGCACAGGGCCCTTTCCTAAAGGAACAGGAGAATCCTGTTGCGTCTTTTCAAAGCTCCTCCAAAATCCTTGCTGACCCCCAGACCTCACCGTCTTGCCTCCCGATCCTGACCGGTTTTTACTGCCACCACTTTGTGCTGCGGTCCTTGCTCATGTGTCCCCTCCTCCTGTACTGCTGGTCTTCCACCCCTTCCCTCACGAGGCCTCTCGGGGAGTAACTGGTAGCTCATGCGGGAAGGCTTCAGCTGCCTCTGTTCTGAAGGGTGCTCTCCATAGAAGTTCTGGTATCAGGCAGGGTGGAAATGTGCCTTCCTCCTTCAAGTGACATTTTGTGATCTTTGTATATAAAGAGCAAAACGAACAGTTGATGTTCTGACAGGCTAAGGGCAGAGGATTAACGGTGTATTGTAGCTGCAGTCACATAGATCTTCCTGTTCCTCCTCTGTTGTTGTTCTTCTGGTTGTTATTGAAGTCATTTGTAGGGTATCCAAGCAAGTTCATCCAGAATATAAATGCCCCAAATTAAAGAGGCAGATAGAAGAAAACATTAAGTTTTCCAAGTGGACGTGACCTCTGTTGCTGTAAGCAGGGTCATCGTCTTTGAGCTCCAGTTATTTTTGGCAGGAGCAGAGTGCAGAGAAGGCCTGCTCTGGACAGAGTGCGATGCGGCTGCCAGCCCTGCAATTAGCCCGAAGGCTGCTGGGCTGAGGGGAGGTCACGCAGCTC
>NW_010579685.1:52750-83005 GCF_000705375.1 Tinamus guttatus
GGGGGGCTGAGCCCGCGCCAAGGCCCGAGCTGCTCCGCTGTGACCAACGCGTCTCCTGATGCGCAGGATGCGCCGCGGAGGGGCCGCGAAGCTGCTCCTGTAGCTCAGTGCTGTAACGTTGGAGCAGGACTGTGCCTTCCTCTGGGTGTAGGAAATGCTCAGCACAGAGGGATCCGAGTCCTTAGAGGTGCCTCCAAACATGCTTGGAGGTAATAATTACTAAAAGTAAGCTGAAACCTTCATGATCCTGCACTGCAAATAAACTGTGATGTATAATAGTGGAATTAATAATCTACATCTTTGCTTAATGTAATTGCAGAGAAGAATTACAGCAGGTCAGATTTCCCTGGCAACCTCTGCCTCATATAATCTATCACATCTCTGTATATGTAAATTCCAAACCTGCCAAGAGCCTGTGTTGTAAAGTCTTTTCTGTTGATAATTGAAATTGAACATAAGTTTTGATGAAGACTTTTAATCTTCTCAATTTTCCTGCCTTTTCTCTTTGATCATCTAAAAAGGTGATCAAGGAAATCAAGAAACAAACATGTTTGACAAGCTTTTTACTACATTTAATAAGTATTTTTCTCTCCATTTAATAAGAAAATCACATTTACTTTTTCCTAAGGGAACACATCCATTGATATAGGCTGGGCTAAGGATGTAAAGAGTGAGTTTATTACACTTGGGAATCACACAGGGATAGACACGGGTTTGATCTCGGATACCAGGGAGGAACAACCCTCTCTGCCATGCCAGGATTCATAACTCAAACCTTTCCTCAAAGGGCAGAACCAGAGGGCTGAGTTCATATACACCCGCAGCTGAACCTGAGTGGGATCCAGAAGCAGCTGCTGACTTGAACTCTGTCTATCTCTCACCAAGAATGGTTTGTAGGACTGAGAGCAAAACAAACTTACAGGTTATAGGGGAAGGAGTATCTGAGCCTGTTTTATTCAAGCTTTACCAGGCTGACACCAGTTCTACAGCTTTTTGTTTGTTTGTTTTCTTACCTGCAAACTGTTAACGTACCAGGGAAATCCAGCTTGACTTATGGGGTCTCTAAGTTCCTCTTTAGCTGATGGAGTTACACAAAGTGGAAAACTCTTTGGGACTCTAAAATAATGATGTGTGCTCTTTGGGTTGTATTTCCCATCACTTCTGTATTGGATTTCTCATACATTTTTAGGTAACCACTTGATTTCTCATGAGTCCCATTGTGGGTACTTTATCATTGTGTTCATGGGCTTGTTTCACAGCTGTTTTTGATGTCTGAATGGAACAGCTGAGAGAATCTTATACAGGAGAGATGCAAATATAAGCATAATGATCTCAACTAAGACAACTAAGATGACAACTATGATGATGCCTCTCCAGAATGTCACAGCTTTAGAATTTTTTTTATGCCTCAGCATATTTTAAGATATATAGCTGAGACATGGATTTGGCATAGGTTTTGATTTTATTCTTTATTCTCACTACAAATCTTCTCTTGAAGAACCTTCAACACTTTTTCCTGGTCTTTACAACTTTGCTGTAATACCTGATAGGGATACCAGATGGCCCCATGAGATAAACATCAAACAAGTAAAGTGTCCCTGCATCCAGCCCCTTGATGGTCTCTGTGGTGACGGCTCGCTGGAGGTTTATGTCGTGGAAATACTTGCACAGCACTTTCTCAGCCCTGTGCCGAGACTCGGGTCCGGCGCACCGGTCTGCACTCTGCAGTTCCGTCCACACTTGGTCCTCTTCAATCCTTTTCTTGTACACACAGTATTTGCT
This sequence comes from Tinamus guttatus, assembly GCF_000705375.1. The sequence goes on from NW_010579685.1 coordinate 54,533, forward strand.
CTCCTCTTGTGTTCCTAACCAGGCGATGGTGACAGAGTTGCAGGTCCTTAGTTTACTGAAGGACTTGATTTTTAAGCTGTCTGGCAAAAGTGGAAATAAGGGCTTGTGGAAATGGGAGGACACCTGAACTTTCACAGAAGAATTAGACTGTTCTGTGGACCTCAGCTGAACCAAATATGTGTCCAGTAGATTTCCTTTCAGTGAAAAATACCTCAGTCCTGAAACGTTTTCTGATGTCACTGTTTTGCCATTCTTTGTTATGTGAACCTGTACTTGGCCACGGCATGACTGAAAGGTGAACTGGATTCTCTTGTGCCTCGCCTGGTACTGCAGGCTGTACACTTTCTGCTTTTTCCCATCCAGGACCACCTGAATCACCTTCCCATCTTTCAACTCGGTCAGCTTTGGCTCAGGTTCTTCCAGCGTTCTTGCAAACGTCCCGGTGTAAGCAGCACTGGCGTTTGTGAGGAGGTTGACGACAAAAACATCAAAGTAGTACTGAGTGCTGGCACTGAGACTGGGCACTGTGTAAGTGTTCTTGGTGCCCACACATATCTGCCTGACTTCCCCACTACTCGCTCTGTTGATGATGCTCAGTTCACTGTTGGACAAGATCATGACCTGCTGGGGTTCCAGCAGGTACGGGGAAAGAGACAAAGCCAACATAGGTGGCACCTTCATTCCAGAGGACCTGATTGCGGTCTCAGCAGCACACAAGCTCTTGTAGTTGTGTTTTTCATTAACTAGAAGACAGTACTGGATGTTTTCTCTATGTTGCAAGACGGAGGGACTGTGTTTCCAAGCTAAAGTTACTGTTGTATGGCCAATGCCAATAATATCTATACGTGGATCCAGCGGAAGTTCTGGATAGAGGTGGCCAGATGTTGTGTCAGTTGTTAGGTACACGGTTATATGTGTATCTCGCTCAGTGGATAAGAACTCCAACATGTAAAGAGCAGAATAGTAGGACATACCCACATAGGTTTCTACAGAATTTCCTTTATAGTTAAAAATTGTGGATGCTGTGCTTGGAGCCTTCTGAGATTTTGCAATCTCTTGGGTGTCATGATCACCTGCAAGTAAAGAGGAGACTTGTAACTTTTGTTTCAATGGGCCTTAAATACAGCACATCACTTAGGTTTTATTGTTTGTATGTCAGGGAATATCCACTTTTCCTTCCTGAAAATAATAATTATATCTAAAATTTCTTTTTGTATTGACAACTCATTTAAAGAAAATCTGAGCAGCTTTCCTCAGGAAGAAAGTGGGTTTTACACTACACATGGAGATCCAGTGTACAAGCAGTCTATCTTCCAGTGTGATAACACTACTACTCTCATTTCAGCTTTGTCCCAAGAGATTCGACAAGATTGCAGAAGGGAGACTGGGTCATTACTGACACTTAATAAATCTCATCCATGTTTGTGGGAACCCAAAGACCTTCTGTTACTAAACGTTACCCTGAGATTTTTGACTTTGACGTGTAATCCTGAATTTAGTTGAGTTGATGGCAAAATTCACCACCACTTTTTTTTTTTCTTTTTCTCTCTTTCCCCCCCCCCCCCCAACCCTTTCCTCAGAACCAGAAATTCAGCTATGGAGACGGGGGTCATATTAAGCCTGTGGCCAGGTTTGCTGGAGAGGGGAACATGAAAAGTTTAACCTTGTGGAGAGCTTCCTTTAACACAAGTCCTTATGAATAACTTGGTTTTTCTCCATCCCTGCTCAAGCAGACCGAAGGTCTTACCATGTGCTGCTTTTCCAAGGAAGCTGGCAGCCGCCTTGTGCCTGAGTATGCTCCATTCGATGGGAACGTCGCAGGGGGTCACTGTTATTGTGAAAGGTGCGGGGGCTCTGCCTTCCTCCAGAACAAAATAGTATCTGTAAGTATGGGGTGAAAAGAGAGCAAAAGGATATTAATTTCTTCTGGGGACTCCTAGTCACTGGCTGTTCTGATGTGGTTCACTCCACTAGGTAAAAAGTGACAGCTCCCTGTCCAGGTGCATTAATATAGCATGACAGTGGAAGCTGGAAATTGTCAGTTATAGGAAGAGCAGCTTATTTCTAATCCACAAATGTTCAGTGGAAGTTTTATCCATTTACCTTAGGTAAAAGTTTTACCTATTTACTGTAGTTTTAACACACCTTAGGTGAATATCAGGGCTTTAATATCTCACTTGTTGCCCTGTTACTTTGCATGATGAATGTGGTAAACTGACTACCTTCTGGATAACCACTCACCAGCTAACTCTGGGGAATTGGGTACGTTTTACCAGACTTTCCTGAGTGGGGTTCAGTGAATGCCATAAAAGCATATCTCCTGCCATATATACCTGCATATCTAGCTCTTCACGTGTGTAAGATGACATGGATAGAACAGGATAGCTTTATCCAGCCCTGAGGGGCCGTGGGTGTCTGGCAGTTTGAGCCAGGTGAGCTCCACCACGTTGGCTTTCGTGACGGAGGCTGCAGCACAGCAGCAAAGGGCCGTCAGTCTGTTCAGTCACTGATTCTTGCTGGTTTACAGCAGAGCCCAGCCTCCTGCCTCACCCCTGTGCTCTTCTACTTCTGCCTTCTCCTGCTGTTTCAGTACATAAGCCCTATGCAACCACAGAAATGTCTGGCCTTGGTCAGCTCGCTCTGCTGTTAAACAGAGGGAATTTCAGGGTTTTGTTCCTTGGTGAGACAAGTGTGTTCATTATGGCTAGACTATGTCATCCTTGAGGTCAGGGTGGAGCTGCTGGGCCATGGAGCCTTCACCTTCCTTGAGCAGTTCCTCATGTTCAAGTGCTCACCCTTATAACTGAAGCCGGAACTTGTCATCTCCTGTTTTCCTAGTTGGGTAACTCTGAGGTTCTTCAGATTCTTGCTTGTCTAAACTGAAGGGTTTTTTGCTCCCTAATTGAACTCCTACTGTTATGCTACAAGAATAGAGCAAAATTTATATTTTTATATATAACTTAGTTTTCCCAAACTCAATTCCCTTTAACTAGGAGAGCTCCTAGTTTAGATCTTTTGAGCCTTCCCATATTATATAACATGTGCCATGTTCCAGTTTGTTTGTGCAATGCATGCTAGGTCTGGACCATCTGGCTCACTCTCTGCTCTGTGCCTGTTCTGTTCTGCTGGGGTGCATGTCTAAATCTGTACATGTTGGTTGCTGTCCAAAGAGGATCCCAACTAAACCACTTGAACTGTATCACTTCCCAAACGGTCAGTCAGGCTTTGATTCCTAATGTGAAACACAGCAATAAAATACAGGCCACCTCTATATCTAGCTTTGACCTCTATATCTAACTTTGCAGAGCTTTGGGTGAAGCAAAGAATCCTTAGAATTTCTGTGTGCGAAACATGGGCGCTAAAGCTTAGCAAGCTTTAGCACTATTGAATGAAAACAAGTTCAGGACGCTGTACGCTCTAAGCTTTTTGGATAAGAAAAGATATGAAGTCTGTGCATGTATCCAACCAGTCTGGGCAGCTAGTCTGCCAGGGAAAATCCCTGTGTTTTTCAGTGAATGCAGCTAGGCCCACGTGCCTCTGCAGCTGTGAAGCCTGGCTCTGCATACAACACAAACGTGGGCTGTTGGAGCCCACCAGCTCCCTGTCAGCCCTGCTGCTGCCCTCCAAGGAACACCCAGGAAGCCGGCTGAAATGCCGAGGTGAATCCGAGAGGGGTGTCCCAGGGCAACATAACGACAGCCCCTAACACAGGGGGAAGCCTGAGCTGCAAACAGGACACAGTTCATCTCGGCACATCCAGCGACTTCAGAGCGGGTCTTGGCTTTGTGCTGGTAGCTTGGGTTACCACTGTCAGAGGGATGGAGCTGAGAGTGGGAGGGAGCCATTTGCTCTTACCTTTTAGGTATATCCTTCAGCAGGTGAACTGTAGTTTCCTTGCCATCAGCAAGGATCAGGGAATGGTAGAAGTTGAAGAGATCACTCCTGAAAGTACTGGTGGGTGCTCTTATGGCATGGCACAGACCGACAGCCATGAGGAGACGGAGGGGCAGATAAAACCAGGCCCAGGACATCTTCAGCACTTCAAAGTGAGGTGATAGAAGTGAGCAAAAACTGCCAATTCTAAGGAGAAAATAATAAATAACAGTCCCTTTCTGTGTCTTTTGTGGTATTTATCATAATCGTAACAAGCCAGGCACTCGAGCAGTGCCAGTCTGCATCTTGCTAAATTGCTTAAAATTCATGGAGGAATGTTTTTGTCTCAGCAAATATCTCTGCAAAGATTAATGTCAAACTGCTGCAGTCTGTTAATCTTTATAAAATCAGCATAGCCAAGTACAATAGGATGAAACAATTCTGAAAAATTAACTACTGCTGACAAAATGAGTGGGGAGTTATATGAAATATTTTTCCTTGTATCTAGTGTTCATTTCTTAATTTTAAAGCCTGTATTATTCTCAGTTATCTGCCACTTTCCAACTCACATGAGGTCAGTATATTCCTAACACTATATTTGCAATTCTATCAGAGATCACTAATTGTTATTTGTACACAGATTGTAAATCCATCATGGCTACAGGTATGTGTAACAAATTGTATCTAGATAGATTCCTCAGAGCGGGTAAATACCATCGGATGAAAAATGCAAGATACGGGGCAAGAACCCCTAAACCTACACTTCCTGTAGCAGATTTTAAGCTCTTTGTGTAGTCATCTGGAGGAAGGTTATGTTATTGTATAAATCTGGATAAATCATTATGAAATCTTGTATCACCTATCGCTTTTATACTTGCAGCATTTCCAACCCCTCTCACTGCCCTCACTGGAGCTCTTAGAGCTCTGTAGTAGTCGCTGTTGCCGGAGATTACCAAAATCTTGCATGTCCCCTCACCCTGTTGCCAAAGGGCTTTATTATCAGTTTAGTATCTGTGAAAGAAATGTATGCAGCTCAGGCAATTCAAAAAATCATCTCTGAAAATGCTGTTATTACTTAAGCTGTGCTGAGCATATTATACAGGGCTATAAAGATGGAAGGATCCAGTTGGGATAAAAAATTTTGATAGTACCTATTACGTGAAATTATTCATCCTTTATCCTTCCAGCTTTTTCTGTGTGCCACATCCTGCTTTAAAAGGTGAGGAAAGTGCAGAAATGGAAGGGACGTAAGGAGAGGAAAAGGGAATCAACCTTTAAAACGGTTACCAGCTGTATTTCAAGGATTTAGAAAGCGGAGGGAGCTCTGTAAGCAGCCCTTTGCGGGGAGAAAAACAGTTCATTGCATCTTACAAGCAGTCAGAAGGAGCAAAGGTCCTGGTTCATCTGCTTCCTGGCTGGTGATGGGCGAGAGCAGGCAGGACAAATGTGCAGCCCGTCCTCTCCTCGCCGTCCCGGCAGACGGGCAGCTCACGGGCAGGCAGAAAGCAGAGCTGCTGCCCCTTGCCTTTGGTCTTCCTGTACGAGAGGACCAGCGCTTTGTAAATCCATTTGAAATCTGTGCATTTACACACAATATTGGATGCCTCTGTAGATTCTGGCATATAAAACCTGTTTTCATCAGTGTTTCCCAAAGTAACACACATTGCTTAGTACAAGAGAGATTGTTAGGAAAATTCGCACCACCAGATCATCTGAATATTCAATTTAACATCCTAATCAAGTCATGATTACTCCCTCCCTTTCTTTTTTCAATGGTTTTATAATATTTTTAGCATCTGTCTGAATACAAGAATAAACCACCATGCTAGCAAATCAAAAGAACAGTTCAAAAGATGATTATCCTATCAATTTAAGTATTAGTATTCTTATAATACAGCTTCCATATGACTCGGAGTCTTCTCTGGCACTGTCATTCTTTAGTCTAACAACAGTTTACAGATTCAACATATAATTCCAAAGTATTTTGCTTTACCTTTGCCAGTGGAATCTGAGTCGCTCTGCACTTCGTAGAGAGTTGTGTGTTTTGTTCGTTTGTTTTTAATAAACTTTCTGCAGCTTAAATGGCAGGATCCTGCAAACCACACTGATGCCACAGCTCGGCTTTTCTTGTCGAGGAGCACAAACAAACCAAGCGACCAACCAACCTCTAATCAGCTTATCCCAAAGAGAGCATCATCCTCAAGGCTGATTTCTCTCAGTTACACAGCGTGCTCTCAGATGCTTGAAATATGCTACATAAAAATGCTCTGCTTACCTCTTCTGTTCCAGGCCAGATGATCCCCAGATCGTTTGTTCTTTGCTGAAAAAGTGTAAAATAAAACAACATAGACTTTTCAGATCTCTGTAGACAGATGAAAACCAAAACTGCGCAACCAGTTTAGCAGGACAGAACTCATTTTTCCATATGGCTCCTGAGCAGACATAGTAACTAAAACCCTTGCAGTCTTTCAAGAAAAGGAGAAGAAATAAAGGAGTTCTGGTATGTTGTTGGGCTGTTTCTTATAGGGCTTATTTTAAACTTGTTTCATTTTGAAGTCTTCAAGGTTCTAATTCTTGCTCTTTGAGTTCTAGAATTCCCTCTGGCGGGCTGGAAAGCGCATTCCTGTGTTCTTCCTCCAGACAGCAAGACTTTATTCCCTGCACAGAGTGTCAGCCAGGCTGTTAGAGCAGCCTAATCCCAGTGGTGGCTGGCCAGAGAGCAGGTCTTTGACAGAAATGCACAGCAAGGAGGAGGGGGTGAGACGGAGAGTGAGCAAACACAGTTAACCCTTGTTAGTCCCTAATACTAGGCAGCCAAGGGCACCGCAATTTCCTCCAGAAAATTAGTTTTGCATTAGCAGCTTGATGGCCCTTCACTGGAATGTACAATCTCTTTGCCTTGGAGAAATTTCTTCTTGTTTCAGGTGTACTGTGTTTCACTATGTTTTTTTTATGACCCAACAGGTGCTGACTGGCTCCTTAAAGGGAAGAGAGAGGAGTTATAAGGGAAGGAATACCCTCAATTTTTAAAGCAGACGTTAGCAAACCTTTGAAGACTGACAAGAATTTACTGAATAGAGCTGCATGCGCTCCTAGGCAGGCAGTTTGCTGTGAGCAAAGAGAGAAGATAGGGGGGAGACTAGGCCTTCTGTTTTTAAATAAAACCTCTTGATTAGTGTTTGAGGAGAGTGGCTTTTTCTGTAACCCCTTGCTGCCATTCTGGATTTAAAGATGCTATCATTTAAGCTTCCCCGAGACTGGAAATTTGCTAAGGAGGGAGACGGACAAGGTGGGAATAGAAAGAGGCTTCAATAGATTCTGCTTAGCAGAGTCTTAAGAAGATGCGAGTTGACTCATCAGATGAGGTATATCAAGAACGCCCTGAAAGAAGGACATGAGAGAAAGGACAAGAGAGTAAAGGAATTTTTGCTGCTAAATAGCAAGGTTGTAGGGCAGGGCTCAGGAGCAGACATGTCACTGATTTCTGGTAAAATTGCTAGTAAATATTAAAGTGGTAGACATGTTTATTATAGGAGTAATGGAGTTGCTATCTCATCATCCCATTCTTTCCCGTTGCCAACAAGACAAGCCACTCCCGTGGCAGAATTCAGCTTGTCGGGAAGCCAGTGGGAGTCTTCCCAAGGAAAGGAACCTTCCATCTCCTGCTGAGTAATATGAACGGGACAGCAGATTAATGAGATGGACTGTATGGTTAAGTATGGAAGTAGTCCAGTTCCTCTCACGGCTGCTTCTTATGTACCTCCCATATGTATTTGCTTACACGCTTTGCTGGAGCAGGATCTGTGCGGGTAGATTGAGAAGTTCACTGGAGCAGCATGGAAGGAAAAAGGTATTCTCCATTGAGAAAGCTAAGAGCTAAATTCGTGACTCATAAGCTTGGCTGAACTCAGTGGAGTTACAGCAGGGATAAATCAGACCAACAATTTGCGCTAAAATGGATATGAGAGTCTTCCCGCCTAGAAGAGTGCAGTCTACAACCAGCAAGCTCTGGTGCCTCTCCGAGCTGAATGAGTGACTTAAAGAAGCTGTTCAAGAGATTCTGCTTTTGTCCGGAGCCCTGCTGGAGCACCAGCACCTTCTGGAAATAGCAGAGGTGGCCACCTTTCACAGAGTCTTATATATTTGCTCTTCTGAAAGATAAGTCACACTAAAAATGAAGAAGCTCTGTTGAAATTTCAGCAAGAAGTCACAGTTCCACCTTGATGCTCTCCAGGGAGCTTCAGAGGTGCATTTCCTGGACCTGCATCCCTGTTTCCATATTCTGATGAAGGAGCTTGCACGTTTGAGAAGCTTCCCGTGGCCCTGGACGCCCGTCCCCCCGCACCTCCTGCCCGCGGCGCCTGCTCCCGCTTTGGGGGTATCCCTGCAGCAGGGCCGCTCGCAGCACGGCCCCCTGTGCAGGCTTCAGCCTGCCAGCACCCACGCAAAAACAGCCCCACGTTTCTGTTTCTGAAGAGGCCACCTACCTCTGCGATGGCCAGTCACCTTGATCAGGGAGCAGCAGCTGTGCGAAGAGCTAAGAGAGCTCTAGCCCCCCTGCTGCAACTGTACGGTGAGAGCCTCGGCAGAGCGGCAGCAGGACTGCACCGACTGCCCAGCTGCACGAGGGCCTGGCTGTAACCAGGCAATAACCCAAACACAGACGGCTTTGCTGCGCCCCCAGCCCTGCCCGAGGAGTTCTGTTCCATGAAACTCTGTAAGCACATTAAAAATGCATGGGGAAATAGAAATCCAGTGTTTCAGTTATGAGAGTAACGCGCTCTCCCTCACACATACGCACATCCTGCAAACAACTGAGCTGAAATTGTTAGTCTGTGGCTCTCAACCACCTACCAGCTTGCAAGGTATCTTCTTAGCTAATTAGCAGTTACAAAGTGTGTTCCTTGAAGCCTGAGCAGGAGTAATTTTGGATGTCTGACATTGCTCAATATGTTCTGTATCACATCTGCAGGGGAATCACAGTATTCAAGCCCATCTTGCATCTTCCATGGCTGCGAGTTAGAATCTATTCCTCTTGGCAACAGAATCCAATTTCTAACTGGTTTTAATGGTATGGAAAGGGGGTACAAATTCTGGTAAAAATCCCCTCCCAACCATAGAATTAATATTTGATAGCTACTGGAACCTAATACGTCTTTGAGAAGCTAACACGGTTCTAGTTAATGTTACTGCTCAGAAATATCTTCTAAGACACACAGCTGAGATCCAGAAAGAAACACGCTTGGTTTTACAGATGTGACAGAGAAGCCCAAGAAAAAGTCCGTAGTCTAAAACCTCCCAAGGCTCCGGCAGTGGGGCAGCTGTTCCCGAGCCTTGCGCTTTTGGTCAGACTGGGGCTGGGTACAAGCGCTCAGGGCTGTCTGGTGAGAAGAGCGCTACTCTGTTCACATCCAGAGGCATTAAGAAGCGGTAGAGGCAGAATTACAAATAAGTCAAAAACAGACTTTGAACATTCCCGCAGTGATCGTCCAAGTGAAGTACAAAGGAATGGGTCATTCTGAAAGCCACTGACTTGTCTTGGGATTACATAGTCATTTTGTAGTGTAAAAGCTAGTAGCTTTTTACATTTTGGCTCCATTGTCCCCATTTTGGCATATCTACACTGAAAAGTTCTCTATGGAGTTACATAGCGCTGACTGCTACGTCTGCTAACTGCAGATGAACAGACGGTGTTTTTGTGTAGCCATCCCTTTCCTGAGGAAGAGATGGTGATGCTTGATTTTTTTTTTTCTTCTGATCATGTTGAAACTAAAGACAGTCCTGAAGGGTCTTTTCGTAAGTGATCATCTAAAGGCTATGGACATGATTACCCCTCTCCTTTTTCTTAACTCTGTATTTTTGCAGTTACTCAGGGAAGTCCAATGATAAAAAACAGATAGAATGTAGGGGAGGATTCTGTGCAAAGCTCTGATCTTGTAGGTTATAGGAGATTGCTTCTGAGAATTACTGCATCTAATTTAGTGGGAAAAATACATATTTTTATGACAGACTTTGTTCCTCCACAAGAGTAAATTCAGTGCAGCAGAAAAATATCCAAGTCCCCAGCCAGGATCCCATACTGTACTAACAGCTTCTTCATGAATTAGAGAGGAAAACATATTGAAGGTTTGAAGCTGCTATTTTCATTTCCTTTTGCTCTACCCCCAGGCTGTCAGGATTTTAAATTAAGTCCTGTTAAGAAAACGACTTAGAAAACACTTACAAAATTACCTTTAAACCATCAAAGCCGCATACCTGTTATTTTGGGCAGGTATAGCTTCACAATGAGAGGTTTTCAGATTAGCTAAAAGCTCTTGAGTATCTCAGTTGAAGAAGTCAAAAAAAAAAAAAAAAGGCATTGTCCGTAGTCAGTGCACCATTTTAATAAGGTAATCCTATATTTTGTTTTTAGCTACAGTGTTGCTTCTTTTACATACCAAAGGATTAAACTAACATAAATAGGACTAATCCACCATAGTGAACAAGGAACATCCAAGTGTTTTCTATGGCAGAGGTTCTCAAGTGCCAGGTTAACTCCTTTTAACGATGGGTTGGAGAGGAGCAGGGAATGCCAAGCAGCCAGGTTCTTGCTCTTAAGTCACACATGGGCCTGCTAAATTTCCCTCCTCTGGAGGGAGGGAAGTTCCCTGATCCTGCCCGTTTCTTAAAAACACTTTCAGTCTGACCAAGAAGCCTTTCACGTTGTAGGTCCTGGTTATCTGTGGAACATCTTGGGGTTCGGCGAGAGCGTTGTCCCTCACGTGTTCATGGGGATCTGCAGGTAACGGAGGTTTCCACCCGCCCGTGCTGGGCGGATGTTTGGAAGAGGGTGATTTTCGGGCCTCGTTTATCCCCACTGCCTGCAGCCTTGCTGCCGGGAGCGTTAACCTGCGCTTTGCAGCTCTGACAGCACCAGCACCGCCAGCCTCGGCCTCGGCCGCGGTGGCGGGGAAGGAGTTAACCCCTGTCCTCTTTTCTGCGTTTTCTGGCATGGAGTCTTTGGCATCCCATCTGTTCCAGGCGTTGTCCGTAATTCTTCCCAGCGTTCTCTGGGGAAGGCACTACAATACCCAGGAATTTTAACAATCCTAAACAGATTGGGGGCCACATATGGAGCAAAATGATTAGATTATAAGAAATCCAATCACATTTGCTGCCTCAGCCTTATATTTTTAAGCATTTGGGATCAGGCTTTCTGCTCAATTATGAATATTTTACGTGCAGCAGAGATAAAGTTATTATGTACATCTGTCCATCTTGTCCCCACAGGAAGAGTATCCATTTTAATGTTTGATTGGAGGAATTTCATGAATAAGTTAACATTACATCTAATAAAATCTGACGGTTTTGTTATAAATTAGCATAGTGAACCTACAGTTTATGATAGTCATAGATAGACTATGAAAGGGGAAAACAAAACATACTCAGGAATGTGTATACGGAAGGGGGAAAGTAGTCTCCATGCTTTGTTTATTCCGATTTTATTATCCTGTTCAACTAAGAAAAAAAAAATCTGGGTATTTCATGAAACAGCTTAACCATAAGAGTTTATTTTCTGTGAAACGACTTTAGCAAAATTTCTTTATTGAGCAAACCCCTCCAAATGTCAAGCATAAAATGAACAAGGAATCACGGAGCTCAGCCTGCAGCCGCCTCCGCCTGCCTCACTGCGACAGGGGAGGTCCCCGGCGCGCCTCAGCTCACCCCGCAGAAATGAAGCCCTCTCTTCCGTCCCACCACACTGGCTGAGCACAGGGTTCGCTTTGCAGCGGTTCATGTGGGTGAGTGGAGTATCTCTGGTGTTTGAACGGGCTTCCTGGACGTTTAGCTGGGGTTGAAGATGGGAGAGGAGAATGGAGGTGGCCCAGGGCCTGTTTTCAGCTCCTTGATGGGGAGTTCCTCGTGGGCCCTACCCAGCCTGCTCCAAAAGAGAGCCTCAGCATTGAGCGTAGCCACAAATGTTCAGGTTCTCTGTGCTTTGGGTCACATTAAAGTGATCATTACACTGTAGCAAAAACTAGAAGCTCAGCACAAGCCTCTTACCTATTTCTAAGGGATCTAAGATCCCACACAAACATTCCTATTCCCATTCCTTTACATCCGCCCCACCGAGCCTCTTGCTTTTGAGACCAGCAAAATATCGTTTTGCACAAGGCAGGGCCTGCCAGGCCAGGCCGGATAACCGGTGCTTCCAGGCATGCATTAGCAGAGGGCTATGGGAGTGCCACCTCCTCCGTGCCCTCCAGGCCTCCCTGCGGCCTGCTCTGCACTGCCTCTGTCACAGCCTCCTCTAGAGCCACAGTGCCCCTGTGGGCTGCGCCTTCCCCAGCGCGTTCCTGGGCCCATGGGCCTGGCAAAGGTGCGCACAGCTGGGCAGGTCTGCAGGTCTTTGCAGATTGTAGAGCACTTTGTTAAGTGCTCATTTACACCCATTTACACAGCTTTTTGTCCAGGGACAAGCCTAAAAGGGGCCTTAGGAAGCCCTCCCGGTGGAAATACAGAGCTAGCAGGTCTGGTCCAGCTCCTTTCCTGCCCATAAACCAAAAGTTTTGCCTGGGGTGAATTTTCCACTTAGAAACGTTAATTATAAAAATTTCCTTGTTAATTCTTCTTATGACATCCTGGATAAGATGATTCAAGCCCTTGAGCACCCCCTTGACTGAAGGAAGCAGTCTGGAGGCTGCAGAAAGCAGGAACTGTTATCCTAGGACAGCCTCATAAGCACAGACCACTTTATCTTGTCTCATGCTTCGATCTGCAGCAGAAGTCATAGCAGGACTTGGAAGATCTTTGCTGTAGCATAGCAGAACACGGTGATTAACAGAAGCTAATTAGTAAACATTAGTAAGCTAATGCCTCAGGGTCTTCAAGAAGGTTTTTTTTTTTTTTTTAATATGGTTGTCTATATTTATAAGTTATTTTATAGACTCATGAATTTTTCACCCAGGAAGGATAAATGAGTGGCTAGAGCGCAGCTCGGAATAGGGACCATTTACACTTAAATTATAGATTGTGAACTTGAAGGTTGACACTTTATGGTGCTTGGTAGCATTTCGTAGCAAAATGGAATGAATCCCTGCTTCTCTGCTGTGTCTGGCATAGCAGTAATGGCTTCACTTCCAGGCAGTTTCTGACAGCAGTGGCAGTGAGCGCGGCTCAACCCTTTGGTAAGAGAGGGCTCCTTTGCAATATTCTTCTCCGCTCATTTTCCTTGTGCTCCCTCTTTCCTGTGGCAGGTGTTTGGCCCCCATGTCCTGGTCCTGTAGATTATGGGCTATCCATGGTCTGTGCTCAGTGGTGACTGTCCTAGCTCCGGAACCACCTATCTTTATACCCCAGCAAGTAGGAGTCAAGCCCACTGTCACTCTTCCAAAGCATCCCAGGAGATTTCTATGGCACAAGGGGGACACTGTGGAAAACTAAGGCAGCTCTGGTGGGACATTAATTCTGGAGAATTACTTGAGATATCAGGAGAGGGAGAAGGGATATTGCCCTTTCTGTCCCTCTGTTGTATTTCAGTGAGGCCTCCATGGGCAAATCCCTGTCTCATGGGAGGCCTCTGGAGAGCCCTGCAGTGGGACAGGAGGCGGTGATGGTGCTGCAAGCAGGACTGCGGGCGATGTGGGGAAATGCCAGCCTCTACTCAGTGCTTACAGGGACTGGGCTTGCGCTAGAGACAAAATCGGGCAAAGAAAGCACAACCACAAACACACGTGGGACTGATTTGGTATTCTCCCTTTGCTGACACAGCTGCTTACATGTCACACTCAGTTTGCCTTAAAATACCGTTTCTGACATGAGATTAGCTCTGGTGTTGTCCAGCATTTCAGATTTATTCCTGACACTGGCCTCATTTATTTTACACTTGGCCAGTGGCCCCTTCTTAGTGAGCCTTGTCCTTAGATTTCAGCGTGAAAGGGACTTTTGACACCTCTTTAGCACTTTGTATCAGTGTGCAGCTTTCCAGGAGCGGCTGCTGCTGCTGAGCTGGTCTCAGGAGCCAGGCCTGTAACTGGTGGCCTGGCCTGCTCACCCCTCTCACTGGCCTCCAAACTTACATAACCCGTTGCTCCCACAGATCACTCCAATACTGCAATATGAGGGAGGTGGGCTCACCAAGCCCGCCGTAGGGCAGGATGCTCACCGTAGGGACTTCAAGCCACCCTCTGTGCTCTTTTGTCCTGACGCTGCCCCAGTGTTCATGAGTCTCTGGGGACTCTGGTCATGCCAAAGCATTTCAGGCTGAAGTCTCCTCAAAGGTCTGAGGAGCAGGTTGTCAGAAAGAGCAATCATTAGATTTCTCTGAGCTCTCCTCCTTAGTCTGTGAGCTTCGGTGAACTTCATTTGATGCCTTATTATTCTCTCCCTGCATGGAATTGTTCTTGGCTTGGTTCAGGCTTGATTTGAATCGCTGTCTGTCTAATATCAGGATGGATATTTAGAGTAAGTTACCTACTATTGTGGCATTGCCTGAGCCTCGGAGTCTGTAAATGGGTCTAAATTGTGTGTCAGTTCACATTTTTGATACTTTCCTTGAGCGGCAGTGAGAAACTGCTTGTTCTGGAGTTCACTAAATACAAAGCTGGCTACCCACCAGCGCAGCCTGTCCCGGGCAATTGCAAGTAAAGGCACGAGGTTTTCATAGCTCCTGCCCTGAGCACTTTCTACACTGAGCCATTCATGTCTGGGTGGTGTTTTCCTCTCAGGCTGCTGCAAACTCATTTTTCGGGCTGTCATATTTACACAAAATTCAGTAAGTGCGGGGGAGCTGAAGGCTGTGTCTGACCGTTAGCATTAGAAAAAAACAAATTTCACAGCTGTGAGGACCTAAGGTTGGGTTTGGACCAAGGCTGGGCTGCTCCCATTGTGGAAGGGGCTGTCCTAGGAAGAGGGGCCACACGCATCCCCCCCTTCCCTTGTGGGCGCAGGCCGCTCTGGGCCTGGGGCCGCCTCGCGCCCTGGCGTGCCTCGCAGCGAGGCTGCTTCCCGCTCACCTTGACACTCGCTGCACAAGAAAGGCCTCCGTGCAAGCCACGGCCAGCCACAGGGCAAATGGCACAAACTGTTGAACCTGTGGAAATAAAAGCGAGCGGAACAAAGAGGTGCTTCATTCTCCCAGCAGACGCCGCATTGGAGTAGTCACAAGCCAAGGTCAAAAGATGCCTCTTCCTGAGGCTGACTCCCCATTGCTCTTCAAATTCAATTAGGCCCAGAGCATAGGGATACTGTTCCAATGGTCAGGGCAGCACGGGAGCATCATCTGCTCCTCTGCTCTCAGAGGAGGGAGGAGTGTCCTCTGCGGAGCACAGGGAATGAGGTGCTGAATAGAGAGAGAACAAGTCCGGCGGCAGAGCAGCCACCATCTTAGTGCCAAGTCAGCACTTCCAAAGGTTGGGCTGCAGCGCGTGCGGGAAGCTCCTTTTCCATTTCCGTTTTTACAATGTAGGTTTGCAGATGTTTTTTTGGCTGGAGCAACATACGTAAACATACCATTTGCCTTTATTAGCTGCCACAGCCTGGCACTACATAGGGCAAAGAATGAAAATCTCTTCCCCCCTCACCTGGCTCCTGGGATGAATTGCCTGACAGACGGTGACTCAGTTTTATATTTCTGATTTACACTAATAAATCTCCTTTTCACAGGGGAAAGGGGAAAGAATCATGGAAGGGGAGCTTTTAACAAGGGACAAGCAACTGCTGGGAGAGCAAATGCTGATAAATGTCTACTTGGAGAGAATACTTTTCAGAACAAACCTGGTCCCAGCAGGATCGTCAGGAAAGCGACAATCAATCCCTAAAGGAATTAGTCTCTTCATAATCGCTCCTGATGAGCGCCTTGATCACAGTAGCTGAATGATTGTACTGCTGTTAGCAGGGGATTGCAATTAATTGATTAAAATGCTTTTTCACTGCATTGTGTGCCTGACATGTATCTGAGGGAGTGAAGTAAAATCTGACAAAACATCTTGGCTGAGGCAAAGATGCTAAAAACAAATTTGGGGAGAAGGGTGGGGAAGTAAAAGTGGGTTTTCCTCTATTCAGAAAATACAAAGCAGATTTTGAGAAAAAAATGTGTTCAAATGAGTAATATCTCCCTGCCATCATATTTTGACTCCAAGACCCCAAGGAAATAAAATTCACCTTCATATTCCAACATGCCAATCTGATCTAGCCATAGAAGAAAGCCAAACTGGAGAGTGCACGTTGCACTCCTATAATGATGTGAAATCTAACAGCTGGCTGAGGAAAGTCAGCAGTCTAAATGGGTGAGACAAATGAGACGCTGCTTGGGCCAAGTTGGCTCTATTCCTGGGTTTCATAAGCCCACACGTGAGCTCTCCAAACTTCAGAGCGGATGATCAAGTTAGCTCCATTGTGCAGCTATGAATAAGCCACTAAGTCTTTTCAAAGCTTTTTTTTTTTAATACAAATTTCACACCTTTATACATCAAACTCTTTTTTCCTTCCTTCATAACAAGAACAAAAATGCTTGAGGGCCCCAAACTGCAAGCGCATACTCCTGAATATCTCATGCTAGTGAAATCACATGTAGGGGTAGGCAATTATGAAGTTGAACCCTGGGCTCAGAAAACTTATTCTGGCTTAGAAAGGTTCTAAGAATGTAACTGCACAGATTAAAAAATCTAATACAAATGAATAATACCAGAAACAACACATCTTAACAAGAGGCAAGCCCCTTGTCTTAGAGATAGGAACCCAGAACAATCTCATCTTCTGTCCATATTTACTTAATGCACCAATGAGGCTGACAAATTTGGCAGTCTGGCCTTATATTCTCCACTTACTAAAATGAAATATGTGTGACCACCTCTCCAAGCTGCTTTGAGAGCGGCTACCTATTCACTTTGGACATAAGAGACTTCTGCAAAATTTTCCACTTCTCAAAAAGCTCTTTTCAGTGTTGGCAGCTCCCACAGCAAGGTCTGAGACTGCGGCTGCCTTCGGTGTTTATAAAGCCTGAGGGACAGACATCCACGCCACGCACTGCAGCACAGTGGAGAGGTGCCAAGGCCGGGTGCCGGGGCATCCCAATCGGCCGCTCACAGCATCACGTTGCTCCATGCAGGCCTGTATTGGGGAGGCGGGCTGAGCATTTTCACAAGGGCTGAACTGGGCCCTGGGGGAGCTGCTTTGTTCTTCTTGGCCAGAAGTGCCTAAAAGTTGTGCAAAGAGAGCACAGGTGCAGATTACATTCATGCTCGGGGAGGGATGTGATTGCTATTCCCTGCTGTAAACCTTTCCACAAAGAGGTTCTTGATGGCAAAGAGCGGCCCAGAGTGTTACCTCTTTGACCACCTGGCTGGCTAATGCCTGTGTGCTGCTGCAGTTCGGGAGGGCTTGAGCTCTGCTCACGTGCGCTCTTCTTCCAGCTTGACAGTGCACGTGGAAAGAGGGGAAGGTGGTAGGAGTGAGTGGCAGAAACTGCTCTTTCCTTCTCCGGTAGGCTGCATGTTGAATGAGGTTGGCAGGATGTGCTCAGAACTGTCTTTGAAGGCAGCAGATAAAACTCCTCTTCCTCCTGGAAGGACTGTCTGTAACGTCACCCGCTTTGGGCAAGCTGTGGATCCAGGGGTCATTTCCTACCAGGTTCTTTTGGTCGATGTAGACCAAATACTAGTGCAGGAAGTGCCGCTGTTGAGGCTCACAGCATTTAAGTATGCAGATAGAAAGGCTTCAAACTCATCATGCTTATAAAGTCTTCCTGTAAGGCCTAGATCTAATTTAAAAGTTCCAATTAAATCTGTTCTGCATTTTGTTGGTGATGATATTTTATTTGCTTAAAAAAAAAGAGAGAGAGAAAGTCTGTTTTCTCCAGGCTTTTCTTTCTTCTGGATATGAAAACTGGAGTGGTGTAGTGCTAGCTGTGTTAGCTGGTCAAAACAGAGGAGGAGAAGTCATATCTGACACTGTTTTTTATATTTTTCTTGAGCCCCATCTCTTACTCTTTCAGTTTCCTATTCTCTCTATATGTTCCCTCCCCAGTTACTTTCATGTTACTGATAATCTGATCCAGACCCCTCACTGGGAGACTCTCCATTGACTTGAGCATGATTTGGGTGGTCCCAACACCTCACGCAAGGCCTCAGTCAGTCCCGGCCGTGATTCCCAACAACGCAAGTTGGGAAGATGACATTATCCTGTGAAGAAAATTAGTCCGGTAGTGGAGTTTCCAGTTTTCTTAGCATTTCTGATTTTCTCTCTACTATTAACTCAGCCTATGACTCTGGGCAGGTGACTGTCTCTGGTCTGCCCTGTCTATTTAACGGGATAATATGATACTTTTGCCTTTTTATTACACCCAATGTCAGGAAGATTAAAGAAAGTTTGAGAAGTGTTTGTAAATCCTGGCAAAAATGCAAACTATTATAGGTGACTGAAATGAAAAACAACAAAATAGCCATCTGGAAATGATAGTAATGGCAACAGAACTCTATTTGAAAGCAACATAAAAGCATAACTTACAATATTCATAGCATATCTGACTCAGCTTATATGTTTTCCATATATTAAAATCCCCATTTCTGAGACGCACGTAAAGAAGGCGTGATTTAGACTGCGGTTTGCCAAGCTGTGCTGCCCCAGGAAGGTTTGCCGCCAGGCACATCTAAGAAAGCTGCACGATGACTCCTGTGTGGTGAAGTCACCTGCATTTCTGTCTGCAGGCAATGGGCTACTGGCACCTGGGAGAGATGGTCTATCAGCTCCTTAGTCGTATTGTAATGTACATAGTTGTCTGCAGCACACTTTAGGGGACCTTAAGGCACATAGCCAATTAATGAAGAATTCACTATGTGAAGACTCACATAAAAGTCCCAAATGTAACACACCCTGACACGAAGCAAGAGCAAGTCTTTTTGGAGAGAGGGGCTCGAGTCTGGTGGGTTTGAATATGGTGATTTTGAGTCAGCATATGCAAAATTCAGTATTTCACTTTGAAGACTGTCTTTAGATTTAACATGTACTTAAAGAACTATAACAGTAAACAGATACTATGATCAGGTCCATTCTGCACTGATAACGTATCACTTTTACACCAGTTTGCATCACCATTTGGAAGGTATAAACGATCCCCCAAAATTCAAGGCAGGGGGAAGTCAGATTCCCAGGGCTGCATTCATTCTCCCATTCCCTAGGTCACCTTGCACTGTTTTGCTTTAGGAGTAAGATCACCTCGTGCCGTGTGCGCTTTGTCAGTGACAGCCCTTTCCCCTCTTCCATTTGATTCGGAAATGAACAGCACACTTGTGCAAATACTGAGTGCTTTCTAGTGCCATAGTGCTCCCAGGGAGCAGCTGAAAGGCGATCGTTTAGCTGAGCACAAAGTGATGGCACTCTGAGAAGTTTTGGTTATAGATGGAGATTTAGACAGTCACGTATGTGCTTTTCTGTAGTTGTAATAACTGGCCATAATGGCTGGATTTCTTAACACCACTCCATATTTTTTTATAATAATGCAAAGAACTATGACAAAATAATCTTTGCAAAAGAATGCAAGCTGAGTAAAGTGTAAATACACATGTGCAAGTATTGATCTGCAAGGTCTACAGCAGTTTAGCGTCATTCTGAAGAGTCAATCGCACTTTTCAAAATACCCAAAGTAGTCAAGACAGAGGCAATATGCCACTGTGTGAGTGGTTAAATTACAGGGCAATCTCACTTGCATGATTTCTGATAATGGAGTATGGAACATTTCAACTTTAGGTTGTTTTTGGATTCTACAAAAATGACTGAGAGTTATGACTGTTCTCTGTGAAATGGTGCAAGTCCCATTCTCCAAGTGGAAGATATCTCTCTCCTCTCTCTGTGTGTGTCCCCTTTCTTATATAATTCTCTATATAAATCACTTTTTGGTACTTTTGATGAAATAAATAAACACTTCACTAGCCCAGTGAAAGGTTGTGTAGAACCGGCCGCCACAACAGGAATGGAAAATAGAGAAGGTGGTTGTGAACTGGATGGATATCTTACCCCTGAGAGATCTGAAAAGGGTTAGCTTGTATAAACATTTCAAATAGTTTTAAAAGCATTTTTACACTACTGAGACCATGCAGTCTCATTGCATTGAGTGACTAAAACCTGAGCAACCTACTGCTTTTACTCTGTGCTAAATGAAACTGCTCTGCACAGCAGTTTCTTCATGACAGCGTGAGAGAATTGTCGCTGGTGCATCTGTTGGCACTGCATTTGTCTTGTCTCTACTTGCTGTGGCTCTGTGGTGAACACAGGATGTCTATCTGCAGGGCTCCGGTCACTAACTTGCACAACATTCACTCAGTTTTTAGCGTAGAGAATAATTGCACCACACCAGGAGGTAAGGACAGGTTGGTGTTCTGCACAGCTTGCTGGGTTTCAGTATTCTCTCTCTCTCAAACCAGGGAGCTCAAGCCAGGACAGTCTCTAACATACAAAGACACAGAAAGGCTGTGGGTAGTTTATTTGGCTTTCCAGTGGAAATCCAGACTGACACCTTTTGTAAAGAAATTGGTTCTTGGCCTGGATCTCTGCCATGGGGAAGCCTTGTGATGAACTCAGGTGGTGACCACAGTCATGGTTGAGCTGGACTCTACCAATTACAATCAGGATAAAATACAAAAGTGAGGTTTTTTTTTTAATTAAAAAAAAAATCCAAAGAGGAAATGGGCAAAGGAAAACTCTAAGCAATATGAGCACAGTTTCTATAAAATAGCACCAGATTTACTATTGTGCCCACTGTACTACAGATTATAATGCTGACAAGTCTCTGGTTAGTTGTCCTTATTACTCTTTGGGTCATGAGAAATAGAGTTACCTTCCTTGGTTTCGGGGTAAACACGGACTGTTTCTAGTTACCCACTGCACATCCATGATCTAGGATCATCCAGGGCTGCTGGCCATAGAAAGCCTCAAGCATGATCTGTGGCTGAGCCCACCCTGCTCCCCAAGGATAATGAGGTGATTATTTGATTTGCCTTTTGGTGGTGAATTTTTCTTTAATTAAGAGTTACTCAGTCTTTAGTTAAGCCCTTGTCAGAGAGCTGCTGGCTAGTCCCCACCAGAACACGCTCACCAAGGGCTGGTACAAACAGGACAGCCTGGCACAACACAGCAGGCCTTGGGCTGCCCATCTTCACGACACCAGCTGCAAGGGCCCTGGGAGCACTAAGAGGGCCCAACCGCCCTGAGCAGCCACAGCTGGGCCTCACACAGTGCCCAGCCCTTGGCCCCAGGCGCTCTATTTAAGCTCAGCCCTGGGCCTGTAGGCCTAGTCTAAGAGGTGCTCTGGGGTTGCTGCTTTTCACCTCAGCATGGCCGTGCTCCTGCCTGGCCTTGGGCCCTGTAGCCTGACTTCCCAGTGTGGTCTCTGAGCTGCCTTGTCATTGAGGGCCTCACAGGAGGCCCCTGGGCTGTGTCTGACCCTGGTTATTCTTGCTGGACCTGACTTGGCTGTGGACCTGCCTTATCACCATGATCTTGCCTGCTGCTCTGGGCTCTTGATGGAACCTGGCTGCTTCCTCCAGGCTGCCTGCTGGTCTTGCTCAGGTACTATGGGATGGGGCCCTTGCTCTGCTGGCTGTGCTGTTGTGCTCAGTCCTCTGTCCTTCAGGGAGCAGCTGACCCTGACACTGGTCAAAGTGCTACTTGGGAAGGTCTCCTTACTGTTGAATGCTGAGGTTTTTCCAAATGGAAGCCCTGGAATGCAATGCCATTTTGTTAATGAAGTCTAAATGTAGAGCTAGCATTAAATACATGGACCTGGCTCTTCAAAATTGTGGCAACCCGCAAATGTAGGTGATCACTGGAACTGTGTCGCTTCTGTCTCTTGAGCACTGACACTCTGGGGTTGATCAACTAGTGTAAGAGCCCTCAACACTGCAGATGAGGTGCTGCTTCTTGAAAAGAGAGCTTATGGTGCTGCTTTCCCCAGGAGGGTGGAAGTCCTTTGTGCAGCAAGGAGGAAATGGATGGCACTTCTGTGGAAGTGACAGCTTCTCATTGCTGGTTGTGCTCTCTGGCAGGTTACTCAGTTTGACAGCTGAGGGAAAACAGAGGAGTTAGCAGTTCTTTAGAGAAGGCAAGAAAACAAAAATCAAACATTTAGTTCCATCATCACTACTGCAGCTGTGCTGGGGATGTTTACAAGCTCCGAGACATGGAAAACGTGTCTACCTGCAAGCATGTGGAACAAGCTAGGGACCCACTAGGCAGCAAAGGACACAAGTAACAGGCAGAAGAGAAGCTGCCTGGGGCGATGACCTCAGTGAGCACTTTGCTAGAAAATGTGGAGCTGACATCTGCCCTCAGACACTTACGCACTGTTTCCAGTGGGATCAGTAGTCAAGACCAGTCAAGCAGGCAGGAGTCCCACACGGGGGCAGAGGCCAACAGGAGAAATAAAAGTTTGGTGCTTATGACTCTCTGGGGAAGGAAGTTGATTTTGCAACAACTGTACACAAACTCAGTAAACAGATCCTGCAAGGCAGTCTGAATTACTCAATAAGTGTCCAAGAGATCTGTCTTAGCTTCTATTTTGAGGAATTTTGTTCCTGAATTGCTCTAGTTTAAGTGTGTGTTTCTTGGTTTGGGTCCCACCTCTGTAATGGGGAGGGAAGGGTGAGAGTCTTGGCTCTGGAGTAAAGGTAGGTGCCATCTCTAGTGGTTCCCTTTGAAATTTTATTGAAGGGGAAATGTGTGTGAAGTTGTCCCTTCTTACCTGGAAGGGAAGAAATGCTGCCAGAGATTGACTTGAGTATAGTAGCAGCTTTGAATATGGAACAGACTCTTCAGCTAAGCTCCTTTCTTCCCTTTTTCCCTTCAGGCTTGTTCAGACCTCACCAGAAATTCTCCTGTATGTTTGCATCTGAATTTTTCCTAGAAAAGACTCTTCAAAAAAATGAATGTCATAGTTGTGCACATGAATATTGGCTGCAATTCAAATGTTGTGGGATGGCTATTAATTTCAAAGGGGTTTATATGTTGATTCTTCATGAGAACTAGTGTGGCTTATTTGATTTGTCCCAAATCCAGTTAGGTTGATAACTACATAGTTTTTGCTAATCCAGTGTGACTTGCAGTGCCAGGAGAACTCTCTGGGAGAAGCCTCCCAAAGCCTGTGGTGAGTGTGGCGTGGGAAGGACAGCAGAGGCTGGGCAGAGCCATGTGCTGTCCCTGCTCCCGTGGGATGCAGCGTTCTTGTGGCCTGGCCTCTTGGCACCCCATGCCACTGCCCAGGCCCTGCTTGCAGTGCTGCAAGTGGGAACCCTGCTTCCAAAACACAATGTCTCTTCTACTGTGCTGAGACACTTCCCTTTCTTTTGGTTTTAATTGCCCTGCAGTAACTCAGACAAATGCTTTAGCTCAGGCTTTAGCTTGAGTTGTTATCGCTTTGCCTGTGTGTTAGTCCTGGAGGGCTCAGGCCGAGTCTGTCGGACATGGGATGCTACTGTGAGAGCTTTCCTTTGAAAGATAAGTGCAGGGAGGATGTGTGAAAGATGCCAAAGTAAGTTATGACCTGTGTTAGAATGAGGAGAAATCAGATATTTTGGATAACTAGACAAAAAATGGAAGCCCTGCTACAGCTCTTCAGCGCAGATGAGCTAAGAGGGCCTGGAAATGGTGACTGTCCTGTAGCTGCTCTGACTGTAGCTTTCCTGATCTGCCCTCCTGGCTGGGCAGGTCTCTAAATGTGCTGGGGATGTTTGGAAAGGGAGGTCTGAAGAGGCTCTCAATGCTCTTCCAAAGCAAGGGGGCTTCCTTGCCTCTGAATGTGAGCAGAGGCAGGCAGAGCTGCTGAGCCTGTACAGTCCCATCCAGACCACCTGGGTTCTGTGCCTATGTTAGTGTCCCTGCCACCTCCAGTGCATCTCATCCTTCTGATCACCTTGCTCAGTGTTGGACTGTGCCTGTCACTATTGTGCTCTGAGTAGTTTTACTGCTGCTATGATAGAAGAATGAGCAAGGAGAGGGAGATGGTTCTCTACCCCACCATACCCTGCAAACACTTCCTGAGCTTCAGTTCTGCTGCACCAGGCAAGGAAGCGGAGACCAGTGCTCCAGGTCATACGGGGCCACATGTGCCACCTGGCAATCGCACCTTCCAGCAAACAGCACTGCCAACCCGAGGCTCCTCATCTCTAGACTTTAAAGAAGTAGAGAGAACTAGAGGGCTCACAGACAACTTGTGCACCCAAAAGGATGTGTTGTCAGGTCATCTTATGAATTATTTTTCTAATGGGCGCCATAATGGGTCACTAAGGGGACCATAGCAGCAATACATGGAAATATAGGCCCTTCTCAGGAAAAATAAGTGGTTTCTTGGACACACAAGAGAAATCATCCTCCTTTTCAATATTTAAAATAAAAATTGCTCACTTAGCTGTGATTTATTATTTTAGTTTGGGTCCAGCAAATGGAATGAATTCAGAAGGTTAAGCCTAGATGAGCTCATGCTGTTCAGCTGGATGATATTAGAAGTTAATCCCTTTGCGTGGTTCCACATTCTGTAATACCTCTCAAGCCTGACAATTGCAGCTCTATTTTAAAGCCTTTTAAAGATAATCTGCTGCAAATGCAGAGCTAGTTGAAATAAAGAATATATGTATTTTTAACGTAGAAAAAAACCCAGCACTTCTGCTCACATTTAAACTTTTTTTCTCAACTGACTTGCAAAATAGATTCAGGCTTCATTACAGCCTTGCAGTGGTAACTTGTCTAATCTATCAGCCATGTAGCCTCTTATCTTTTTTCACAAGGGTTTTAATTATTTAAGGGTGTTATTCAGTGTTCTTAATGGATTTGTTTTATGGTTATTAAATCACTTTTTTTGTTTTTTTGTTGCTGGCACTTAAAATGGCTATTTTATGGGATTTCTTTTAGAGGGCTCTTCGTGTTAATTGTAACTTGTGGTCATGATCTGAGTAACTTTATAGCCTTCTTGTTAAAGATTATCAATATCTAGTGGCTCTGCAGTGTGGACTGAGCTGCAGTGTGTGCTTGGTTGACCCAGGAGTCGCAGCAGGGGTTATTTGATTCCCATGCTAACAGAATGCTTTAGGGATTTGCTGCTTACATCTAAAATCCTCGTGCCAGGTTTCTGAGCCATCTACCCAACAGCTGATCCGCTCATCCAGGTTAACCTCCTTGTTTCCATCTGTGTCACAGGGCTCAGGATAGAGAGGAGACTGCCAAGAGCAGAATGGCTCTTTGAAGAACTGGGAACACCCAAATGCCCGGGGTGTTTGACACACCTCTGGGCTAAATATCAATTGAAGTAAGCTCATGTCTGAAAGAAAGCCAGAAGTGTTGTAAATGCTGGCTTATTGCTTAATTCTCTTGAGTTTTATTTACAGCTTCTGTGTAAAGAAAATGCTTATATGGCTGAAATGTGACCTGAGCAAATCATAATAACTTAAAATTAGAAAGAAAAGGACCAAATATTGGTCCTCATCTCTTAATGTCCAAGTTGAAATGCAAGATTCCCTAGAAGGCTATGCTTTGGATAACAGCTTATACATTAAATGTATTAGAGGAAAGAAAACTCCTTCCTGGCACTAGTAACTAGGCCAAGGCAGCTATGCAAAGCTCCTTGTGGGCATATGCTCTGTGTGGAAAAGCAAACCTGCAGGAACACCACAGGGGTGTTTATTTTCAAGAGACTATGATCTTTAAATCAGTCAAGTAATTCTGAGAGCTTCATGTTTTATTTGGGAATGATTAGGTTTGCCAGCGCTGAGAATGAAGCAGAAAGAGTGAAGCTTGGAAGGGAACTAAGTGATGAAGGAGAAACAGATGAGAGTTAAAAAGAAGGGTGTTCTTAGCCCCATGCTTCCCTGTTAAACGGGTGCTTCTTTTTTTCCATATATTTCCCTATCTCTCTTCCCATTCCCTTTTGTTTGCCTTCCTTCTCAGCACTGAATGGGTGAGAAGCAGAAAAGTGGCAGGGCAAGATCGCTGATGCTGGTTTCTTCATTTGCAGAAATATAGGTAGAAATTAAAGTTCTTTAAGGGATCTCCTGCTCTAGGCATTAAGGGTTGCATTGTGAGACTTGTAGGTTGCAGGTATACAGAACTGGCCAAGTTATGTATTTTACTGATGCTTTTGGTGTTAGAAAATCTAGTCTTAAAGGTCATGAGCCTAGCTAAACAGGGCAAAAAAGGAGATTGATCTTGATAAGATTTCACTGCCTTGTTAAGCTGGAATAGCTCAAGGCTGTAACTTAAAATTGTCTCCTCTGGTATAGGTTAGACTTTCCTACTTATGGCTGAACTTGGAACTTCAGAAATACTGGTTAGTTCCTCTGTGTCCCTGAATGACCTTTGGCAAATGCGGTCTCAGCGTGTCTGCTCAGCAGGAGCCCATGGGGGCAGAGGTGGGTGGCTGGTGCATGCAGCATCTCAGCGCCCCAAAGTGGTGATGAGCACATGGAGCGCTATAGGCACACTTATCTTCTGGTACTGTAAACCTGAAATTCATTGCTTATTTACTGTTATGATAGCTAACACATTTTAAATTGCTTTTAAGTGAGCATACCTAATAGGACTGCTGGGCTTTCCTATAAAGCAACTATAGCCTGAGCTGCAAGTGTAAATTAAGCTGTGTTCAAAGCTTTCCTGGTGGTGATTATTCATTTCAGTACCAGTCAGACTTTTTAGCAGGCTCTTGTTGCTTGCATGTCACAACTCTAACTTGCTTGCCAGCCTGTTCAGTGTAGTAGCTTGCATTGCCCCAAGGCTGCTGTAAAATCAGCTCATTGGGATAAGAATCCACTTGACAGTGTCAGCACCGCCAGCAGGAGAGGGGCTTACCACCCCAGTGCAGCGGACTGGGTGGCTGGTGTAAAATCCAGCCTTGGAAGTAGGAAATGTGCAGCTGTTCAACTTGGAACTCCGGGAGGTATTACTGCTTGCTGAGCACTGGGCTGCCAGCTCTTAATTTGAGACTCTGGTCTTATTTACACAGAGGGATGGTGGAGATCTCCAGGGACATGACCTTTAGAAGGTACCTTTCTGTTCCCTTGGGCATCAGGTAATGCATATGGAAGTGAAATGCATTGTGTCCAACAGGTGTCAAAACAGAAGCACATCTGGAATAGGAATACTTTCTGCTTGCTTAAAGGAATGTGTTTTTATTTAACTGGAGAGGATTTTCCCTTTGCCTTGGTGGAAGAATGCTTGTGTAGTGTAAGGTATCAAAGCTCTCAGCTCTTACTCTTTGCCACCTCTGATCCAAGATATGGAATCTCCGTTGGAACATCCCACAACAAATGAAAAAAATCAATTGATTTGCTAATCATCAAAACTATTTTGTAGTCCTGGAAGACTGGATGTGTCTTCCTCATTTTAAAAAACAGAGTACAATGTAAAGGTTCAGAGAGCTGCAAGACTTAATTTCAGCCAAAATATACAGTGGTTAAATTATAGTTTAAGTCCAAATGCTGAAATGTGGAGGTATTGTAACAAAACAGCAATAAAGGACATTTTTTGCTTATGATAACCTGTTGCCATCACTGCTTGAAAGCTCATAAGTAATATTAAGAATTAAAGGATCTTCTTGGCTAATATCTAGGTTAAAACAGCAATGAAAAAGGTTTTAGGTGGACTTTAGCACAAAAATGTTAATTATGAGGTACTTTGAAGACTGTTAAATTGCACCATATGCAAGGACTGTTTTTTTAAGGTTAAGTGTAATGATGAGAAACTCCAAGGAGTGCAGTGTGCTCTAGGTGCCCATGAGATAATCCGCAAAGGTCCATTCCAACCTCAATCATTCTGAGGTTTCAGACTTCAGCTCTTTCTAATGACAGATGAGGCTTAGAATCAGTGAGTGCTATATAATGCTGACTTGAAGAATTAATTTAAGTAAGAGTAAGATTGCTAACCAATTATCATGAGGTCTTTTTCCCTTGACTGAATGTCAGTGGGTGTCTCAGCAAAGCCAAAAAATGACAGATGACTAGAGAATAAAAGTGGGACTGAAAATGTAGAGGACAGTTACATCACTTACTCCAGAACAGTTTGGCCTCAGGAACCTGGGAGATGCATGCAAAGCTAAGACTAAATATATTGGAAATGTACTCCAGGAACTCTCACCATGAACCTCACTGAAATAAATATTTGTTTCAAGCAGATGAGCAGTAGTCTGCCCCTTTCCTCTTATTCCACTCTAGCCTCACTTCTTGTCTGGATACCCACTGAGTATAGCACAGATGTGAGTTGGAGCTGGCAGCAGTCCTGGAAAGTTGTAAGCGTCTGTTGCTAGTAAATAGAGATTGAGTGGCCGGAGAAGAGGCTGAGTGGAGCTTCCCTGCTGCCTCAGATGCTCTCCTGCAGGCTGGGCTTGGCTCTTGGGCCTTATTCCTGCTTACAGAAGGCATGGGGAGACCTAGTGCATCTGCTCCTGATCTCAGCTGAGGGTAGCAGTATGAACCAGGATACTGCAGTAAGCTTGTCTTGGACAGCATTTTTTAGCCAGTTATAAAATTGTAATCCTGATGGAACTTTTTTCCTATTTTTTTTCTCTGCACCCATGCATAACTCCCGGTGAAACATTTTGGGTTTCTTTGTGTAGAGCTATCTATCTAATACCATGTGAGGGGGCTGATT
>NW_010579692.1:0-15550 GCF_000705375.1 Tinamus guttatus
TGTTACAATTACCAGGAATTGAACTTTGTTCTTCTTATTTTCGTTATGTTCTTTTGACCTCCTTGTCAAAACTCGCACTTATCAGTTGTGCAGCCTTGGTGTACCAGCAATTTGTACTATGATCTTGCCCGTCTTCTCCGTAGTACACTTCCTCACAAAGCACAACTTACTCTTGGGGAAAATTAATTCTCAGAGCAGAGAGTTGCCCTAAAGTTCTGCTAAGTCATTCAAAATGTGCAGTGTTTGTTCAGGACTTAAAAGAACGGATTTTTTCCATAGTTTCCAATTGTGAGGTAAATGTGATGCACTTAGCTAAGTGAGGTGAGGGGAAATAACCTGGTCAGGTTTTATTCTGTCAGGTATTGTAACATCTTCTCCCAACAGCTTAGCAGAATTGGCTCATTTCAGGCCTTTTCTTCATTTTCTTTTGTCTCACAGGCTCCCTGCCTATCCTCTTCCTGTTTGTTTTACTCTTACAAACATCCATGAAAGCTATGGCTGGATTACTGGAAAACAACTCACATTGTATCTACTGTGCAGGATGGTGCATGGTTGGTCTTTGCTTTTATACTGAAAACTGTAAAATTTTCTGTCACCTGGGGAGAAGAGGTAATTTGGTCCTAGTTTCCAAGTAAACTGTAGATGAAAGAGACTTTGCCTGGTTTGTTGCGCTATAACCTTAGCCTAGAGCTTTAAAATATATATGATTTTGGTCTTTGAAAACATAACCTTTTCCTGCCACTTACTTTCTCTACACTTCATGCCTATTGAGAAACCCATGAAGAATACAAACACTGCAACACACTGGAAATGCCAACCAGCAAGCAGTACGTTTTGAGCATTAAAATAAAAACAATAACATTGTAAATTAACTTTAAAAGAGTTTTTCTTTTAGCTTCTGTTATTTTCTGCATTTAAAGTAGAGCAGTCAACAAAATTACTACTTTTCAGTAGTCTTTTGTAGTAGCCTGACTTTTAAAGTTTTAAACCAGGGAGAGGAACTCTAAATAGTAAAACTGGCCATGATTTTCATAAATTACTCCTACTTAGTCCCCATAACACCCTGTGGTGTTCTTGTGAGAATGTATTTTCTCAGAAGAAAATACATTCCCGTCACAGCTCTACACAACAGATCATTGCTCTCAGAGATTGGTCTTTTTGCTTCTTTTCTTGGCAGAGGATAACTTTTTAAGCTGCCTTGTTTCTCCTGGGGAAAGCTAAATCGTCTGAGCTCCAGAGCTGGGAATTCCTACTCT
Organism: Tinamus guttatus; assembly: GCF_000705375.1. The sequence continues at coordinate 1,257 of NW_010579692.1, forward strand.
ATGTAATACAGGGCACTCCATCTCCAACCTAAGCTTTGATTCACTTGGGAAATCCTCCGTCTCCTTCTCAGAAACACAGTGGGAAGGAAGGGGGGAAGTGCACCTGTGATCATCAGATACCTGGGCAATGCTGAACAAGAAAGGCTTTATTTTTCCCCGCCTGACTCTGAGGTGTTGCTTTTCTCATTTTTAAGTATCTGAGAGTAAGAGATGCAAGATGACATTCCTAGAAGAGAAATCTGTGAGCACGGCTATTTTTTTTTACCTGTTTTCACAAAGAGCCAAACAACAATTAGAAAGTAGTTGGATCTTCGAGAATAACGTTCTAATTCTCTCTGGTTTAACACTTTGGAAGCTACTGCTCAGTTAACCTTCCACAAATTTCATGTCTGCCCCTTGATCAGCCTAACAATCATGCACATTTGCAAATGCATGGTGGTGGGTAACCTTGTAGATAGAAAGTAACACAATACACTGACTTTCAAGTATAACTGAATATTCTGGGACACCATGATTCACCACAGGGAGGTTTTGTTTAAAAAAATATATATATATTATTATTTTTTACAGGCTAAGAAGAGCCTTCCCCTGTTTTTCTAGGGTACCAGCTCTCTGTGCCATCTTCCTCATGCTCCCATGTCCCTGCAAAAGCAGCAGAAGCTCAAGCCACATTCTCCTTCTAAATATCTCTTGCTCCTTGCCTGCACCATCACCTACAGCACAAGCACTTTTCAATCGTGCGAGTCAAGGGAATTTTACAGTCAGCAGGAGTGATGCTCCAGGTGGGAACTATGCTGCAAGCGGATTACACTGCTCAGCAATGGCATGGTCAAAAGATTTACACAGAGCCTGACTTTTGTCAGTGATTCATGCTTAGCAGAACTTTACTTCAAAGAGCTCCCCATTCCCCAGGCTCCTCATTTTCATCCTACATTTAATTTCACACAGTTCCTGAGCAATAAACAGTGTATGGGGGGTTGTTTGTTTGTTTGTTTTGCCTGGGTGATTTCCTTTTTTCCCCTCTTTTTAGTAGATGTTATTCCGGCTGCTCCCAGTAGTGCTGTCACTGATTAAAACCTGTCACTGATTAAAATGTCATGCTCTGGCACGTGATGTTCACGCTCACCCCCTGGGATCCATCTACAATCAATAAATCGTGTAGAGCACAGATTACCGGAGGTGCCACCCAGCCACCTTTGTCCAAGCAGTAGTTTGCTCACACTGGCAACCTTCCCAGCAGCTCTGCAGATGACAGGCCCAGCACAACCCAGCGCAGAAGCAATTTATTGGCAAAGATGTGCAGTGCCGCACTTGTAGCAGACAGCTGCCCTAACACATCCTGACAAGGAAGCGCCGATTGGGCTTGACATCTACACCGTATACAACTCTGCAACTTGCATACAAGTCCTTGGGGAGTGCATCGGAGGCCTGTTCCCCACTACAGATGCAGGTTAACAAGCCAAGTGTTTGCTAGCACTGCTGCTCCCTTGTTAATATAAACAACAGCAACTTGCTTGAGAGAGGAAGGCACAAAGTGACCTTCGGTGCCTGGCAGTTAGCGGTCTAAAATCCATCTACGAGCAGCACACAGTATCTTACAAGTCACAGGCTGGCGTTTAAAAAGAGCCAGAGCACAATCGTTACCTCCCCACAAAATATCTCAATTCGGCCTGCCACTTGGGCTATTATGTGTTTCCTCCCCGGCCGTCTGTGGCACTTGCTCCAGCTGCTTAGTGCCCGAGGACGGTGTCAGCAGCACAGTAAGGGCACGGAGGCACCAGCGAGCTCCGAAACAACGCGGCACAATGAGGCGCTCAGCGGTGCCACTCGAACACCCGCGCGCCCGCTACCCAGCTGAATGCACTAGCTTCCCTAGCGCTGCCAAGCCCTGTTTAGCCAAATGCTTCAGCAAGCTGCTGCTTTTCTAAGGGAACAGCCACGCTTAATGCAGCTATCCTGTGCATCAAGCAGAAAGATGCCAGGAACTTCAGCAAGGCGAAGGTGGTGTAAGAGTGGGTGCTGCTTCTAGGAGCTCACTTTGGCTTATTCTGCCTTCCGAAGTGTAGGATGCTCCCCGAGCATCTTCGCAAAGGGATGAAGCCACCCTGGGAGAATATATTCCCAGCAAACTTTTGGTCAAAGATTCACTTCAAAGAAAGCAAGAGGATTTATAAGGGAAATACCCTAACCCCAGTAAACTGCTTATTAAAAAGAACTTGAGCTGGTGCAAGTCATTTCAGGCACGATAGGTCTTAAGACCCAAAGATGTCTGAGACTTTCCTCTCTGCTTCCCACCTTGTTTCTGATAATCAACTCTGTAAATCTTACTCTCACTTATTAGTGAGTTACTCTATCAGCTGGTTTCCATCCTTATCTCCTAGCACTCTTGATGTAATATTATGTATCCTCAGGTTTTCACACCTGCATATTTCTTCTCCAAGAATCCTGGCTCCTCAGCAACCTTTCCAGATTAGACTGTTCTTCCCAGAATAGTACAGATCAGCTCTATCATCTGATATGAGGCTTCCCTTCAAGCAGTAGATTAAGATTTTTAATCTGTAAATCAACAGAACACCGCAACCAACATCGGCCAGATACTACAGCTTCTCTGTACTTAATATTGTATATTGTAATACTACTTCATGTGTTTCCCTATACTTCTCTCTCATCTTGGAAACTATGGGCTGCCGTATAAAAAGTCTTGTATCAGGGTCTGCAACCTGCTCACATTGACACAGAGGTCTTTAGCCTCTACCTACTATAAAAAAATGAAGCATTCTTCTCCTCTGACCCTCCTGACATAACAGCTACCACCATGAACTTCCTTAGCCACAATTTTCACATTCAGTTGTAGAGCTGGCAGCACATGCTAGCATATTTTGCATTCATCTTCCATTTAGCAACATGAAGAATAAGTTTGAAACAGGTTACAGCTACTACCAACACAAAGACTCATTTAGACAGCACTTTAACTTGAAGTTATCCCAGTCAATCCCAACACACAGCACCCTCTAAAAAGTCTTTGCTCTATTTCTAAAAACCTATACAGGAACTAATTTTGGTCGAGTATCTGACTGCACTTTTTAAATTAATTTAATTTAGCTTGGATTTGAGGTGAACAAGGAAAAGTGGGGAGGCAGGCAAGTACATGTAAGAAGCACCAGGAAAACCATGAACTTGAGCAAATAATCTATCAATTTCCTTTCATTACTATTCATCTGGTGTTGATACACAAGGTGATATTATATACTGAAGCATACAATTCATACATAGCAAGCTGAGATCTGCTGTACAAAGTCATCTATTTTTACCCTTCTGCTGCTTCTCAAGTGACAGTCACTTAATAAAGAAAATCTCTGGGAGTTCTGTGAACAAGTGCACTAAATATACAGTTATGTATCATTTCATTTCCAGTCCTATCACACTGGTGCCATTGTTCTCAAGGTTTCTCATAGAATCATAGAATGCTTAAGGTTCATAATGAAACTATGCATTTTCAGATATGCGCTAATATGTTGTCATTCACTGGCTCCTGGCTGAATATATCACACATGAGAATACATTTAACATTACATGTTAAAAGAAATTCCGCTTCAAAATAGAAAATTCCATTCTCTGAAACACATCTCTTGGTAAAGCTCAGACTGGAAAAATAAATTTAGATGGTCACTTGGCCAGGAATACAGTATGCTTTAAAATAAAAGATAGGAAACATCGAATCCTTCACAACCCTGGTTTTATCCATCACCAGAAAGCCCAACGAATCCCAAAAGCACTTATTTTGCCTTTAGCCAGTAGTTTGCCATAATCGGGCTTTTGCAAAGAATCCTTGAAGAATTCACTCAGGAAATCAGAGATATGTACTTTGAAATAAGAAACTCTTTTTGGTCTTAAGTGCTTGAAAACTTTGCTTCTTGTTGAGTAAATCTGAACGTGTGTTTAAACTGGCTACAGGAGATTAATTTCATGACTTCTCTATGCTATGTATATCATATATCACTTGCAGACTGTGGTTGGAGGTTTCAGAAGCCCATCCACAATGCTACATCAGATTGAATTGGGTGCGAGGCCGTTTAGGTGTCCCCTGATGAACCATCCAGATTAGCATCTGCAGAGAGCCAGATCATTCTTCTTTTTGTCCCTCTAACGCCTAACCAAACATCCAACAATGAAAAAAAAAAAAAAAAAAAAAAAAAAGAAAAAGCAACACCACCACCACAAACCCATTTCTTTGGAAATTGAGGAGAGCTGTAGTAGATTCCACATTGAGAGCTGCTCCTTGACTGTGTGAGTGGGAGGCCAGAAAACTCCATTTCACTGCTGGTTCTGCCATCAGCCTTCTGGGTGACCTGGGACACACACCTCATTTAGGTTGTCCAGACAATGTAGAAGTTAAGTCCTTTTCTAGAGAACTGCCTTTTGTTAGTCCTCAAAAGAGCCCCTGTTTTAGCACGTGTAAAATAAAGTTCCTATCACTTCCCTGGCTGAAAAGAGCTGCCAGGCTAAACTCAAATGAACTTGAGGCACTCGCTATAATAGGGGCTGCTATATAACTTAAGACAGAAAAATCCCACTTTCTCCCAGATTGTCTTTCTAGGGCCAATGCACTACACTGGAGAAGCCCGGCTGCCAACTACTATTGCTCAAACACGGTATTTAAGCCTGTACTTCCACGGACTTGCCTTCTGCGAGGGAAGGCTCTGGAAAGTTGCTATCTGAGGCTCGCACAGAAAGGTTATGGAGTTGACACTGCTCCAAATCAACTCTTGCCCCATCTGCTTCCCTAGCATCTGCTCCCCTAGCGTTTCCTGACTCCCCCCGGCGAAGGAAATTGATCTGCTGCATGCTGCTGCTGCTGAAGGGATGGGGAAGGAGGAAGCAGAACTGGAGCCAGGCCAAGCCCGTAAGTACCGCACAGGCCCTCTTGAGCAAACCTGTTCTGAACAGGGCACAGATCACTGGCAATGAGGACATTTTTGCATGCCTCCAAGGTCCCTGTGGAAGTGCCAAGCATGATTCTGACTTCTCTGGATCCTGGACATGGTATGTGACCAAGCGGGAAGGAATAGTCATTTCCTGTCACTTGAGAACAGAGTTAATATGCGGCTTACAAAAGAGCTCGAGACATTTTGATAAGGTCTAATACCCTAACGACTTTAACAGATGCCATAAGCGTGCCTGTCAGGGGAAAAAGAAAAAGAAGAAATTCAGCGATACACATGATCAGTGGCAAAGAAGGGAAAATTAAGTAAAAGCAACTAATTTATTAGAAGAGGAAATGAAGAAAATGGAAAAGAATTTGAATTATGAAATTAAACAATTTTACTATAGTCAGGAGACAGATCATGCTTTTCAAATATGGGTGAACCTCTGAATGCAGAAGTATTGATAGAGACGTTTAAATAGTGATGAGGCCAAAAAGAAAGCTCAGAATAGAACCAAGGTCCTGGACATCACCTTCTGCTCTACAGGTTAAATAAAATCTCAGCACTCACTGGAAAGGTCTCATGAATGGGATCCTGATGATGGCCTGGTAAAGCCAACAGATCAACTATGGTATCAGACAAGCAGTAGCAGCAGAAAGAGTTAGATCATCTGAATCAAACTTCTTTCTCACAAATCTTGTGAAGATCTGGATCTATAATTCCCCAAGTTGTCACTGAATAATGTAATCCTCCCTTGAAATACTGAACCAGGAGTCCAGACATAGTATTTAATTAGTATCTCAATTAACAGCTAAATGTTTGCTCATCAAATTCAATAAAGATCAAGCAGCTGAATTTTGAGACAAGTGGCCATGTCATCAATGATTTCCCAAGGGGCGGTTTATTTGAAGGTTAGCAATTCAAACAGAGGGTTCTAAAAAAGCAATTAATCAGTATAAATACTTTTGGCTGCAGACATTATCCCTGCAAGGAAGTGTCCAATTCACTTGATCTTAATGAACTAAAATGGATTTCATGCATCAAAGCAACAGAACAGTCCTAAACTGCAGTAACCAAGTTCAGAGAGGTCATATACCTCTAAACAATATTTTCTATTGAACTGTAGAAAATCAGCAAGTGATTCACTAAGAAAAAAAAATAACTGCATCAGAAGGTCAAGGTGAGAAAGAGTAGTAAGGTGTGGAATTTCATATTAAAATAAATGCTCTGCTGGTTAAAAATACGCTATTCAAATGAAAGTCTTAGACTTTCCTGGTCACCTTTTAAACCACCAGTTGTCAGTCTATCTTGCGAATGAGACTTCTCTACCTCTGGTCACTGGGAGGGCAAGTGTAGAAGACAGCAATGAAGAACCACCCAGATGTACAAGGAGACAATCCTGACTTCAAGCAAACTCTTCTCTTTCATGCGTACTATCCAGTCTGACATTTACAAGTTGCATGCATTGTTCTAGTGATTTTATATCATTGGAAAACTAACAATAAGCTTTGGGAAAATGAACCATGAAATTCTCTATTTCTATCATGCACAAACACCCTCCCATCATCAAGGATGTTGAAGTCTGACAGTAAGCAAACGAGCTCTGTGCATATCTGTTTACCTGGCACCTCTCTGTATGATCTAGAGGAGGTTTTCTCTGGAGTTTGGTGCAAAAAGAAAATCAGACTTTATAGCAGGTTTATGGTTAAATGCTGTAGAGAAAATGCAAGCAAATTGTATTAGTTCAACTTCTTCTGTTCATCAGATATATAATCCTATAAAGAGAGAAAAATAATTTCATTAACTCCACGAATGCATGCTGATTTGTAATGATAGGTTAAATCCACATATTGTGGACATTTCTAAATTAACTCTTTCATTAAATTGCTCAGCTGCCAATCTAGCCAATCTACAGTGTCCATTTGCCATTTTATCTTATTTACTGTCAGAGATTTATCTGTTACAGGCAGACATTGGTTTAGCTGTCTGCAAATAGACAACTAGATTTATTGCAAACTTCTTTCAAAGTCTTTTACTCAGGCTTCTGCCAATTACACAAGAGGCTTGAAATCAGAAATCAAATTCAAGATGAACACACTCTGAACTAATAAAATTGAACTAAAACAGCTTGGCACCATCTCTAATGATGGTGTGAAATAGGGCTACACAAATAATTGATTTCTCAGCTGGGTTGCTATTTAAAAAAAAAAAGCCCTAATTAGAATAATTTTTATTTGGTCTTTTTCCTTCTTTGTTTTAAAGAAAGACAAAAGGTTAGCTTTGTTTGCCCTGAAATAAGTAACTGTGCTGCCACATTGATGTTTTTAACCCAAAATAATATGATAAGCATCGTTCACAAAAGAAAGGGAGCAGAAGAGGTTGCTGTATGGTGTCCCAGGGTTTGGAGTGCTGGCTTGAGATGCAGGAGCCCCTTTGCCGCATGTGGCACAACGAGGATGCAGATTTGTGCCCCTCCTTGGAAGGGAATTAGTGGTTACAGACACTGCTCTGTCCTGGTGGGGGACAGAGGACCCAGCTTTGATAGCACAGCCCCTGGGAGGAGGGTTGCTTTGGCCTCCAGTGTTTCTCTGCGCTGCTCTGTCTTGCTCCTAAGAGCCACAAACGCCTGAGTGGGGCTGTGTGAGTGGGACCGACTCATACAACCATTCCCTGCTGCCATTGGCATGAATGAGGAGGGGGAAAGCTTCTTCCAGCATGACAAGCAGCACACCAGGCTTTTCAACAGCTTTATACAGCATAGCCCAGATCTCTAAATCATTTTTTTCCATCGCTCCAGTAATTTAAGAGTCATAGATTCATGATTCAATTCCCCAAATACCCAGACAATCCAGGTCAAGGTTACCATTGAATCATAAGCATCATGAAACGCCTTGCTTTACTTCTCATGCAGTGTCTTTCTTTCCTACCGTTCTTTGTATTCTTGCCTAAGGTTACAAGCAGGCCTCCCAGCACAGGAGCATCTTAACTTCCCCTCCTCACTGCGGACAGAAATTGTTCTCCGTTTCTCACCCCCATGCTCAGTGCACAAACATACAGCTGCTTCAAAATTGACAGCTTCCTATTTTTAGGCAGGGAGAATTGCAGAGACATAGAGTGCTGTTGGAGGAAAGGAAAACAGGCAGCATGATCTAACCACTGAAGGACAAAACAGGCATCACGATCCGGCTGTCCTAGGTAGAGCTTGGAAACAATATGATTAGGGGAAGAAAAGAGGGTGAAGTGTTCCTCCCACTGTTCCTATGCTGCTTATTTACTGCCTGAAAGGTGCCCTCACCTACAAGGAGAGGCCATAAAGAAAGTTTAAGAAGCCCAAAAAAATTCGCAGGCTGCGGCAGAGCAGGCACCTCGGTCAGGGTGCAGCCTGAGTTCTGTGTCTCATCCAATGTGCTATATGCAGAGTCACCACTCCAGATGACATGTGCATAATGAAGCCTGTTAACCCTCCAGACAATATGGGAAGATGAGCTATAAAAGCTGTCCAATGCGTCTTTAGCAAGCACGCTCTGCTGCATTTCCTCCGAGGGCTTCAGCAACAGCTGTGAGCCAGCACCACCTCACCCGGGCATCAACAGCAAGATATTTTTCTCAAGTCTGTGTTCAAGTCTTTGAGGTATTTCAGAAAGGGAGATGAGAGACAGCACAGCTTAACATATTTTAGTTAGAAAGATGAAAGATAGTGCGACATCTGCAGACGTGACCTTTTATATCACTCTTGCTAGGTAACTACATCCTGTGTTTAAGAGCTGAATATAGCTCCAAGAGGATTTAGTTCCTGACAAGAGCCTTAGCACTGCGTACAAAAATTTTGCGAAACCCAAGACCTAGGTCCCAAAGGAGAAGAAAGAGGCATGCCAAGTCAGCTGTTATCCAAAACAGGGCTTGAACAGAAAACTCATTGCCACAGAATCGCTCCCTAAAGTAAGGGGGAAAGGTTTTTTTTCTCTTATTAGACACTTCCATTAAACTGGAGGACAATATTTAACCTCAATGATTCACCCACCTGTATCGATCTGTACTATTGAAATTAATTGGGCGCATCTATCTTTTATGTAGTTACTATGAAATAACATCTCTCTCATGAGCACCTTTCCAACAGTAGAGCTCAAATTTTTTGATGAAAATAAATCAGCTTCTTTATTCCCCCTTAGTAAGCGAGAACAGAAAGACAGAAAGACGGAAGGGATTATCTTAAGGTCTCTCAGCAAGCCAGCAGAAGGCATGAAAGGACCTGGGTGGCCAAGATCCTGGCCCAGCACTAACCACTAGTGCACGCTGCCCGAGTCCTGGGGCTTGACAGAGATGGCTCTGGCTGCGGGGATGCAGCCTTGAGCGGGGCAGTCCTCCCTCATCCCATCCCACAGCAACAGCCTGCAGCTGAAAAAAGCTGAATATTAGTCTTTGGAAGCAGTATCTTTAAAAGGGTACAGAGAACAGATGTCCATGTGTTACAATTCTAATATAAATATCAAGTCCATTACTTCTGCTGCCAGCATTTGGATTGCAACTTCAGTTTTCCCACAAAGGGAATGCATAAGGAAAGCACAGATGGGGAAATGTTAGTTAAGCCACCAACAAAAGTTACTGCTTTTTCTTCTTCTTTTTTTTTTTTCCTGCAAAAAGAAACCTCATTTCTGAAACACACAAACATAATAAGCAAACTGCAAATAAGCAAAAGAGTAGAAGTTCTTCCAGTTCCAAAGGAACTGTGGATAAAATTTGTAATTAACAGCTTTTTAAAGAACACGACGTCAGAAAAGCAATCCTCCCTGTTTCTGCAGAGCTGTGTTTTTTTTTTCTCCCCCCAAAAAATCAATGTTTATCTCCATATATATGAAATAAAAGGCAGTTCCTAGAATAGGTCCTGAAATTATTTCCAGTTTTCTAAAAATATTTAGAATTTTGCAGAAATACTCTGACACAATCTGAATGGGGCTCTTTATTTTATTTATTTATTTTTTTTAACCCCAAGCCAAGATAGGACAACTGCTTTCTAAAGGCTCTCAGGAGCAAGAGGAAGACCTTCAAAGTGCTCTCAAACTGAAAAATGTTTACCTCAGAGAATAGCTCCTTGGAACACTCCGCTTTCAAAGTCATTTAGGCATTGCTAAAAATCTTCCCAAAAACTGCATGGACACATACAAAAAGTTTAAAGTCATGCCCCACAGTGTCAGTGAGAATAAAAATCTCATCTAGCCTGTAGGAAGAAAGATTGGGTTGGCATACACAAAGATCAAACCTTACACAGTGACACGGTGGGGTAAACTCTAAGGGTCAGAGGAAGCAGAAAGGGTGAAACTGAAGCAAACTCTAAGACTCTGACAAAGAAGCAGTTTTGAGGCATTTGACTAAGATGGCCATTTCCTACAATCTATCAGCTCATTTGCAGTCCCCAGTTCTTTGAGTTCTGCTGTTCGTAGAAGAAAAAAGTAGACTTTACAGATTCAGTTACCCTAATGGCATTCATTGCCCAGGGCAAGAAATTCTCAGCAAAATAAGGGAAATTCATACTTGCAATACTGCAATCTCCAGGAACAAGTGTCGCCAGTAACTAAGGAAAATGTTCAGCATGTAAGGAGAAGGGAACAATTTTTCTCTTTACAAAAATTGCAAACCTTCAAGCCACTCAGCATATGTGACAGAACACAAGAAATTTGTCAAGATTTATCAACAAGAGGCAAAGGGAACAAATTGAAATACAGGGAATTACACTTAAACATAAGAAGAAAAACTTTTTTTACTATGAAGTTGCTGAGCACTGGAACAGGTTGTCTGCAGAGATGTCAGGGTTTCCCCCTTTAGAGATATTCAAAGGCCAGCTGGACAGAGCCCTGGGCAACCTGCTCTAGGTGACCTTGCTGGATGCAGGGTTGGACCAGATCATCTGCGGAGACTCCTTCCTGTCCCAAGTATTTTGAGTCATAAGAAAAATAATCTGATGCTGGTAAAAAGCTTCCTTGTGATACTTCTAGTTGCTGTGTTTACCTCCAATAGCAATTGAAACCGAATCATGACAAACACACTTCCATTCCCTTGCGTGCTCTGCTCCCCTCTTCCCTCGAAACAGATACGAAAGATTTAAAGTAACACTTTCTGCTATATCTGTGGGTGCACAGGAAAAAAAGGCAGTCTTCACTTCCTCTGGTAAGGACCCTGTAGTACAGTACAATATACAGTTAGCAACTTTCACAAGCTACCTGCCCAGCATTAATCCATTGATGCTCATCTAAACAGGGAAAATCTGCAGCTTTCAAAGCTCACCTGGACCACAGTGACTGCCCTCACCCTCATGGACCACCTGTAATGGCCACAGAAAAAGAAAGTAGCCTTTTTCTGCCAAATAGGATAGTAAGATCCTAGACTGACAACCAAAATAATTCTTTGCAGAGAATGAATCAAATAGATCTCTAAACTACCCCTTCCCAAGTGTGGGAGAATAAGGTGTCAAGCAGTCAAGGTGTCAGTTTACTTCACCTGCCACTAAGTGTTTTTGGCTATTGGATGAGACAGCTCACAAGCAGGTCTACTATCACAAAATAGGAACATACTAAGGACTTTTCACATTACCCTCTAAAAAATTAGCTGAGAAATACAATTTGGGAAACAGAAATGTAGATGTGAAGCAGCGATTACCATATTTTTCTGCCAACTGGAGGCAGTTTTGGATCACTGACCCGCTTATCGTGTTTTCCTTTCACGAGGATTAAGAAAAAGTAAAAAGAACCATTCTAAAGTTTAAAAAAGATCTTATAACCCATATTTATCTGAATGATAAACACCAGTCACTAGTAGCACATTTTATACGTAGATTTCCCTTAAAAACTCTTTGCTGTTTAAGTGCTTCTTCAATAATCTACATAAATCAACTGTTTAGCTGGACTGTCTCAATGAATAAAAATAAATGTGAAGAACACAAAGTGCACCTGTTCCAAAGATTAGTTTATTTAATTTTCAAAGCCTGAAAAGACACACAAATTGTTTCTTGTCAGATGCTTAGGACAAAATATTGTTCCTTTCAAAGGAACAAAATTCTATATCGAAACACAGGAGGGTGTACAGAAGGCATACTTGTTGGAAGGATGCAACTTCAAAATAAATATTAATGCTGTTGTTATAGATTTATTTTATAGGTTGTGAAACACTAGTGGAAAGTAAACTTAAGTGTTTTTCAGAATAAGTGCTGAAGCAATGCCAGCACAGTGGCTGCATCCCACTGTGAAAGGGAGCTGAAGAAACCAATGCCTTTGCTTTCTGCTTCGTGGCTTAACTGACTTGGTAGAAGATCAAAGCAATAGCCTGTGTAATTACCAACTTTCTCCCATAGTAGAAGGGCTCATTCTTTGAGGAGTTATGGTGTTGACCAGATTTTTGTTCCAGCAAATTCTTTTTTTCATCAAGGGGCGCTTAACATGTCATAGAGTGGGGGAGAAGGGAAGAGCAAGAAATGATGTAGAAGTAAATGACATATGTCCCAGAGGAAATTGCCAGTATTTGTTCAGGTGGAAAAACATACTAAAGACAACAAGTGTTTAGTGCCTTGTATGCATGTTGTGAACACCAAGGAGCCATACATAACAATCTTTTGTCACAATGCAAGACAATGCATTTCTTTCAAAGCAAGGCCAGTATCTTCTCATCCTTCACATACTCGGCCATCGGTCTGTACTTAAAAGCCAGTAAATTGTAATCACCAACTTGTTCTGTGCATGTTCTGGTAAACTTACTACTCAATCATTATGATTACTTGTAAGCTATAACAACTTCCATGATTTCCTGGAGTTCACAGATCCAATGGACTGTGCTTCATTGGATGGAGATACATGGAGGGTTTAGCAGCCCAGGTGTTTTCTTTTTTTCCAGTCTTACCAATAAGAAACAAAGATCTCCAAGATTCTCAAGGATGAAATTATTCGAACAAATATTCCAAAATTATTCCAATATTCTGGAAGTTTCCACAAAGCAGATGTGCTTAATCAATCCCACTCCTTCACTGCCAAAGTAAGTACCAAAGTCACTTCTTGTGGATAATGAAATGACAGCACAAGAAACAGATCACTTAAGCCTTCTCTTGAAGTCCATGTTTAAACAATTAGATGCAAGTGCTTTCTAATGGTAGAGGTGGTCTCCAGCTACTGACCCTGCATGCTTTGACAACTTGACATGCAAAGTTGATTTTTTTCCTCATCATTGGATGAAAAAGAAAAGGCTTTATTGCCATGACTGAAATGCAAACACTAATTTTAATGAAAGGAGCTAAATTCTAGCACCATTCTAGGAAATAAAAAATAATAGATGATTCCTTACAGCACCTTTCTGATACAACAGAATAGCAGAAAAAGATGCTTCCTAGTTCCAATCAAAAGATGTTTAAGCAGTTCACTGACCGGAACAGGGATTTCTAATCCCTGACTTTGTGAAATTAGAAATAAACATTAGTAGGACTCCAGGAGCTCCTACAAGAGAGAACAAGGCAGTGTTTTGGTGGCTGACAGCGCACACAAATGTGGTGCTGTCCGAGGTACTGCCAGACATGGCGATTTCTTCTGCACCGCCGCCACGTACAGATAAGGAAAGGCTTAATTGCAGATATGGAAGGAAGTGTGAATGGCTGGTGGACAGTCCTAAATTTAAGAAATTCCCTGTCCCCTCTCCTCTCTCCACGATAGCACATTACAAGACCCTCCACAAGACTGTTCTCTATTTATCCAACACATAACAGGCATTCTTATTTTAATGTTTTTTAATGGAAAATAAGCCATTTATTGGATTCTCATGCACCCTGCTTTCTATTAATCTCTTTGTTCAGTCTGCTCTGTTAACTACCACACAGGAGAAGAATGAAGGGCAGGAGTGGAAAACAGTCTTGGTTCTTGTAAAAAAATACACCACCAATCCATGTGTTGAAAATGTTGCAGTTGAAAGCCGCAGTGGTAGTGGTGGTGGCGGGGGGAAGGAGATATCAAAAAAAAGTATTGGATTCACAAACAGTCTGTGGACTGTAGGTCCGATCACCTTCCTAGGAGCGAATCGAGTTCCCAAATAGTGTGATCCACTATAAGCTCGACCCTGGCAGTATCGGATTCACGAACAGTCTGTGGACTGTAGGTCCGATCACCTTCCTAGGAGCGAATCGAGTTCCCAAATAGTGTGATCCACTATAAGCTCGACCCTGGCAGTATCGGATTCACGAACAGTCTGTGGACTGTAGGTCCGATCACCTTCCTAGGAGCGAATCGAGTTCCCAAATAGTGTGATCCACTATAAGCTCGACTCTGGCAGTATCGGATTCACGAACAGTCGTGGACCGTAGGTCCGATCGCCTTCCTAGGAGCGAATCGAGTTCCCAAATAG
>NW_010579692.1:16187-38429 GCF_000705375.1 Tinamus guttatus
TCACCCCACTCCATCCTCCGTTACTCCCCTTTGCAGCTGCGAGGAGGGCAGATTGCGTTGCCCAGGGAACCGTGGAGGAACAGAATCCGTGCATACCAACCATCCTGGAAGTGGCAACTGTGCAGCACCCCAAGCAGGCCTCTGTAATGCCAGAGCTGTATTAGGCCCTAGTTTTCCTCTCAGTTCCTGCTTTCAAACAATTCTTCCACAAACACTCCTTCCACAATCCATATCAGAGAAAACTGAAAATCAGTTGAGAAACAAGTGGGAGTAAAGAGCTACAGACAGCTCCATGGCCAAGTGACTTCCTGATCTACAACACCATCCTTTATTACTCAGCTAAATTCCTTCCCAGTTGTAGTTACAGGCTCCCATACAGTAGTTTGGCACAGCTGTCGCTGACTCCTCTACCTTGCCACATCCTGGACCTGACTTCTTCATTTTCAGCTGAAGCAGCATGAGGAGGAAGCAGAGGAAGAGATATCCTAAAAAGAATATACAGTGACATCCTACTAAACTGTGGATGACATTTTCCCCCTGAAATCACATTCCCTTTTACTCTTCCTAACATAAAGTAGAGCCAGTCTTACCTGGGCCCCAGGGACATTGACAGGGCTTAATTTAGCCAGCTGGACCCTCCTCACTCAAAGGCCTACCCTGAACAGTACCACGGCAATGTCCATGCCCAGCCCGGAATCACGCTGCCCTGATGGGGCTCCCTGAGCATCTACTCACCATGTGAGGCCACTGAGGAACATCACTGCCCTCTGCCTGGCTCAAAGGGTCCTCTCATGTGCAGGAGTCATCCTTGGCTACTAGTTAGCTAGACGGCTACAGTTAGACTCATCACTTCAGGAAGCCTATTGCATTATCTAGAGAAACAAACCTTAATATATACAACTTACCTAGCTGAAATGAACAGCCAATGGAAAAACATTTTTCTTCCATTATCACATCAACCACCATCAATAATGGTGGTTATTAACAAATGACTTTTTTCTGCTTCCAAAACATTCCCACCAGCCCCTGCCATTTCATACTCATTTGCCTTCATCTTCCTCATCAGCCCTATTATTTTTCTTTCATTCTGACACCTTAGCTTCTTCACTTCCTTCAGAAAAGAAGTACAGCTAAATTTTCTAAGACAGGTGCAAAACTCCCCAGTGAAAACCCCAAAGTGTCTTTTTCACGAGTGACCTCTTCTTTATAGAATCACCTCTTGCATTATCACCCCCCTATGATATCACCTAAATTGCTGTTGTTTGCAGAAGAGAGCTTATTATCATTTATTCCTCCAGATGTAATAGAGTAAGACTGCTGCCTTGCTGGGTAATTGATGACAACTATTACAATAACAGAAAATCAGATTTTTTTTTTTTGCTACTAAATTAAACAACTAAAGTGAGAGCAAGTGGAAGTGATGACTACCTAAGAGCTGTCAAAGTCTGTAATTAGTACCCTATTCAGAGCTAAAGGAAATGCTTCTAAAGCAGCACTGAGTTCTAGGTTTTTATTTTATTTTATTGAGAATTGGAAGGAGAAAACCTCATATGAGAAAGACTGGCTCCAAGGCTTCCGTGTGATTATTTCAATCCTGAAACTTAAATTTTTCACAGGTTTACTGACCACATTAAAAATAATACAGTCAGATTTTATTTCCATTTTGGTCAATTTGTGGAAAATCCCAAAACAATCAAATCGTGCAGCTCTGCTGCAATCAAATTTACTTGATTTTTCTCAACCTTCTGTTCCTTTCCACATATTTAAAACAGCAAGAAAAGGCTTGTGGCCAAGGCTTCAGCATGTCCACCTATCCATGAGAAACAAATATTTCTTTCTTCAGTCACATACTGAGAAGTAAACAAAAGTATCACCAAAATTTTATTGTTAAGATGGATTTAGGGCAATACTTTCATCACAACTATATAAAAGCCCTAATCCGGCTGGGAACAAGAGCCAAAAGATGTAGCAGATAGGACTCACCATTTCACAAGTAATTGATTGCCTGTGGCAAGCAAGACCTTGACTGAAAAACAGGAGAGACCATTGGGAAAGCTATTCAGTAGAGATGCATCCTTCCATGTTTCTCGGGTGGAGAAGGTGCTGGAGCTGCACCAGAAGAAATGGGAGGTCCTCCCTCCCCCGGGACATTTATTCATCAGCTGTTTTGTGCTAGCTCATGGGAAGCTCTGTCAAAGGAAGATACCATGAGCAAGTTACCTCAGTTGCAGTGTATATCTCAAGCACAAGCTGTGTCTTTACCAGTAAGTGCTGTTTCAATTGTGTAATACAGGCTTGCATGTTAGGCAAAACCTTTCTCTTCAAGGATGTCTTACTTTTTATCACCATCTTTCTAAGATGACACCACAAGCAGTGAAGCTCATTACAAAACAAGAGTAGACATCTAGATTTTGAGTGTCACCCTTGCTGATGACCTTTCTATACAGAACATATTTTATTTTCATAGATGTTTAATTCATTGTATACCAATACATGTATCGGATCCTAAGTTTGAAGCTAAATATTTTTCAGGAGCATCTTTGGTCTACACGGACTTTTCTGGATAACCGGTCACGGCTGGAGTTGGGAAAACCCCACATTAGGAAGCAAATAAACAAGTGTATTTCATTAAGAGCAATCCTCAAAACATCACTTTTATAATTAAGGTGTTATCAAGGAACTCCAAACCCTTCAGAGTTATCAGAATTATCTAAAAATCCAGTGTTTTTTGTCAGCCACTTGGACTTTAAAGAATTTTTCTGTCAGCCAGTCTTAAAAGGATCAGGCTCCAGACAAACTGACTGTTAATAATGACAACATAAGTTACATCCTTTTTGCTACACACTGAGCCTGGACAGGTTGATGTCCTCCGCAGAGACAAACCACTAGTAAGTACAGAGCCCATACAATCGAGTTGTACAGTTCCTTTTTTCACTCACTACAAGGAAAGCCTCCTTTCTCTTATCCCTCTTGACAGATAATTTCTCTGAAATCAAGTTGGCTAAGCTTTTCAGCTACAATCCATCACTAAGCAGATAGAAACCTTGTGAAAACCTGTCATCTCCAGCCTTACTGGAAATTTTTTCCACTCATAAACAGTAAATTGATACCTGGACTCAAAACGTGCCTTTTCAGGTCACATCTTTTTAACAAAAATGTCACCAGCTACTAAAACGCTGATTATATTTTGTCTCATATTTTTCTTCTGTCTATTCAGACTGTAGGCTTGGTAGCATGAGGACTTCCTCCATGTACTTTTCTAAGCAACTAAATTCCCAGTATTCATTATGGCCTTCACATACTACAGCTACGTAATACCATAACAGAACATTAAAAGGTAATTTACTGACAGTGACTACAGTTGTACACACAACCTGCTAATCATGTTGTAACAGAAAAATACAGTATATAACATAAATATACAGAAATATATCATATTACATTTTTAAGAAGGGACTGAAGGCAACAAGGCAGAGTTAACAATAGGTAGCCCAATATTAAACATAGGCAGCCCAGACAGATTCTTTAAGTCTTTTTAGCTGTCATCAGTGTAGACTCCCCAGCTTCACCTGCTATTTTCTATAAGGCTTTACTATATAGACTATCAGCAAGCTTTACTCAAGTCCACTACAGACATAGAAGAAAAAAATATATAAACATTTCTTTATAACCAAAAAGATATTGCTATATTTGAAGGATATTTCTACATTTTTATCTCAGTCTACTCTTCTCTGATGTCCTCATGGATGAATTTTTCTAGACCTTGTCATTTCATTTTTCTGAAGTCTCCCTCCCACTGGTCCTTCTCCTGAAGGTACAATGTTCAAGTCTGTATATGATGCCCTTGTTGAAAAATAAGCAGCAAGCACATAGACATAAACAAGCACAGAGACAGAGGCTGCCGTCTTCATAGGCAATACTTGTAGCTACACTATTCAATGCTGCACTAATCTTTGGTGTGATTACTGGAGGAGTAGATATAACACATCTGTCTACCTGGAAATAGGATCTTATGCCATAAAGAGAGAGAGAAAATGCTCTTATCACACTTCAAAAGAAAAAATCAGTCTTTCAGTATACTGATTCCTTAGTGCTGTTTGAGCATTTCTTGCTTTTGGAGAGGCTGACTTCCATCAGCGAAGACTTCCCAAATTGTGTTCCCAGTTGTGTTGCACAATGAGGATAGAATTCTATTTTACATTTTTGAATGCTACATACAGCACTGATTTTCTAAGGAAGTTCATGTCATCAAGGATCTCTGATTCGACATATTCCCACATGCCTCCAAGAACCACGACTGTTGCTTATTTGGCATTTTGTTTTCAGAAGATGAGGTGGAACAGAGGAGCAGTCACAGAGTCTCTAAGCAAAGTGGATTCTATTAGAACAGCATAAACGAAATAGCAGGAGGAGCAGAAATTGAACTGTAGATCACTGAAGTGCTCATGTGTCAAAGAACAGAAGGGATGACTCACAAAAATCAGATGGAGAACAGGCACCTTGCACAATCCAGCTTCTCAGCAAAAGACTAGACTTGAAAATACTAAAACTGTTTCTTTAACAAATGACAAAGGCATTTCTGTTAATCTATCCCCATTTCTTGGTCACTTCCTCTGGCTCCTTGCAGGATTTGTTACTGAGCTCAAACAAACAGCACTGCTTCACCGGAGATTATGCAATCAGCCAGTTTCCCTTGATCCTCTCACTGATGTGCCAGGAATCATTCCATGCTAGAATTTAAAGTCAAGAGTCATCCTTACAGCAGGATGCACTACTGTCACTGTGATAGACTCACCTTCTTCACAAAACTATCTGTAGCAGAAAGATACATCTATATCACACTGGCCTCCAGGGAGCACTGAGTTCATTTATTCCTGTTACATTTTCCTATTTTTCATAAGTGTTTCTTTGTCATGTTAAATGCATTCTTCTTGCTAAAATTCACTAGACTAATTACCAAGGCCTAGAGCTTTAAGATTTGAACCATTAAATCATTACAAGAGCTATTAGGAGAGTTCTGTCCCGACATTTCACTTGCACTTTAAGTGGAGGTGGATTTTTTGTTTCTTATATTTCCTGTTTAAGCGGTGTACCTTGTCTCAGTACAAAAGAGTCATTCAAATGTCCAACTATAAATTTTTACAAAACCATGAATAATTCATGCAATGCAGGCAACCCGATTACCTCCCCTCCTACCCGCATGTGTGTATTCCAAAGGATTGATAACCATTTGTGAGCTCCATTTTCCCCTAAATTGCTTTCATGCAACACCAGAAGCAGGCATTCAATCAAAACGGCTGTCAACTTTGGAAAGGGAAGCAGACCCATTACCAGGCAGCAAGAATTCCTTCCTGGATTAAAAATGGTCTCCGGTGGGTTTTTGCCACGAGCGCCACCATCTCGCCTCTTTGCCTGAGTGCCATACACATGCTGTGAACCCAGAATGGCTCCAGCTGCAAGCTCAGCACTCTGAAGCACAGGCCATGCCTCCCAAATCCCGGAGTGGGGTGTCCCTTCTACTTATGAGCCACAAAGACCCAAAGGTCTGGAAGGTGCCACAGGACAGGAGGGCTCCAGCCCTGCTGCCACCAACCAAACCTCTCCGTGGGGGAGGAGGCCCATGCTCAGCTCTGCTATGCCAGCTCCTCTTCCCAAATATCCCAAACCAAAGCCTATCTCCTAGGCACCAGCCTTGCAGGCACCAAGTAACAGCGCAAGGGTCTCAGGCATGAGCCTTGCTGGTTGGCGCAGAGCTGGAACAACGCTCATGGCCACGAGGATTTAAACTTCCTACCTCTGTGCTGGCACACTGTGAAAGATCTGCAGGAGGTTTCCTCAGCATTCCTGACCTCATGTCTCTTCTTTTATTCCAGCTAGGTCACGGCCTGCTGCCGCACCTCTAGCACTGTTAACCTTCACTGAAACTTGAAGCTGCAGGCACTACCAAGCTACGGGTGAGTTCCTACCACTGTTACCATTGTTGATACTTTCTGGAGGAGGGGAGGAAGATAGCGAACGGATTTGAGCAAACCAAACCATTTCATAAATAGTTTCCCCAAAAACCTGCTTTGAAATAAACTAAATCACTTCAAAAATATTAGAGTTTTCAGTGATTAAAAATCTTAATTTAATCTAACATTTTTTAAAGATACTAAAATTTTTAGCAAGCCAGAGTTAAATATTATTTTACTGCTACCAGCAAGAGAATATCCAGGTATTTTTACAAGTTGTTCTCCATATTTACCTTAACATTTACATAAACTACCTAGAGACTACTGAAAATGCCCTTGCCAATAAGTTGCCCATTTTTTATTTTGAGACTTTTATTTATGACCTATGGATAAAACACCACGCAAATGCAATTTCAGATATTATGGATATAAGCAGTAATTTGTTTCTAATACTTGCAAGATAAAGAAGCAACATTTTAACCCTACAGCCTTAGCAGCAATCACCATCACATTCAGTTAAGTGACTTGGTGAAAGCCAGTAAAAGAATAAAAAAGCTTACACTCCAAAAAGCTTACAGTATTGTGTAACATCCAAGCAAAATAACACAACAGGCTTTGGTCGTTGCTTAGAAATAATCACAATACGTAGCTAAAAATTGTTTCATTCAAACCCTCAATAATTTCAGCTGAGAGCACTAGGTAAAGACATATATGTATGATTTAAATTGCCCTAAAATAGTGCTATCACAGGAAGTTACTTATACTACAGTGCTTTCAAGAGAGAGTTATGTGGTCTGGAGCACTTCTCAAAGAGATTGTCAGCAATGTGGACCATGCTGGACTGAGCCTCCCTCAGAGCTCTTCACTGCCTTATTACCAGGTTGTACTCGATCTGCCAGATAGCTTTGATTACATTGATAGCTGGCATCAGTTGACACCAGCTTTATGGCCACATCCTAATTCCATCACATCACTCCAATCACCCAGCTGGAAAAGTTTATCCAAAAATATACTGGGAACTTTAAAGAATGCGTTTCTCCTCCCTGGAAATGTTATGAAGTAAATCAGCTATGAACTAAGCTAAGAACAGAAATTTGTATGCAAGCCAATGTAAACTATCTCCACTGAACTTTTTTTTTTTTTTCCTCCTCTTTCCATATTCCCATTTTATCTAATGCAGGAAAATTCCTTTGGGCAGTTGTTACTTCTTTTGGCTTCTTTCTTACATTGCCAGAAACACCTCCCATCAACTTTCTCAGGAAATTACTAAAATAACATAAGTAATACAGGGCAAGTACTCATCATTATTCACTGGGATAAAGATTACTTTGGCTTTCTCTGTTTTTCTCCATGATTTCTCTTGGTGCATCAGTATAGTCCTTTGTTCTCTATGAACACCTCCGTCATTCTTCTATCTTTAGAGTAGCTTTATGACGTGTTATTATGCTCAGGAACTCATTATAGGCCAAAAGAGAAGCCAAGCCATTTGGGAAGCCAAGAATTTGAGCCTAATTAAAGTCTTAGCAGCCTAACTAAAACACAACAAGCAGATACTACGGCTCAGTTACAGTGATACTAACATTCAGAGTCCAAGCTGCCTAATTAATATAACGGTACTAACAGTACTACAGTTAAGGATTGTTATCCAACAATGACCTCATGTGTTTTGCTCACCTTTCTCTGCCAGTGTCCACACTGACAGCAGCAGGAGCACTTAGGTAGGGATGAAATTGCAGTCCGTAGTGTCCCAAAGTCCTTAGCTGGGAAGAGTACAGAGCTCACATTTCTCGTTCTCCTTTAGTGGGAGAAATATGATGTTGCTAGTTATGTCCTGCTCTCTCTCAGGTCCACATTTGGCTATTTTCACATATTTTCCAACACTTGTTTTATATATTATCTTCATTAATTTACAGCACCATTTGATATCCAAATTTTTATATACAGAGTTTCTATACACGTTGGACACTTGTTCTTCTGTCTATTTTTGCCTGTTTCCATTACCCTTTAGCTGACCATGGCTGGGTTACCAATAGCTCTGGGCCCTCCTCTGCCTTTCCCGTTATCATCATCCCATGCACCTTCCTTCCTACACCACATATTGTCTCCCTCTACTCTGGAGGTCTCTGCTATCATATCAAGACTATGTTTCTCTACACTACAACATAGTCTATGACCAGAATATATCATTCTAATACCTGCTTATTACAAATATCTATATGAAAAACTATAGTATTTTTGGATTATGAAACAAAGCTAAGCAAAAGTAAAATAATTCTGTAGTAGCTACCTGGTCATTAGAATTTTTTGTTGTTGTTGCAGTTAAATAAACTAAGGCAAAGCTCCAGGATGCCCAGGTTCAGTTCAGACATAGCCTGACAGGCTTCAGCTCTGAGGCCTTGTAAAGTGAAATGAATAGCCTCTAACTATGGCAGAACTGTATTTTACTGGGCTACAGGCCTATAATGACCAATGGACCCCACTCTGCTTTACAAAGCATCAAGTTTCAGTGTGCTGAACTACTGTGCACAGTTGTAGCTATCCAAAAGTAGCATGTAATTTGTAGTATTGCTTCCAATCCCATAAGGCCAATTACATCTCTTCATAGGCAAAGTAAATGTTTGAGAGCTAATTAAAAGACCATTAAGAAAAAAAACCCACAGATCTAGCATGGAAGTGAATGTACCAGGTTCTTTAATTAGCATCATTTTCTTCAGAGAATTATTGTGTTTTTGTTTCTACAAATGCAGATCAGATGGAAAGCACTAGTTAACTCTCCAACTGTGGAAAATGTGCAACTTCTTTGCAGTTGGGTGCTGTAGAAACATCCAGTAAAAGTCAGTCAATACATGACATTCCTGGATGCATACCTACTGTGATTGTTAGTCAGACCACTACCATGTATTCTGTGGATGTTTGGGCTGAATATGTGGGAAATTTACCATTTGTACTCCTCATTATCACAAAGTTTCATGCACATAAGACTTACAGTTGGCATAGCTTAGGAAGAGAACCAGAATCACTGTGTTGAGGCCTCATTTTACACAATCACACACACAAAAAATCTAATCAAAATTATGTTCACTGCTTCTGTTGAAATATGCCATAAAAAATGATTTTTAGTTTAGCAGAGGACAAAATAAACCTGCGTTTCTGAGCCTCTATGAGCTTCCCCTCAGTGCACATTTCCAGGCAGGAGATAGGAGGGAAGGTGCTAAGGCACCTTCCTTTCCTGAAGGCCATAGTGCTTCTTGGATATTTTTCTGAGTCCAAGTCTTGCAGCTTTTTCTCTTCTTAGTTTAGAATAATTGGCTTTCACAGAAACTGAAGAGTGGATCTAAATTGATCAGGCTGTGAAAAAACTCAGTCAAGTCCTAACAGTGTAAACAAAATACAATAGCTTTCTTCCAAGTATAGTGTAGTTTAGCAAAGCAAACATTACTACCTTCTGACAAAGAAACCTGCATGTTCAGGCAACACATCCACTTTATACATGCTGAAGAGACTACACAGTAGAATACTGAAGGCAAACCAAAATCAGAAAATAAATAATTGCCTATATCTATTAAGATCTCCAAGGGAAAAAAAAAAGGCACTGAAAAACATGCCTTTTCATCCCCCAGCAGGACTACAAGCTCACCATATCAAGCACCACAGAGCCATCTTGTAGAAGATGAAGGATCAAAAGGAAACACCATACTCTTGCACAAGTGGCTTATGACCGGCATAATTCACATAATGAAAATAGGTGCTCTCTTGAGCATCCATACAGAAATAAACCTTAATACAAGTTTTACTTAAATGGGTTGGTCTTCCTTTAAGGTTGTCTGTGTCAAAGACAACCCAAATCTGCATTTTCATGGTCTGCAATTTTAGACTAAACAAGCATATTAGCAGAAGAAAGTTATTCTCCATTTCTGTGAGTACTCTCCGTGATCATGGATGTCTAGAAGAAACATAGTTGCTGTCTCTAGCCAATACCACCTTGAACAAATTAGCAAGTTCACTGTCTTGTAAACTGATATTTGTTGGTCATCCCTGGGACATTCTGCATAGTTTACTTTCCTCAAAAGAAAGGCAGGAAGTAGTTAGAAAACTTTTCAGTGTGATTGAGTAACAACTGATGGAGGCTCCCTTAAACTTGATGCATTATTTCTATAGCCTTCTGCTTCAGTTACTCAGTATTTTTGGTGAGTCGGACTGCCTGCATGCCTAGTTTGAACACAGGGCTAACATCTTTATCCAGAAGAGGTGAGCCGTCTTGAGATTTTTAACTACATTGTCCTGAGTCTGCATGTGGGAACCCCCGAGGACCCAATTTTCAGCCAATAAGTTACCCAGCTGGTATGGTTTTATGTTTGTATTATGTTTAGTTCCTGTTCTTCAGCTTCTGATGCAGCACCAGACTGACAGCATCCTTTTCTGAGAAGGGACAAAAAGTAGAAGTATTCATTTGAAGATACACTTCCATGCTGTTTCAATTGCAAGTGACTCTGAAGGCTTGCCAACTTAAAAATGCACTTTTCATTTTTATATGGGTCTTTGCTGATTCACAGGGAGGATGAGGGGAGAAAATAACGGGGGAAATGCATATGCTGTAGTACTAAAGAAAGAAGAGGTCACAGTGTAAATAGCCCAGCTGGAAAAAAAAACAAACAACAGAAACCTTATGGGACAGCTCGATCTTATGAAATTTCTAGTTCAGCTGCCCTCCCACACACAGATAATATTCATCCCTACGGAACTGCTCCTATCTAAGCTGCAAGCCACCATGTGCCCCGTGATGCAAATCCCTCGCTGTGTGACCCAACCGCACACAGCTCAACAGCCACCCCCACTTAGGCTGTTTATTACAGAGGAAAATCCAGGATGTCTCTGCGTACTGGTTGTTTTGAGCCAGTGACAAGTAAAATGGAGCATTTTAGAGTGGCTTCCTGCTAAAGAGACAACATTTCCAAAGTGAGCTAAGACAGATGCAGCTATAAAAGCACTGTAATTCCAATTCATTGGCCCCTAGTGGAAATGAAGCAATGAATAAGACAGCTGCTTAATAGTGACCCAAGAATGAAAATGATGATTCACATTTGTCTTATAGCATCTTTCTTTGTCTTCAAGATGTGTGCTTTAAGTAATCTTCTCTTAACAGTGAGGGTGACAGAGCCCTGGAACAGGCTGCCCAGAGAGGTTGTGGAGTCTCCTTCTCTGGAGATCTTCCAAACCCACCACCCTGTGCCACGTGCTCTAGGTGACCCTGCGTGTGCAGGGGGGTTGGACTAGATGACCTTTAGAAGTACTTTCCAACCTTAAGCATTCTATGATTCTATGATCTTCAAAGATCAATAAAGATTAATAGTGATTTTTATTCCCTGTATCTACCAAACCAAACATCATCAGAAATGTTTCTGACCTACTGAGACATGAGGCTGTCCAATAAGCACATTGTTTCTCTCTGTTCAGGAAGTCTCCACCTTGGGAATGATGACACTTTTCATTTAGAAGTCCTTTGAACCTTCTAACCTCACGTGAAATCTGAAGCAACTTCTGCATGTTCTAAAACTATCTGCTAAATGTTATGCCCGTTCCTTTTCTCCCTTATACAATCCAGTGGTTTGAACGAAATGCCACAAAATAACTATAAGTCTTCGTCCACCTGATATACAACCAGTGGGCTGAGCAAGGAAGCCTTCCATTGCTTCATCTCTAGAGCACTGCTGAGTGTGCTACTCACAGTCCCACAGAGCATTTTTCAATACAGTTTTAACTACCTACATTGAGTCCAAAAGTTCTACCCAGGGTGAACCTGTTTCATTTTTCCCCTGTTACAGCACTCGCACATTTATCAGCAGAGCAACTTGCACAACGAATAAAGTAGTGAACTCGAGAGAGGAGGGCATGACTCCAGAACAGAACTGTAAACCAGCAGAAATCTTTTGTAGATTAAGATGTAAAGGGGACTCCTAAAGCACCAAGCCAATGCAATATAAACTCAGATAAAGGCAATAATGAATGCATTGCCATTTGAGCATTAGTTATGCTTTTTAATACATATAGAAAAACACACAATAAAGCCTAAACAATATACTCACACATTGAGTACTGCTAAATAAACATGCAGATCAAGAGCAGATGTTGTCTCAGAAAGAAATAAGAATCTCTGAGAATGAGATTTCTCTTTTCTGTTTGTATAGCATCTAGCACATTCCCTCTATTGCAGTGGTGCCAAGGGTTTTCAGACAATCACAACACCTAAGGGAACCATGCAATTAACTTCAAAGTTATTTGGTCACGCTGGCTACGATTTTCAAGAAAAGGTTTCCATATGAACTCCTTAGCCTTACTGTAAGACAAGTTAGTCAAAGAACTTGAACTAGAGGCATCATAGGGATCCACACAGCAACTCTCATTTAAGATATCAATAGATAAAACCAAGTAAATAGTCTTAGTGTTTTTTTACAGGTATTCATTCACCTAATGTTAGGTCAGGCTGGCAAAAACTCATTCTGATATTCTGATCTTTAGGGTTTTCCCTCATTGTTTGTACAAGGACATTTTTCAAGGACACCTTTTTTTTTTTTTTTTTTTTTTTTTAACCCAGGAAAACCATGTTAATAGCAGTTACAGTCTTACCCACCCCCACCACGGTACTTACCAGCTGGTCCCCCAGCTCCTTTTGTCTTTACTGATTTACATTTGGATTTCTTTTGCAACCAACACTTTTTTTTTTGCTTTAACTAAAAGCTATCAGGTGTTGTAGGGCAGGTCCATCAGCAGTCTCTGTCCCCCTAGATGTACACCAGGTACTTCGAGCAGTACTCCAAGACTAAAAAGTCTCAGAAAGGGGCATTTGTGTCCCCTTCTACCGATGATAAAAGGGGGAAAGAATAAGGGTAAGACAAAATTTGTTAAAATAACCCTTAAACTCGCAATCAACATGCAATCTGACTTTTTGCAGCAGAACAACACTTGTCATACAATAAGCAGACAAGCCTTGGCACCAGTGCGTATTACACAGATAAACACATGCTCGAATAAGAAGTTTACTGAATTATTTGCCAGATCTATCATTTTAAGGACCAAAAATAAGCTTTTCCTGACATAACATTCTCAAATGATTTTTTTTTGTTATACTCCCCCTTGTATTCACCAGCTGTGCCACCAATGCCTTGGTAATAGACTTCAGTTTCTCCAGTTTCTTATATGTATATATATGTACTGTACTGGGATCTGCTCAGACCTCCTAATTTGGTTATTGACATGACTCATCAATTGTCATCAGCATAACATTATAACTAATCAGCATCTTACATTTGTGGACAATGGCCTTGCAATAAAACTACTTCGCTAGCATTCTTTCAGAGTCAGTCAGCAATAGCCATTAGAAACAAGCTTTAGAATTTCTAATTTTATGTTATTGATCTGAAAATATGACTGATTAGGTACTGCTGCAAAACTTCCTAGAGATTAT
Source organism: Tinamus guttatus (assembly GCF_000705375.1). Next base: position 29,601 of record NW_010579692.1, read on the forward strand.
GGCAAGATGCACCGGAGTATTAACAAAATAATTTTTAAAAGTAACCCAGACACAGTGATTCACCTCTTTTTACATGTGCCTGAACTTCTCAATTACTTGGTACATGTTTCTTATTATTCACAATAAATGAAAAATCTACCTTTCTCCTCAAAAAAATGAATTCTAAGAGTAATCCAGAAAAAAAAGCATTCTGGCCTGAGCGACCCTTCTCTGACTACTTTCTTTGGATGCCCACGCCTGACTTCGCGACAACACAGGCAGCCACACAAATGAGCTCCAAAATCCGCCTTTTCATCAAGTTTTCCTGTGCTCCGATTCGCCCTTGATAAAACCCAGGAACCAAGACGAGCAGGCTCTGGAGTTCATTGTGGCCAACACGCATGGCCAGCACGGCCTGCCAGGAGCAGAGCGCGCGTGGGAAGCGCGGGTGTTTTGGGAGAAGCGGCCGCTCCGGCCTTGTGCCCGTCTGGAGCTTGGGCCACTGGGGAGCCCTGCGGCACCTCTTCCGAGTGCCCTCTGCGAGAGGCAACCTGCCACCTGCCCTGCTGGCTTCCTGGCACGCTTTGGCTAATTTGGGAAGGCAAAAATATTACCTGGCTCACCAGAAAAGTTGATATCTTAAAATAGCTTCTACCCGGGGCTATTTCCATGGCAGTATAATTTTCCCCTATTTCCAGTTGTACTAGGGAAGCGTTCTCAGCTCAAATAAAGAGAAAAACATCATACGGCTGTCTTCATAGAACAGGAGTATTCAGAAGGGATTTAAGGTAATATCTGTATAAAAAATACCTTATTTGCAAGCCTTACAGGAGCAGTACACCTTCACAGTGCCAGTGTAGTTTAATTGATGGCATCACCTTTCCCAAAACAAGCAGGAAACCCGAAAAAGAAACAAAAACCCTAACCTCCAAAAACCTGTAGGGAGTCTGAAATATCTTACCTTGACAGTTCACATTCACTATCTATTATCCACTCCCTCCTCTTAGCTACTACATAACAGGGTTTGCAGGTAGCCAGCCTACATAAAAAGCTAACCTAATCTATAAAGAGACCCAGCTCTAAGAGCTCTTCAGTGCAGAGACATCCTTTGCCATTTACAGCCTCTGACTGGTGTCCAGAGACCACAAGAGCCAGTGTGGCCATGCTCAAGTGATGGCACATGAGCAACACCAATGTGGAGCTTACTGCTTGCTTGTTTGCTTTCCCCCTATCCTTCCTCCAATCTACATCATTTCAGCTCTTCAACTCACATTTTGGGGATCATGTTAGGATTAACAAATGCCAGAGTCTGGGGCAACCACTTACGCTACTAAAATACTGTTAAGGCTACTGAAATATTAAGAAAAACAATGCCCAAAAGGCAGTAGGCAAGTGGACCTGTATCACATCATAAACCAGCATAAAACTAGAACACAAGTTTAGAATTGAGACCAAAAATTTTTCTGACAACCTCATGGTAATAAAGCACCCAGCACAACCTAGCTGGGTTCACCACAACAGCCACTGTTTCAGACTGAAGGACTTTCCTGTTACTCAGTTACAATCAATAGCAGCCAAATCTCAGGCTTTCACTGCAGTGTGACAATGGGGGAAGTTTTCACATGTCAGGCTCAGTTATTGACCAATATTCCTTTCCTGGCATTTCTCTGTAACCACCATAATTTATAAGAACATTGATGCCCATATATCTACTAGTTCCACAGCCTTTTGTGGGATCCAATGTTTATTTAACCCCAACTGCCACCTGCAGTCTGGATCCAACTCCATCCCTTCTCTGTGCCGTATTTTCTGCTTGCATTGCTGTTAGTTTCTGAACCTTATGAATATTTCAGCCAAAGCAGGGGAAGAGGGAATAGGAGATAGACACAAATATAACACAGTCTTGTCCAAAAAAGAAAGAGTGCACTGCCTGGTCATTGACACCGCAGCGCTCGTCAGACTAAACAAAGGCAGCTCCCTAGATGACTACATGCTAACACAGGACTTCAGGTGGACAAATAATCACAAGAGGTGAATAAATAATTCAGCAGCAGAGATGGCAAGTGAGCCATTCAGTTAAGATTTATTTCACCGCCAAGGAAAAACCTCGTTAGAGATTACAGGAAAACTTTCTGGAGGACAGCTACGCTACCAGCCAGGGATTTTTGCTGGTGAGCTTATATTTCAGGGCTGTTGACAAAAAGCAGCTGTTTACATGCACAGCTGCACGGTTACATTTCTGAAGCGCTGCCACGAGCTCCACCCACGGGGTCCCCTGCATCCACCACGATCGCAATCACCAACTGCGGCCCCCGCGTGCACTGGGGTCATTCCGCTGAGCTTCGGGGACAGCAAAACCGCTGCAGGTTCAAGTCCAAGCACAGTAAAGGCAGTAGACTTGTTTCTTTTGGAGGGGAGGACAGTTCACAGCCACACAGGCAGCAGGCTGCTGCTCAGACCCAGTGCAGGAAGGGCAGTACATCGTTTTGTGACACCGTTGCTCTCTAAAGAGCTTTTCTGTAATTTCCAATGAGCTTCAGACAGCTTCTTCACAAGAAGATAAATCTCGGACGCTGGTGTGCTCTTAACTTTTCTGCTCTTGAACCTCCATGAGGAAAGGAGTCAGTGCTGCTTATGCAAACCCGTCTTCTCTCCCATTTCATTGCCGTATCTTCACCTGCCTGCGCACAGCGTAACTCATCCTCTTCACTCCGCTTAGCCCAATGCCCACCCTAATATCTTCTGATCAGGTTCTCCCCTGCAGATTCTCACAGCAGCATAAATCCACGTTAACCATTGATACTGACAGCCCTTTTTAAGGGCATGTGAACCGTTGATACTGACAGCCCTTTTTAAGGGCATTTGAAATGTACCAAAGGAGCAAGCATTTTCAAATTCAGAGAGAACTAAAGATTTTACACAAGTCATTGCTATTGTCTGGACATCTAAATGGCCTTTTACTTGATCCTACTCCCTCCTCACGTTATTCCTGCTAGCTTAACTAGATGGGCTCAACTCTGTAGGCATTTACTGCTCAGCTCTATGCACTATTTTCAGTAGTTACTGGTCTCCTAGGAAGAAAGACTGAGGGACAGTCATTCCAACAAGGGTTAGTTAATTCAAGGCAGGTCTTTGCCAAGAACAAATCTGTGCACTTACCTTATTGAGGTAGTTTTACTAAGTGCATCAGTTAATTTTAAGACATAAGTTTAATTGTTGCAAGTTTCAGACTGAACATGCCTAATTCAGGCAAGCAGGAGACTGCTGCCAAAGGGGTGGTCTGTCCCTCCTGTTATTTCTATTTCTACCTTGACATTCCTGATGAACAGTTGGACTTGGTGCATGGCAGACACAAGCAGCAGCGCAAGGGACAACTCGCACAGCCCTTTTCACAAGCAGCAGTGGCATTAAAGTTACTTTTCATGCTCTGTGAAGTCACAAAATGACAAGGAGGTAAAAGAGGTCTACAACTTGTTATGGGAAAAGATTAAGGTTTGGCCAAAGAGGCACTACGAATGACACCTTGCCTGGAAAAGCAACAAAAACCGATGATGACTCAGTTATTCTTGTGTTTTGATAGGACATGGAAAGGAGTGGAAGAGAAGGTAGAACATCAGGATTTTTAAAAATCTACAAAATGCTTGTTAGCTGCAGGGAAAGATAAATCTGTTAGTATTTTTGCCTTGTGTAGCTTAGACTAAAATTAAAATTGAAGAATATGCTTAAGTACTGTGTATTCCCAGACAGCTGATCACAATTGCACTTCAAAGACACATAAGGGCATCTTTAAAAGGAGGGGGAAAAAAAGTAACTTTTTTAAAATTTTATTTTACTTAACGGCAAACCGAGAATAGGGTATCTTGTCATAATTTATCCTTTTTCCAAATTCCACATATTTATTAACAGATGATCCTCAGAACTCAGAAGTCCCTTCAGCAGAGAGGGACAGATTGCAGGGTTTTAGATCCAAGCCTATTCACATACCACTTACATAGCTTTCTTCTCTCTGTTGAACAAGGCTTCTTTGCTCTTCAGGAAAAATCAGTTAGGAAAATGTGAACACACTCCATTTAAGATGCTACTTAAGATGTTATTAAAAGTATGCAAAAAAATAAAATAAAATAAAATAAAGCATCCAGTACTGAAAAACAAAACAAAAGAGAAATATACTCCAAAATATTTTCACTTTAATTTCTTAATGACTCCATTTGACTTCTCTGTGGGGATTGTGTGCTAATACAGAGGATCCCAGAATTCTGGTCACGTTTCTTACCTGTTGGTGGAAATCTAGTTCTTATGGAGAACAACGTTTGCAGAGCATTTATGGCGTAAGGCCAGACCATCAGCACTTGGGCACTTTCAGGTCACATGTGGATGAGTGCTGTCAGCCTTAAGGTCACATGTATCGCACTGCTGTGACATGGGAGAGGAAGGAAGGGTGTGTGGCAACCTCCAGGTCTCCCCAGCACATGGTGAGACAGAAAGGAATGTGTTTTGACCCAGGAAATCACAACTGTAAAAACCTCTCTCAGAACCTTGTCCAAGAAGACAACAGCAGTGACTGCAGTCTCCCTTTATTGCCATATTATTGTGACTTTTGGGGGCAAAGCTGTGTTTTGCATTTTCATTCCTATTCTCTGTAAGGAGCTCCCTGAGGGCAGTTGATTCCTAGCTTTAAATCGATCAGAGCCCTTCTGTCAGAAGAGAGGCTATATCAGCCTTCAGGCACATACTTCCCAACACTTCCACCTTAGCTGGAATCCTCTGATTTTAACTTACTGAAAGTCAACAGAACCACTCTGCCCCACCAATCCACTTGTTTAGCGCAGCTGCAACGCTAGGATGCTTCTCCTCCTTTCTTATAGAAGGGCATTTCCATTTCTATGCCTATCCACGATTCGACTTCTGTCTCTGTTTTTTTAGCGCAAGTTGCTGCCTCTCCCTACTCTTCTCTTGCAGGCTTCTCATCCTGTTCACGCACTCAAGCGTTGTGCCTGTGACTGAAACACCCTCACGGGGTGGCAGTGACCAGACGAGATTTTTTTTCTCATTCCTGAGCATCATCTTCCCAGTGCCGTACCAGCAACAGCTCCCTAATATCCAAGCTCACTGCCATGCAACATAAGGAACAGAAATTTTGGGTAAATGAACCTCCCTTGGCAGGTTCTCTTAGGCACTACTGCAACTACTGGGCAAAAAGCAAAAAGAGGCACCCTTTTCTGCAAAGCAAGCTATTAGAGTTAGGATGACCTACAAGTAGAAATATCTGCTGCTCTGCAATTGCCAGCCCTCTTTACATGTCCCTTTAACTCTACCTTACTACAAATCCACTAGTTTTTCCAAGTCTGATCAGCAGTCTGGAGAACACGGCCTTTTCCTCTTCAGCTCAAACTGCTGGTAAATCCAGCCTGGTAACTTGGCTGCCACAGCAGCCAGGTCTTCCCGCTGTGGAGATGGGCAGAGCACAGCAGTTCTGTCACCTGCAGTAAACCACGGCCTGCGTGCATTCCACCCTGGCTCATTCCACCCACTTAAGTGCCATGCACATCAAATTTGCCCTCCCTGTTGAATCTACTTCCTCTCTCAATAGTATCTAATCAAGGCACCTGCTACAGACGCTAATTCCGCTGCCCAGAAACTCAAGTCCTGCTCACACCACCCGCCTTCACACGCTCACTGCCAAGCTGTGCTGTGTGCTGCATCCCCTCCCACCTGCTCCCTGTGCACCCCATGGCCTGGCCCGGCCTCCCTCCCCATGCCAAGGGAGGGCACGGAGGACAGCCCGGCCCCTCATTACAGCCCCTTTCCCCTCTCCGGAGCCGGAAAGCGGAGACGGGTCAGCCGTGTTTGCAGCAGCACACGCAGCTGGAGACCAGACAGATCTCATTAGGCATTTACAAATCCGCCTTTAGAATTGAAAATGAAGCTCAAACATTACTGCGGCTGCAGAATTACCTTGGGTGAGTCTGGGTAAACTCTGTTTATCCGGCACCTGGGAAAGCCGCATGAGTGTCCTGCTCAACATGCTGGGCACTGCGAGGCATTTCTCACAGGACTTGCAATTAGTGCAGATTGCTCATCACACAGGGACAGGTCCGGATGTTGTTTTCCTGATTTTCCCCTGCTTCTAGTCCAGGCTTCATCACAGATTGACATTGCCTACTGAGATGTTGGAATTTATATGCAGAGTATTTACGCCAGACTTAAAAATATCATGTACCATTTTCGATGTATATCCTGGAAGAACACATGCTTGCACTTTTTTTTTTTTAAAAAAAAAGCCCAAAGCCATTAGTTTCAAAGGCACTTCCAAGCGTGTGGTAAGCAATGCTGCGCTCTGTCCTTCTTTGTGCTGCCCGATGAGCTTTCACGCTCTGAGCGGCCAAGCATCCCCGGTATCGTCCTTCCCGCTCGCTTGCCGTGTTCCCCGCGCAGCGCCTCCCGGCAGCCCCGTCCTCACCGGCACAGAGCTGGGCTCCCCTGCCTAGCTGCTTCCTGCTAACAGCTACAAAAACTGCTTTTCAAAATGAATTTTCATCCTTTGCCTCCAGCCTTTTGAGATTTCTGCCGTGCCCTTGATATGAGACTGATCACAATGCCCTTGCGCCGGCAGGATTTTAAATCCTTAGATATCACACTTGAGATTAGTTTGGTGAACTGCGTAGGACTTCCCTATGTATTTTGTGAGCTATGCATTTTACATCTCATCCGGCAAGGTAATAACTAAACATGCTATGTGCTGCTCTCAGTGAACAGATTGAGACAGGAAAAGAATACGTTTTTCCTATATGTGTTTCCTATATATTCTTCCTGTGAATAATAGGCTTTTCCTAGATAAAAAAGAATAGTGGATAAACACAAGAAAACAAAAAAAAGGAGAACGATCAGGTAAAAATCACATGGCAATCAGCAAGTTCCTTTCTATAAGATGTCATGTATAGATTAGCATTGAAACACCAAACATAAAATGAACTAAAAGCTTTTTCTTACTATCTTCAGCGGACCAGTTTATGACCCAAGAACATTTCTGGGCTTAACAACAGTATTTCTCCCACCAATTCCTTATCCCTATACAGGAAGATGGGAGAAGTCAGATTCGTCTCTTCACTGATAACTAGCCAAGCATCCACACACCCTCCTTTACACATCCATGTCTACCTAAACTCCCATTTCTTATAGCCCATCAGCCAGCATTACATTACATTACATTCAGGGAAATATTAGTGCCTTGAAAGCAGACATTTGATTTTAACGGCAATTGCTGTATATCCTGAGGGTCTCATCACTGTTACAGGGAGATCTCTGCCCTTAATCAGCTCGTTGTCTGCCCTTGATGGTTACACAGCGCTTCTCCATGGCAACATTGACTTCCGGAGACCAGATTCATAAAGAACACACACACCCTAAGATTTCAAAATATCTACCAGTACTGGCTGGGAGCTCAGGCTGAAAAGTCTCAAGAGAAAGTAGCTTCTGCCTGACTTTGGAGGTGATTCACCTGTCAGGAGATTGAACATTTACCAGTGATTAGCTGGCCCTCCACTTGGCTTGTCACTGCTTAGTCATGTGTTGACTCATTTTCCTAGCACACTTGAAACAGCAGGCACAAATAAACGGCAGAGGCTTTATAAAAATTCAAGGTCTGTTCTCATCTAAACAGACCTGAACTACAGCAGAGGTACCATTTCTTTTTCATCACATTGTAGCAGGATTTGCTTGTTTTTAGTTTTTGCCTGATACCTGGCTCATTCATGCCTGACACTTACTGTTCTGTGGTAATAAGGAACAGCACCTAACCGTGTGTGTAGACTCTTTCCTACCTTGGAAGACAACAAGACATTCTCTATATTTTGTGAAGTGCACTCGGGCCATCTAAAAACTCACTCAGCAGTGAAGTGCTGACACCTCTGAGCTAGAGTGACACATGCCTAGCAGCAGACAGCAGAGCAACCACAAAACCCTACAGAAAACTGTCATGGCAAAACCAGATGGAATCACTGTGTATCGAGGCAGGAAACGGTTTTCCCAGGCTGGAAGAGATTTAATTTGCAATACATCATGGACTTACTTCTATTTTGTTAGGGGACAAAACCTCCCAAATCAGCTAATAAGATAAAATAATGATACCAAAAAAACCAAACCAAAACAAAAAAACCAAAAAAAAACCCCATAAAAACCCCCAAAAAACACACACATCTCCACTGGGAGATAACCTCCCATTTCAGCATAGGCCTTGGTCTTGCAGCTCCTCTCCAACCCTTCCAGCCTAGATCCTGCAAGTCTTTCACATTTGAGATTGTGCAGGTGCCCATTTAATAGACAAGAGGAAGATTTGGTGGCCTCCAACTCCTGCACTCTTATGTCAGTGGGAACTCAAATCAGAGTATCCATCTCCAGCCCTCCTGTCTCAAACATGTGAGACAGGAAACATGCAGCTCTGTGTGCTGCAGGATAACTCATTCTTCACTGTCTACCTTTACAGTGTTTATGCTGCTGGTGGAGAGCCCACTAGTTCCCCCTGGGCACCATTAACAGGGGAATAGTTTAAATGTATTAAAGTAAAAACACGTGTTTCAGTTTCTGCTCTTCTCTGTTTCTCATGTAAGAACACCATCCCTCTTAAGACTACCAACTTCAGGCTCCTGTTGTTGTCAAACACAGAAAGAATCTATTTCAGATGGAAAAATCTTCAGGCTTTAAACCTGCACAGATTAGTAACTACTGGCCAGACAGCAGGTCCCCCATGTAGACCTCAAAGGCATGTTGAGTGGAAGCAACTAGGCAATTACGTCCCAGCACTACCCGGGTTATGTTAGGTGCTCTGTTCAAGCAGCAACATACTCCAGCAGC
>NW_010579700.1:0-17510 GCF_000705375.1 Tinamus guttatus
TGAGTTGTGAAATGCAAAAAAATTCTGTAACAGGCCAATTAGTGTTTTGCCTCTGCATTATTTATAGAAGCTGAGTTGAACTTGATAGATAAGTATTATTTCTATAAGGCAGCACTTGTGTATGTACACTTTTTTCTGGCATGTTGTGAAGGTCATATTTGAAATCTCCTCGGAAAAATTTCATCCCTGAAAAGGAGCCTCTACTCTAGATCCTCCATTCTGAGGTGACCCATGAGTATTATTGTACTGATCTGTTTCTTTGCCAGATCCATCGTTTGTTTTTCTGTGTATGAAATTATGTTTAATCAGTTTTATACCAATATCCTGTCTGCAGAAAGCTATGTTTAAAAATAGACTGACTTAGCTGTGTAAAGATGAGATACCTGAAATCATCTGTGTGAGACAAGTGGGATTGTTTTAAATGATAGTTAAGGCTGTGCTGGCACGGGCCAGTGAGTCAGAAGGTTGTACTTAAGGGCTTTAAATCAAGCAGGGTAAATGAGTTCTAACTTTTAGACTTACCGTTTAAAGGTTTATGATGTAGCTTTCCCTTTCCCACCACTTGGAGATACGTATTCAGGTGCTTTGGGGCCCCCTTTGCTGCATGGCAATTCACATGAACAGAGACCTGTCCTTCTGCTGTCTCAGAGAGGTTTCAGGCATATGTCACCGTCCTGTGATTTGGACTTTTTGTGGGGCTGGAAGGACTGGATCAGTTGACTTGCCCAAGGTTGCCCTAAGGAGTCTCGTTGGTGCTTGGGATCAAACATCCAGTGCCATCTTCTGCTAGGATGGTTTATCTCTACACAGGTTTCATTTCATTTGGCCGAAGAAGATGCTTCATATCAGATGTATTTCTGCTGCCTGTCCCTTCCTGCTGTAGAACTTCTGTGTGTGTATGAAGTCTTGGGTTGTTGATGATGTTGATCAGGGAGCGTTTGGAGTGTGGCCCTGGAATCATTAGTGTTCTGAAGCAAAAGCTTCAGGGATTATGTCTTGTTAAGCTCATTTCCAGACTGTTAGGCAAAATAAAGAAGCTTGTCTCCTGATTTTCTTTTTTTGGGGGGAGGGGGACAGTGAAATGGGGAGCCAATGTTTCTATTTTATCTGCCAACAGAGTAAATCTAGCCCCAGATGTCTAGATTAGAGTGTAACCTTTAATCCAAGCCCTGATTATAAACATCTTGGATTATAAAGATCTATTGAAAGAATTTCCCTCCCCGGAAGTTTTTTTATTTTTCCTTTCTGAGTTACTGAGGCTTGATTGCGTGGGAAATTTTATAGACATGGCATCTGCTGTCAGTGATTTTTGGAAATAGCTGCTCTGTGTTGATTTTTTTTTTGCAGATTTCACAAATTAATCTCTGCTTATTTAAACAGCTCTTTCAAGACCTTCCAGCTACTTGAGCCGAATGGCAGGTTCCTGGGGGAGCTGCCTGCTCTTTTCTGACCCTCAGTAACGCTTAGTCAAGAATTCTAAGGTATTTTTCTCCAGAATATCCTAAGAGAGCCTACAAATTGTAGGAAGACAGGCAAACCTAATGGAATGAAGGCCTTTCAGGCCTTGTCATCAACTATGTGTTCATATCCTTGGCCTGAGCCAGGTACTAAGACAGCTAAAACAAAAGCGGACTGCATTTAGGCAGATCTGCTTTGCATTTTCATCTGGGAAATCAAATTATCTGGTAAGGCTGCACATCCTCAAAATGAGGAGGCTGGAGGGGGAAAGAAACCTGTCTTTGGAAATCTGTTTAAGAGGGTATGAGACTCAGGTTGCTTGGACGCAGGGAGAGGAGCACAGAAATGTGTGCCCTGTTCTTAGACCATTTCCTGAGTATCCGTTATCGGCCATGAATTATGGTCTGGAGTTTTTCATTTAGCCAGTGCATTTGTGATGTTAAATTTGCTTTTTGTCTACGAGCAAAGATTTCTTTGCAGCAAGGTAATTGATTGAAAATTTTTAAACTTCTTGGAAATCTTCACCCTGGAGTGAAATATTCTTTGCGGTTGTGTATTGAATCACTGGATATCCCCCTGTGGGTAGTACAGCATTAACACGATGACGTGCCTGGCAAACAAAAGGAGAAAATTGGAACAGAATCCAAATACGAATGTATTTGCAGTTATAGCAATTTTTAATAAATGCTTCTGGCCAGACTAATACCCAATCGTAGATGTTAGCCAGCCGTGGAGTGCCTGTCTGCATGCTGGCAGATCTGGATTGGTGCCCAAAAAAGACCAAGAGCCTGGGAGCCCCGGTGTGCTGAAGCACAGCAGCTCTCTTTGACATCCAAATGCAGCAGGGCTTGAGAGCTGGGATTAGACTGGGCAGGCTCTGGCCTCCTAAAGACAGCCCAGCTGTGGGGCTGGCCCAAAAATTGAGTCCTTGAAGCATCTGCTAAATCCAGTTCAGTAACCTGGCACGCAGAGCTGTCCCCTTGCGTCTGGAGGACAGACTGCAGCACTGAAGCTGTGGGTTTCTTTTTTGATCTCACTTGTTTTTGGTTTGTGCTCATGAGTAGAAATTAGCTGAGTGGTTGTGATTTCTGGATTTTGATTTCTGGAATGTTTTTGTGTTTTTGTTTTTTGGTCATGCTCAGGAACCAAATCCTTCCTCGCACTGCCCTACAGTGCCAGTGCCCTACAACTGCCTTGATCAAGCAGCATTTGCTCCTTCCAAGTGAGTAGCTGCTGAAGAAGCCGTAGATGCTGGGTGGATGGGTGATTTCAGAGTGATTTTCTTACACTTTTCCCGCTGCCCTGGTGTAGGCCAAAGCTCTGGCACGCCACTGGATTTGCTGTCCTGCTCCCAGCAGGACTGCAGTAAGACTTCAGCTTCAGCCTGAGAGCCCCTCTTACAGCTGTTTGGTTAATTTAGGGGGCTGCTTCCCAGGTTCTTGACTGTAGATTGGCAGAGCCTCTGTACAAGCAAACTCCATCTTCCAGCATCCTTGTTGTGCTGGCAGTTGCTGGTCTTCCCAGTCTGGTGTGGAGCCCAGATCTGGAGGTCCAAGCTGGCCGTGGTCTCATTGAGGAGCTCCAGCACTTGGCTGGGGCCGTTGTGTGCAGTGAATGCTGAGTCCAGGCTCTCTAAAGAGCTTGTTCTGCTCTGGTCCTGCTGCTGACAGGTGACAAAACTGCTTTTGCCCCTTCAGGAGAAAAGCAACTATTCCCTTTTACCCCCTTTTGCTGAAGTAAAACCCATTTAAGAGAATTTAATTAGAGACTGACATTTGAATTATGGAATGATACTGTAATGGGAGTTGAGGGCTCATGTGTTCCTTTTATAATGTTGCAGCACCATGATTACATGTAACCGGAGAGAGGCCTTGACACCGAGATTAAAAATAAATATGCTTGCAAAATCCATTAACTCCTTGAAAAATGCCTTTGCCTGGAAGCCCTGCCTACACCCTGACACCATGCTCCGGTCAAACCCTTGCAGTTGGGCTAGGTCAGGAAAATACGGGGATTTGGGAGTTTGTTTATATATTGCACAAGGTCTAGTATGAGCGGTATTTATGTGTTTCTTGAATCTTATGTATTTCTGTTGCTCATGGTGTAAACTGCTTGTTTGATAGGTGATCCTGGTTTATTTTTCATAGTACTACTGGTTTAAAGAAAGAAAACTCAGTGCACCTCCCCAACACTGTCATAGCTGGAACTGATATGATCTTTCCAAGAGGCTGAACTACTTTAGGGTATCAGATGCCTTGACAGGTTTAAGACTTTGTTATGGAGACTCTGTCCTGACAGCATAACCTGGCAGTGTTTGGAGTGCTGTTCAAGGGGCTTGCGCAAAAATATTGGTCGTGGGGAGCAGTGCATGTTGTGTTACTGAGATCAGATGTTTGCAGAGAGAGGGAGCAAGTGATTTTGCATGCTTAATTTGGTTTTCAGGGGAAATAAGGGTTCTTCTCCAAATCCATTTAGAAGATAGACAAACAAATCTGAGACCCTGCCCTAAAGCCTGCAAAATCAGGACTTTTGTGCTGATGCCAGCAGTTGCAAGTGTGCAATTGAGGAGGCTCCTGGGAGCTCTGTGGTCTGTAAAAACTGTTCCAAGAATACAGATAGTACAGAGCTCAGCTTGTATAATTGAATGAGGGTAAAAGGCCTCTGGTGCCATAGATAGAAATAAATATTACCCTTAGATTTATTCTAAATGAACTGTTTACTCTTGATGATACTTCCCTCTGCCTTTTTTATTAGGCCATTGGAGAAATTGCATGGTAGCCTTCACTCCAAAGCTGGAATTCAATAATGAAAGAACGCGGTCTCACAAGGCAGACAGTTTTTAACAAGTATACTGTTCTGATAAAAAATGTTAATGTATAAGTACCCTGAACATAGGCATAGAAAACTGTACTGGGCAACTTTTATCTAGTGGGTAACTGAAGAGATGCAATTTAGATATCTTTGGCATAATAAAATAAACCCCACAGCATCTCAAGATCATACGAGGGTTCCTGTTATTGCGGAAGCAAAGATGGAGCAGATTCTTCAAGAGCTGAATTCTGCTTTTTGCTGGCAGGAAAAAAAAAAAATCCATATTTTGTGTGAGCAGGGATAATGCAAAATAGAACAATACTCCAGCTGTACTCCGGGCATATAAAATAACAACAAAACAGCGCTCTTCTCAACCTCTGGTTTTGAGTTGCAAAAGATAGAACTGTTAAGACAACACGAGTACAACAGATTGTAACTCTTGTTATTTTCCTAAGCAGGCTTTTTGGTGATTCTAGGATAACAGGGTGAATAGAAGGTGATGTATTTGTGTCTGTTCTTTCTCTCCAGTCTGCATCTAGCTGATTTCAAGTCATCTAGCATCCCTTCATTTTGTGCTATTGCCTTATGCTATTGACACTAATTAAATCCCTGGTCTGCTTTCTACCATTGGGTTTTATTTTGTCTATTTGCTCTATGATTCTGCACAAAGAATAACTACTACTGCAGTAGAAATATTCTGGAAAAAAAAAAACCTTTTTAACAATGTGAATTACGCAATGTTGCATGTAAAATAAGTTAACTTACAATGAAGGAAAGTAAAAGCACTGCTATTTTTAGCAGGGAGCCTCAGTTACAGTATATTTTTAATACTATAAATCCAAGTATTTTGTGACTTATAAAATTCTCCTCAAACTCTCATTTTATGGTGAATGCGCACAATTACCTTTGCTAAGTGCTAGCATTCTCCACCAAAAAACCCCCACAGTTTTTATCTTCGGTCTCATTGATTAGCTCTTCTTCCTCTGCACCTGGAGTACATTGTTCTGAGGTATTCTATTTGAAGCAGGAGGCAATTTAAATTCCACTCTGTCAAATCAGTTTCAAGAAGACTTTAATGTTATTTTTGTGAAGGAGATATTAGCTATAGTGAGACATGAGGTATGTAGTGAAGAGCTAGAAGCAGGAGTCTGTCCTCCTAGTCCACACTGTTCCTGTAGCAGGTGGAGTAAAGGTGTTGATGAAGAAATTTCCAGGTGGAAATTGCTTGTGTGTCCGTGCTGTTATCCGTCTCAACCAGTAACCCAGTAATGCACTTAAGGAGATTATGATACATGATACGTCTTTGATTGCTGCATTTGTATTTTTTAAAATATGCACATGCTCCTTCCCCTGCACTTTTTTCAAGACTTGTAAGAACTATGTTTGCCTTGAAACAAATGTGTAATTAGGTGAGTGGGTCTCTGTGTTTAAACACAAAAAAACCCACGATCAAAACTTAATCATGAAAATACCAGTTAAATCCTGTGATAGAAGGGTCTGGATGGTATTATTCTTGAGTGTGCTGATTAACACAGTTTTTAATGTTTTGTAAAAAATGAAAAGCTGTGTTGTAGCAGGCTCATTTCTTAATTGGCATGTAGAACAACATATATATAGTGCTTCTTGAGTTACTTTTAAGGGTTGTACTTCAACAGTCTTGAAAGAGAACAAAACCTGCATTTGAGTTATCTGACAGATTTGTCTTGGGGTTGTCTGGAAACTAATTTGATTTTAAAAACCCATGCTGATTTCTTGTTTCAGCTGCGATGAGTTACCCATATGTCATAATGGCAAGCTGTTTTTTTCAGGATGGATGATTTCAGTTTCACGCAAGTGACACTCAATTTTATAGTAGCTAATCTTCGTCTCATTCATTTTTAAGTGAGTTTCCAAATGCTGTTCTGTGCTGATTGAGTGTAATTTTTAACTTGGCATTAGAACTGTTAATAATGACAGCTCTTTGTAGGAGAACTTTAATTTTTAATGTTGCAGTTATTTTTAACAAATGTAGCAGGTCTCATCTTTGATCTATATGTAGGCTTTTTTGGAGAGAGGGTGCTTTTTAGCAAACTTGAATTTTTTGTTACCTGAACAGAGTTGGAGTTGCAGTACCTGTAAGGCTGATTAATGATAGAGCCCGCATACTGTCATCATTAATTAGCAAGTAAAAGTCTTGTCTAATGTCAGTTAACTATATTTGTATTGCTTCTGATCTTCTTTATTTTTGGAAAGGATGATTTACGTGTAGGTTAGGAGATGGGAGAAAAAGATGTCAAAATAGACCTCGTAGCTATATAAAGTCATAGAAAACAGAGTTTTTCAAAGTAAATTTTACTGGCCTGAAATTAGCAGCAGCCCTCTTTTCCCATGAGGGCATTCAGAAAAATGAGATGTCTTTTCCAGATTTATTTTCCTTTTGTATTACTGTGGCCAGTGTGTCAAAGCTGCTGCTTCTGCCCAGCTGCTTAGGACCTGCTCCTCAGCGACTGTGAGAGCTTTAGCATTTGGTGCTGGGTGCCCCAGGTTGGCTGCCCTATGTTCCTTTAAGCCAACAGTCTTATCTAATGTTTTGGCTGATGTTCATGGGTCTCCTGGCCCTGACCAAAAGCTGCTGTGGGGTTAGAGGGCAGAGTCGGCACGTGGTGTCTCCCAAGGGGGATGTAGTAGAAGCATCTGGGACTAAAGGCTTGTGGAGGTGGATTGTGTTTGCAAGCGTGAGTTGTGGAGGAGGAAGCTGCTCATGTGGGAAGGGGATGCACAGAGAGGATACAGTTTTGAGCAGCCCCATCTGGGAGCTGGGGTTCAGACGTCTGAGTCTGATGCACAGCATAGATAGTTCTACACACAAGATCAATCACAGTCATCTGGCCCAGAATGTCTTATTCTGTACAAACAACCATGTCAGAAGGTACCGAGGCCTCCCACTGTCCTCTCCTGTGGCTGGTAGCAGATCTCTGCCTGGGCTCTACTTTTACACGTTTGTTCTCCTGCCATGAAGAATGGTGACAACTTTTTCCTACTTCTCCTGTGTGTGGGGTTTTGTTTGTTTGGGGTTTTTGTTTTGATTTTATTTTTTGTGTATATGTATGGGGTGTGTGTGTTTATTTTGTTGGTATGTGCTCGCAGCACTTCAGCTGGAGTCATTGTGCAAGCTGGGCTCCTCTTCTGGATGTTTTTCATCCCTGGTAGCTCACATCTGTGTGCAGACCTGCTGCTCAGAGAGAGCAGTTCAATGTTGAGCTCTTCTGGTTCTCATCTCCTCTTTCCTTTTATATATGTATGCTTTATCTGAACTATTGCCCTTCTAACACATTTTTAATTTTGCTCTTTGAAGCAAGGTTTTCACTGGTTTTCTGCTGTTTTTAAACATCATGTCTATGATGTTTTTTGCAAATGATCGCTGTTTTTAAACAATTGTGCATGTCTATGATGTTTTTTGCAAATGATGTAAGTACTTGTCAAATCACTTTACTGAGCAGCCAACTACCCACTCATCTTTGGTACACTGAAAGTATTAAAATCATCTCATTTCTAATGAAAAATTGTCAAAGTTCTTGGAAATGCTTTGAAAGAAAATTGCATCTGTAGCAGGACTTGCCATACTGGAAAGAAGCGTGCTGCTCTCAGGTACAGCTCACCCTTGCTCATCTTGTAATCACGTTTACAGCCTGCTTTGGTTTGAAGGGTTTGACTCTTGGTTTGCAGTTATTGCTGTAACAAATTGGTGGTGATGTCACGGCACAGTTAAAAATGCCTTTTTTCCAATCTGGTAGCATCCCTGTAATAAAACTGACGTTAAACATTAATGCGTCTGCTTTTTTGATGAGCAAAGAGAGATGTAACAGCATATTACTTCTTAATTCCTGATTAAGACTTTAAGAGGGTGTCTTGTTCTATTATCTATGCAAATTGGTAGCAATGATGGCAATAAATCAGAAGAGAAGGACTTAAAATAAACCACGGCAATTGACTTGATGCCTGATTGATTTCTTGTGCTCATCAAATTGCTAGATCCTTTGTGTTTTTTTCCTTACTGTGATCTATGATATTCAGTCATCTGAAGTTGCTCAGTTGTGTGAGACTGCTTTTCTTTTTTCCTTTTTTTAATACTCTAAGCTATGGGGGTATACTGAATACTGTTATACTGAATACTTCCAAAATGCTCTGTAATAGTTGGAGGGTACTTGGGAATCTCAGGGTCTAGGGGCATGGGCGCCTAACAGGGCAATTACTGCAGGAGGCCCTGAGATACAGGTCTCAAAACGAGGGCTGTCTGCTGTGGTCCAGGGCACCTATCCCAGTGTGTTGCTCTCAATTTTGGCCAGCTACCTTATTTACAGTCACTGCCTCTCAGGTAAAGCAGAGATCGCCAAGCAAATGACCAGTACCAGGCAATAGCAACAGTATTGAACACATGCACCTTGGCATAAGCTGTGGGGAGAAGGAGTTGAACAACTCTTCAATGGGGTGATATTGAAATCTATTGAGAATTTATTTTTAGGGAATTGCAAAAGATTCTTGTGGGTTTTGCCTTATGTTAGCGAGAAATGAGCCTGAACAGCATTTGCTTCTTATTTCAGTTTGTTTTGCAGATTAGGTCATTCCTGAGGTGTTTCCTCACCTGCCCTGCCGCTGTTGAGTTGGGTGATGATGTGTTTGACCTGGACAGGTATAAAACAAGCATGCAATTTAATAAGACAGTGAAAGGAGCAGCATCAGTGTTTTCTTGCCCCCTTTGTAAGAGAGGTTTGACTGTTCTGTTAGTACCTAGCTTTCTTCTGCGATATTAGATCATTTTGTAGAATAACTTGAAATGTTTTGTAATGTCAGCAAAACTGGATATTCACTAACGAGTTAATGGTGTTGAATAGAAGATGTGTTAAATGTAGAGACACATTTGTCTGCCACTGACAATGCAAAGAACAGGATCAGGCTTGTAATTCATAATATGGATTGAAGTCTTCATAATATATAAAGGAGAAAAGAAAAGAACTATTAATATATTTCAAACAATCATGCTGATAATACCCAGCGTTAACTCACCATGTCAGAGCTGCTTGTATTTTATCTTGAGAGCAGACTTAGATATGCTTTTGAGTTATCTTATATTAGTTGATCTACATTGACTGTCAATATACGAACTCTTAGCCCACAGCAAATAGAAGTTAATGTGATTTAGCATGCAGGCTCTCTAGTCCTGTGCCGAGTGGAGCAAAGCGCCCTCGGCTTTGCAACTGAGCCTTTGCCTGCTGGTTTCAAAAAAAAAAAAAAAAATATAAGTTTGGCCTCTAGGACTCCCTGTCTCATTTATTTATTTTTTGTTTTTTTTTTAATGTATTTGAGTCCATGAGAGCTTTTGCAGAATTAGCCTGAGCATCAAGAGAGGCTGGAGTTAGGCCAAAGCTTCCCAAGAAGCTCCATTGAAGCCCTTACCTAAGCAGTCTGTACCTTGATGAATTTCAGGTTTTGATCAAGTGAAGTTTTGATCAATTCTTCATGGGTTTTAAGTGGAATTCTACACAGGCTTAAAGATAAACCCATTTGGGTAAGAGTTGTGGCCTCAGAAATTAACTCTTTGAATCTCTCAGGTATTTCTCTTGGTTGTTTTGTGTTGTTCAAACTTATCAAAGGCCGAGGGACTTTATTGTTTTAATGTCGCTGCACAGAGCAGGTGAGGCATCACTTGAATATTAACAATGGCCTGGATTGCAACACTGAGGAACATTTATGTATGAGTGATTTATTTAGCTTTCCAAGTTCCTAAATTTGATGTGATGAACGCGTGCTCATAGAGTGAGGGCGCTCATGGAGTGAGTCGAGGGGCTTCAGAGGAGAGCAAGAAAACGAAGGCATCTCCAGGCCTCCGTGCAGCAGCACACCCTGGCATGCGTGCCAAGAGGGGGAGATCATAAATAATTATGATGGGGGGGACTTGCACTTAAATAAGGTGGCATCCGGCACAAGGCAGGGACTTGTGTACTTCAGCTGCCCTGGGCCTAATGGATCTTTTATCCTGGATGAGAAAGCCCTGTAGAGAAACTGCTAGGGGTATGTCCAAGCATTGCAACGAGCAGTTCTGGTGCGCTCTGGCTCTTCCGATGGCTAAGAGAGCACTTACGGACCCAAAGAATTGCTTTGCTGATAGGGACATCGAAAGGAGCCTTCTGCATCCTCTTAATGATGCTGCTGATAGCTGCATGCATCATTATGTGTATGTGAATTGGCAGCACAAAGGGAATGTGTTTATACTCTTATGGGTCGGCTTCTTGTGTCTTGTTTTTGAAATATTTCCTTCAAAACCATAGCTAGTGTGTCTGGCAGGATTCCTCATTCCTAACTATTGCGTCTGCCCGTGTGTCAGTGCAAATGACTGCCTCTGTGGTAGAAAGATGGTTTAGCCTGAATTATTAAAATTATCTGTTGCTTTGAGTAGATTTAGGTTTATGGCCTAAACAAATGTCAACGGTATAGAATTAAATGAGATGCTAAGGAGGAGTCAGGCAGTGGGAGGAGACATAGGTTGTTTCTGAACAACATAGCAATTAAAAAAAAATTCCAAGTTATAAAAGCTCAAAATGGTTCCTTAATTTCATTTAAATGGTTTCTTCAAAGTGATTTTAGTATTGAAAGTTATTGGACTGTAAAAGAGACCAACTGCTTTTCCTGACTTCTCGGAAGTAATTACATGCCACATGCTGTGCCTCCAGAAAATGATCTGGTTTGTGAATGCAAGGTGGGACTGAATGCAAGGTGCAATGCAGAACTTGAACTGCTGAATATGCAAGAGTCTGCAATGAGTGTGGTGGGGTTTTTTCTTTTTTTCAATTTTACAAGCAATTGACTGCCTTAGATTAACAGAGTTTAACAATCAGCAATCTCATAGGTTGAGACAGGTATTTCCATTTCAGTGCTCTTGGTTTGGGAATCGTGGATGCGCGTTCTTTTTTTTAAAGGCTGGAACATTGATTTTTGTAGACCAGTAGAAGGGCTGCTTTGAACATAAAACAACAGCCAAAATGTGTAGTTGTGCTGAAGGGGGTGGCATTCTGCAGGTTCGTACATCTTGTTTGCCTTTTACAAATACTGCCATTGGCATCAGGAGAAGGCAGCTAAAAGTTGGACCATTTCAGAGTCAGTCACAGCATAGAATATAGGAATCTTACTGGTTTGATAAAAGCGTCAGAATTTAGTTCAAAAGTCTTAGCTGAATTTGAAATCAAACCCTTACTCCAGCAGAGATGGTCTTGCTGGGAAGCAGTTCCACTTGGTGATGAAACAGAAGCTGTTACGCTTTGTTCCTCAAGGTATTGCTAAATTTAAATGACGGAAAAAAACAGTCTTGAAAGTTTCTCCTGTTGAAAACAAAGATGTTTTTCCAGGTCTTCTCATGCAGGGTGTCTCAAGGGTTTGGTTTTCCCCTTCCCTCCTATGGGTGCTGCTGAGGCAGAGTGGTCCCAGGAGCTGCTCGAAGCCCCTTGAGGTGGCTCTGCTGCTGGAGTCCAGCTGCTGCTTTGTGCCTCGAACATGGTAAAAACAACCTGGCATCTCTTGTCTTCATGGAAATGCAACATGACAATCAAATTGGTTTGTTCTCATGAGAACTTTCTTGCAAATGAGGAGAATTTTAGGAAGGGCTGCGGAGAAAACAGCAAGCATAGAAATGAGTGCACTAAGCAGATTTCCTGGGCCTTTTCATCTGCTGCTTCACTGCTCTAGCCCATCATTGTCTGTTAGTGCTTTCCCTTTTGACATTAAGTGAAACTTTAGCATAGGGCTGAATACATAATTGCATTTATTTTCTGACTCTGTGCTTCATCTAAAATAGTACATAAAAACAAAATAGATGTGATCTGAATCTAAAAAAAAAAAATTGTCAGCGTGTTGTACTGACAAGAATATATATTTTTAGCTCAAACCAAAAGTAACAGAAAACAAACCAAAAAAGCATTTTTATCTCCCTGAAGTGAGTTAATTGTTAGTTGAACAAGGAGCACATGTGGGAAGTAGCCCCTGTTCTCAGTAGTGTCTGGGTGAGCTGATGAATTGTGAACTGTGGGCCTGAGCTCACTTCATGTTTCACCCTGAGGGAATGGAAATCTCTCTTCCTGCTTCCCAGGAAAGTGTGGAGCTGCTGGCCGTGGGGATTGGAAAACCATCCTTCCTGCTTCCCCCTCGGGGCACTTTTACTCCTCGGTAGTTCTGGTGCCTCATGGGGCAGTAAATGCTCTGAGTTTGAATCCACTCGAGTGTCAGCAGGGATCGAGGGTAAATATTGCATTGCAGAAGAGTGCTTCATCCAGGAACAGGTGAGAAAGGGCCTGTGGACACTGCTTGCTTGTTAACCTAGCTGTCGTCGTCTTCACCTGAAATGACTTTGGAGATTTAACCCAAAATGATGGGTTATGGCTTGATAGTAGCAGCTTGCCAGGCAAAGCAAGGTGCTAGACTGGTATTTTTGTCTTCTCCATGATGAAGTGTATCCAGGTGTGGGAAAGGCTTGTCTTGCCCACCTCATGAAAATGCAGCAAGCCCGTTCCAGTAGTGGTGGCAGCAGGCGAGGAACCACGTCGGGTGCTGGGCTGTGCGGTGTTGGGAGCTGGCCCTCGGGAACGTGGCTTCCTGACGTTCCTCCTCGTTGAGTTAGAGCAGCTTCCCTGAGAGAAAGGCACCTGCAGCAAGGGGGTCTGCAGAGAGGAGCAGCACCCAGAGACGTCTGGAGGGAGCTCAAGTTTTGGTTATTTCACACAAGATTATATCTGTAAGTGCTGCTGGCACTGACTGAATTGCGGTGTAATTTGATGAATGGCTTGCTCTCAGTGGCACTGCTTGAGGGAATATGGGCATTTGTAACTGTAAGGAGCACGGTATTGAATTATATCGATAAGTTCAATAAGTTAGCCTTATTCTTTCCATGCAAGTGTTAAGGACAATTCCAGAGAGCCTTGCGTAGCCGCATGTGTGTTTATTTTGACTCCTTGTTAGGGAACCACGCTGCTCTCACCCATCACACTGGTGGATTCCATTTTTCAGCAGTGCAGGGAAGCATGGGCACGTTCTTGCAAACCTGTGGGTGAAAGACACGTTGGGTGCAGGTGAAACCGGCCACGCAGCGAGCGCCGGTCACGTCCCCGCTCTCCTGACGGGCCGTGTGCGCCGCTCACCCGGGTTTGCACTGCGGGGAAGGCTCCATCCCGGCAGCGCTCATCAGGGCTGCTCAAATGAAGATTCAGCCCCTTACCTGCATTGGAAAAAAGAGCAGAAATGCTTTATTTGCATTGCCTTTTCTTAAATTTCCTTTTTTTTAAAAAAACAAACAAACAAAAAACAAGGAAAACAGATTATTTTAACTCTTATCTAGTATTTTCCATGTAGTTAGTTAATTCCTTCATTAATAAAGCTTAATTTAAATACAGTGATAAAAGCGTGCAGGCTTTCTGCTTTCATTTTCATTGAAAGATAAAGCCGAATGTTTTTTACATTGCCTTTGCTAAATCCTTTCTAATCAATATATCCTGCAAATCACCTGACTTATTTTATCTGGGAGTCATTGCAGGAGGGTAAACTCCAGAGCCAGTGCTTTGAGATGAACCATCTCTAGTGAGCGATATTTCAGAGAGGCAAATGGATTAGGGCTTTTTAACATATTTTCCTTCTTGTTTAAAGCGTTATTTTGAACTGCATATTTTTCCAAATGTTTCCTGTTCTTTCACTTCATATATACATATATATGTATGTATGTACCTGCATGATGATGTTGGATCAGATTGTCTTATAGGTTTAATGTGTCTATAAGCCTGTGTCACACATCCTCATCTCCCCAGACCTGTGTGCGAGTAGAGCAGATACGGACACTGTTTTAGACCCTGTGGCTTGCACAAAAGTGTTCCACTGGTGTTCAGCTTTGTGTAGCTCCTAGACACTTTGTTCAGTGCTTGGCACTGTGAGCAAATTAACTGCGGCCTTGCAAGGTTGCCTGAATCTTCCCTTGTCCTTCATTTTTCCAAAGTGCTGGAGCAGGGCAGGGACTCACGCTTCTTCCTTGTGCTCTCTGGAGAAACTGGGAAGCTGCAAAAGGCTCTGCAGCCAGTCAAGGTGATCCCTTTTTAATAAACCTGTGAGCTGCTTCTGCTTAAATATACGGTGACAGCAACTGTGTGAAATCCAGCTTAAATGCTGATGCCCCCAAATTTCTCTGTGGTTTGCATTGGCCGTGGGCCAAGCAGGCAGGAATTAACTCTATTGCTGTTCTTTCATTAAGTGTGACAAAGAACTCAATTTATTGCTAAGCTGGTGTGGGAATTTCCTGAGGTTAGATTTAGAAAGTTGAGAGCTGAGCCTACGAGCAATCTCACACAGCTCAATAAGGGATGCGCTCAGTCTCAGGAGCTGTTATTTTGGTGCATATTATTGCTTGGGAGAGCCCCACTTTAGATTATAATATCATGAAATGTTATATTCCAGATGAGATGAAATGCACACTGGACTTTTTAAAGTCTTTGTCAGCATTATCTTGCTCTCTGGAAATTTGAAGTTTTGAAGAAATGCTTTTATATTCAAAGTGCATTAATACAGTGTGTGAATGGAATTTTTGTGCAGAGTGGAGACCACCGCTGTTCACGGAGCCGTGTTTGCTTGCACATCTGTAAAGCAGAGACTTTTTCACTTGCTGAATATGCATGAGAAACCCTGGTTAGGTCAATTTTTATGGCGTGGTGGCACATAGATACCAATTGTGTCTTTGCAGTTAGTTGTACCGTAGCTAGGAGCGTGTATGCCCACTCCAGATTATCATACAGAAATTCTACTTGTTTTGAAATTGCATTTTCCTTCGTTTTTTCCAGTAGCTGAACTGCTGGGATGTTAGCATAAAGTACATGAAACACTCTCCTCTTGGCACCATGAGGAGGAGCTGGTATCTCTGCCTGTGAATGATGTTTCTTCCCTGGATTGTTTCTCTGCGAGTTTACAAATCTCCTTGCTTTCAAGCACACTAATTCTTTTGCACTCTGTTTTGTAGTGCTGGAAGCTCTGAAAAGATATATCTGTTTTAAGTAATCAAAGCACAGCATATGTCTTTCTGCTTGGACAGTGAGCGGTTCGAGGAGCGGAAGGACTTTGTGAACAAGCCGCACCAGCTCTTCTCCTGTGCTCCAGTTTGCTTTTTCACTGTCAGTCATTTTCTTTGAAATCAGTCTGAATGGGATGTGCTGCCCGAGACAGAGTTAATATGATGTTAATTCAGTAAAGTTAAGAATCTGGCAGAAAAGTGGTTTATTTCTGAGAAAAAAAAAATGCAATTGCTTTAAATCTTTTTGATCTAAGAAAAGAAAACACTGGCTTGAGGCTTGAGCAGTAGAGTGAAAGAAAAACCTTCCAGAGATTCTCATTTTACTGTAGATACTGGTGAGTGATCTGTCTGGTGCGGTTTAATGTGGTGGGCCAAACAGACTTGAATAGTATATGCAATAGATGGCATAAAAAGGGATATGATCTCCATATTTGTATCTGCAATTGGGTGCTGCTGGCATTCTGCATGATTCACTCTGTTCATTTCTTAAATTGCCTGGTTGTTATATTGTAGCTTACTTTGTAGCTCTCCATATGCCTATATAAATCTTAACTTAAGGTTAAAAGATCGTTTAACAGATTTTTTTGAGAGTTTTATTGTCTTTGTGCTGTTTGTCTTCAGCTTCTGACACTTTAAAGCTTTATCTGCTCCCATTCTAGTGAAATTTTCTGGGCTGAATATTAAAATCTGCCAGTTAGAACAAGAGATGAAACAAAAGCTTTCGACCTATATGAGCTGATAAAATAGAACAAGAAAACAAAACACTAAAGATAACTGTAGACAGACCTGCACTGAGAGCAGATGGACCGAGCTTTCCTGTGTTAGTATGAAGGTTGTTTTGCCCTTTGCGCAGAGGGAAGAGGCTGGAGGTGGTGGCTCTGCTTTTCGTTTTCCCATCTTCAGTAAACAGAGATCACCAGCGATGCTTTGGCTGAAACATAGTGCATGTAGCTTCAAGGGTGCAAGAGGAAGAAAATCTATTATTTTTATCACTGCAGTTATACTGTCTTCAATTTCTTTTACGCCATTTTCAGTTTGGATTTCTAGGGGAGGTACTGAACCTATTCAGAAGAAGTTTGTGACACTGGGCATGTTTTCAGTGTTACACAGAAGCGTGTTACCTCAGTGGGGCTGTTTGCAAACTCTTATTGAAATACGTTAAGCCGATTTTTGCTTTACCAGGAGGGCACCTGTATGGTGCTGCTGTTGGGAATAACTTAGTTTCTGCCATAGCCATGGAGCACCATTGCTCTCAGTTATTCTGGGGATTTGCTTGAAACCTGTGTTAGCCTCAAAAGGAAAACCATGAGTGAGCTTCAGCATTAGGAATACTGCGCAGAGCAGTCTTACTACTAAATACATTAAAGACCTGCTCATCCATGACCGCCTGGAAATGCCAAGGTGTGGTAGAGTGGCAAACATTGACCTGTGTTTAATGAAAGCACCTGCAAGAGCCCTGCTTGGAGCCGCGCTGTGGTGCACTAGGAGTCGTGCGTGGTTCGACGGCGCGTTGTCACCATGAGGTTCATCTCCCTGGTTTGAACGTATTAATGTTGCCCCAAGTCCTTCGCTGCTTGCACTCTGCAAAGTGCTGTCCTGCTTCATGATCTGCCCTTAGCGAAATGAGAAGAACAAGAGCAGAAATAACTGCATCTGTCCAGGGTTGTATTCATCTTAAAGATTTTAATTATAAGAAAAAAGCAAAATGCAGATGCAGGATTTCCAGTTTCTGTAAAATGCAAGAGATCCTGAAATGAGCAATGCTGGTAAAATGAAAAGTGGCATTGAGCTGGTTTGTGCTTCTGCTCAGCACTTGCACCCTGTGACGAGTTACAGTTCTAAGTATCTTAATAGGGGCAGAAGCTGAAGTGTTTCAAAAGGGACATCAACATCATCCACAGGGGAAGCGGAAGAATTGGTCAGATAAGCCATTGAAGAGCACATTGTATCCGCTGGGAGCTGTTTGCTTGTGCGAGTCTTTCTGCTGATGACTGACAGATGTTTGGAAACACGGAGCTGTGCAAACGGGGGCAGTGGGGCCCTGGGCTCGGGAGTGGTGCCGCATGACAAGGGATTGGGGTCTGGCCTGGGGTCCGCTCAGAGCAGTGTTAGGGAAGCTAGGTAGGGGTTAGAAAACACAAAGCTGTTTCTTAACATTAATGATATTCCTGCT
>NW_010579700.1:25221-37896 GCF_000705375.1 Tinamus guttatus
TAAATTCAGCCTTCAAAATCATTCAGCCAAATGTACTGCTTGTTTTTAAGTGAACAGATTGCATCCTTCTTTAAATAGGTCTGCCTGCATGTGCTGGATATTGCCACGAGTAGAGCCTTGAGTTGACCATTGCTTTTATGAGGAGGCAGCTCAGCAAGTCCTAGATGAGTTTCTGGGTCTGTCTTGAGCTTGGCAGCACTGCAGAGAGCTGCAGAAATGCAGCTGCTCCGAATCGCTGCACATCACTTATGTGGGCAGCCCAAGGCTGTGTTATTCCTGGTGCTGTACTCAGGCTCTCAACTCCTTGTCGAAGGGGTGTTTTGGATGTCCATATATATTGAACCACTGTTTTACCTCTGTACACATAGAACTTGGCTTTTTTTCCAGTTCCTCAGCATCCGCCATCCCATATAAAATATCAATGGTTCTTCAAGAACTTTAAAAATCCTGTATTGTCCTTTAATTAAAAAAAAAAGTTGATTCCCTCTTGTGGGAAGAGGATCCTGAAGGTGCTCCAGAGGCTGCAGCTTCCCAAGGCTGCCCTTTTCCAGTTCCTGCCCGAGTTGTTTGTGCCATTTATTTTTCCCAGGAGCACTTTTGGCTCTGTTTATTGAAGGTGAACTTGCAAATACCTAATGTCTTGGAAAAAAAATGCCATTTAGTCTATAGGAAATGCCTTGCTCAGAACCATCCTAAAGCTTAATGTGTGGCTGACATTGCATGGCTAGAGGCCTTAGCTAGATGACCTTTAGCATCCCTCCAAGGACAGACCCTTCTCCACGGGGCTCTTTCCGTGGCCGGTGGGGCTGTGCAAAGGGGCTTCGTTACCTCTGGCACCTTCTCGGTGAAGTATGTGAAAAACAGACCGGATTTCACTATTTGTTCTGTAGTAATATTGGTATTTCATAGTGGAAAAGATTCCTTTTATATTTAACTTTAATATGTATTTAAATATATATATATTTAATGCTAAGGCCAATGCCTAGACAGTTTAAAGACACATACTGTATTTTTATGTCATATAATCTAAACTTGAGTGTATTGATTTGGATTAACTTAATATTAGCAGCAGCAGTTCAGAACTAATATTTTATAATCAAGGCTTACGGCATTTAATGATAGGATTGAGCACGCTCAGTTCGAATTGATTAACAGACTGAAGTACAAGTTCAGGGTGGAGGTGGGATGAGAATTTCTTTTCTGCTCTTTAAATCTCTAATGTTACAAATGTATCTTTCTTTTTTACAACTACTTGGGGAGGAGGAAAAAAAAAAAAACCCAAAATCCAGGAGTGCTATATTTGAAAAGTGAATTTTTCTGTTTTAATTGTAGTTTTTACTATGTATCAGCAGCTACTAAATGATTCAAAAGTGGGAGCTGTGAATGGCAGGTTTGGTGTAAGTGGGATATTCATTCCAAGCCAATGCAATCATTTTTTATTATTGAGAATGGATTCTCCTTTTGTCAGATATCAAGGCCCCAACTGCTTTAAGACTCTGTCCCATGCTAGGTTATAACCCAATTATAAGTTTTATGATTATTTCAGGTATTACAAGATAGGTATTTGCAGTACTCTGGGGAAATCTTGGTGCCCTATCTGCGATAGTTGAACAGCTAACCTAGGTATACTTAATATTCTTCTACTTAATGTATTTAGTATTTAAAGAGAGAAAGAGGGGAGGAGGGAAAGTTGTGTTTAGCCACGTGCGCTGGCACTGCAGGATTGGCCATCAGCCCTGCTGGGTGCTTTGGAAAGTGATGTTTACTGGGGCTTAAAGGCCAGGGCTGCCATGTGCTCTCTGTTCCAACAAGAGGAGTTGCTGTAATTGCAATTTCCTCTTTGCAAAGGCTCAGCCTCAATCCGAGGTGCCTTGTTGCACAGTGAAATAGGAGTAGGTTTTTGTTTCATAATGATCTATACAGAAGCAGGCAGGTCTGGGTGGGCTGTTTGAGAATGAGGCCTCCTGCTGGTTTCCATGCGAGGAGCTTGCTTGGGTCCCTCTGCCAATGTATATAATGCCACCAAGCTTAACTTATATATGATACAATGTGGCCTTCCTCTTCAAGCTGTAGTGAAAATGTCTTTCAATTTGCAGATCTGTCACTGCCACTTAGGTTTTCTGAGCTTTATTTGCACAGGAAAGATCCGTGAAAGTCACTGCCAATACCATTTATATCCCCAGTTCAAAGCTGCAGCACAGGTACACCCTGTGCTCTCAGCAGCATAGGTCAGAACAACTTTGCCATTGTATCATTCAGTCCTTAATTATGATAGCACTTATTTAATGTAATTTTCTCTACACTTTTATAGTTGTATATGGCCTAATTCTGTTGCTTTTTGGGCGCAGACTTATTGATTTAGGTAAGATTACTGTCTGCCTGACTGGAGGATCAATTCAATTACGAGTAAAGGAGAAAATTCATGAGAAACTAATTTTAGCCCTTCTGTTACTAGTACTCTATTTTTCCATACTCACTATTATTATTTTTATTTTTTACTGGCTGGATTTCTGAGGCAGAGCACCCTGACACATCCTTCCAGTAGGAGCAGTGGAATAAAGCATGACCAATTACACATGGGAATAGCAGGCAGGAAACACCAAGCGAAATCATGATCCAAATGGTAAATCGTGCTGGAAAAGAAATCCCAGTGCAATAGCTCAGACTGCTCTGATGTGAAATTAACCCATTATATGTTTATTTCTAAGTTTTCAGTCACATTTTAGATATATTTCAAACTTCAAGTTCTTAAAAAAGTAAGACTCACTTGACTACTTGATCACTTGATTACTGAGATACTTTTCATTGAGAATGCTGCTTATTCTGTAAAGCCAGTAGAAGGTTTGACATCTTCCAACTAAACAGATGCCTCTCTGCTCAAATGTTCCCCCAAGCTGCACCATAGAGCAGAGGAGGCTCCTCCTTGAGCATCTCCTATCTGTTGTCCCTCTTGAGCTTTAAGTTTTAATCGTGTGCCTTTCCTGAGGAGCTGCTCTTCTCCTGTTTGTGATATCCTGCAGGTGACATCGCGGGGACCAGCCTGCAGAGCAGGTGTGACACACAAAGCAGTGGGATGTGTTTGTTAGCCCTGTTCCCCAATGCAGCGAGTGCAGCTGGGCTGGCTGATTTAGCAGCTCTGAGCCCGGGAGACTTTTATGTTATAGATGCTTCAGGTTTATGATGAAAAATTGTGCTTGTCAGATGATTTCTTCTCCCTATAAAGAGAGTATTAAAAGAGCATTTCAAAACTTGCAAG
This sequence comes from Tinamus guttatus, assembly GCF_000705375.1. The sequence goes on from NW_010579700.1 coordinate 28,478, forward strand.
TCACAGCTGACAGTTACGTCCGCATATCTGCACTCGTGCTTCGTTGCTGCCTTTGCTAGTTGAAGAGCAGTGGAAGAATCCAGAAAGAGCTCTGGCATATTGCTGGGTTCCTTAGCTGGTCTTGATTTACTGGCATTTCCCTCTGTGAGTGAATAATTGCCTTTTTACCTTCCAAGTCTTAAATAACCCGTACGGCTGCTAGAAGAGGGTTAATAAATAGAAATAAATTAATGCATAGCATTTATTAGCACAGCTGTGGATAGCTTCTGGCTAATAAAACTGCTTTGTCAGGGAGTATCTAAAAAGGGAGTAGAATTGATTGCCAGTGGAAACCTGGACCTGGATCCCTGCCGTGTGGGTCGGGTGTGTGATGACTTCCCCATGCCCCAGACCTGTGCTGGGGGCCACCTCCTGAGATGAGGTCCTTGTCCCTCCGGACCCCCGGCTAACGGGTGCTGTGCTGTCGGGAGGGATGCCAGGAACTCTGCTATTGATGGCAAATGTTGTTCTATGGGTGCTTGGTGACTTGGGTATCAGTTTGCCATTCAGTGAGCTGGTTTTGCTCTGAAACAGGCCAGCGAGGAGGAAGGCTGCGAGAGCCACGGCCTCCGAGGTCTGCGCGGATCGGAGGCTGCTGCTGTTTGAAGCTTGCTCTAGCTCTTGGGTTTTTATGTTGTCCTTCATGCAGAAATCTAAGGCAGCTTGCAGATTAGTTCTGATCACGTGCAATTCCTTACGGTATAATTTAAAATACCTTTATTCAAACAAATAACCTTTATGTCTGGGTTTAGCACTCCCCGTAGTTCCGTGGTTTAATTGGCAATGTGTTGCAAAGCCAGAGATTGAGCTGACTTGAAAGAGAGTTTTGGCATTGTGGTTTTAAGCCGTGTGGCCTAGAGATGGATAAGGCTCCAGCGACTGCGAGCTCAGGGGCAAGACCAGCATGTCCAGGAGCTGCTGGTGGGATCCAGCGTGGGAGATGGGGAGCAGACAGGAGAACATGCTAGTGCCTGGAATGGAGAAGTCAGCGGTCGCTGGTTTTCATTTCTCTGCCGGGAGCGCAGCTGCTTGACCAGGGGACGGTGCAATTGCTGCTGTGTCGGCGCTGCGCGATGCCAAGGGCTTTCTGTGCCAGAGCGTGCCCTGATGGGCTTTTCCGTTGGCACAGAGCGATCCCTGTTGCAGAAAAGTAGTGAAAGGGAAGCTAAGATTAGGAGAAAAACAAAAAACAGTCTGTGTGCAAGTAAGTATGCTCAAAAGCTGGAAAACATTTTCCATTACATACTTCACTGGCTCTCTCTTTTTTATTTTTTTTGTCTAAATGTTGAGCTTTTCCACCCACCCTTGTTCTCTGCATTTGCTTTTCTTGTAATGTATATACAATTAATTCTAGTTTTCATTAATGTTTTGATGAGAGATTTTTCCCTCTGTAAGTACAGGATATTCGGGATGGATGCATTTGTCTACCTACTCTATATTAGACTGTAGTTGTTAGAAGGCAGTATGACATGGAAATTGCATATGAAGACAGCTAAAATGTCAATAAATCTGGATTACACCTCGCTCCTCTTCAGCAAGGGCTTAACTCAGTTATTTTTACATAAGGCATGTCTGTACATAGCTAAATAGCAGTGCATTTGTGGAATGGATGACAGTGGGAATGATGAAGGGTGCCCTAACTTCTTTTTCTGTTGTGCTCTAAGAAAAATACTCCACTTTCTGCTAATATGTTGAAAAATGGAGCAAGTGTTTAGTGTGGAATTTGGTCAGATGTTATGGTTGGAGGTGTACTATGCACACTGAACCATATAGGCTGAACTTGATCAGATTCTTCAAAAAGCTTTGCCTCATGGATTCACAAAAAAAAGGTGATAGTTTGTATAAAAAAAAGAATTAACTCAATTTTGGTCCACTAACATTCAATCTATAAGGAAGATTTATACGGTCTGAAGAGAAACCAGAGTTTCTCCAGTCGTGGTGGGATAGCTCGCACGACTGGAGCGCTGCCATGGAAGGCTATGTGCTCTTTAGGAAGGACAGGCTGGGAAGGCGAGGTGGTGGAGTTGCTCTTTATGTGAGAGAGCAACTGGAATGCATGGAGCTCAACCTGGGGGTGGAGGATGAGCGAGTTGAGAGCTTGTGGGTAAGGATTAGAGGGCAGACTAATGTGGGAGACACTGTGGTGGGTGTCTGCTACAGGCCACCTGACCAAGACGAGGAGGTTGATGAGGCCTTCTATAGGCAGCTGGATGTTCCAGGCGAAGTGCCCTGCTCTCTGTATCCGCACAAACTAGTCCCTGCTTCCTTTGGGGGCTACATGGAAGAAATACAGCTCTAAGGGAGCGTCGCGTCGCCGGTCTGTCCGCGCAGACCCGCTGCCCTGGGCAGGTGGATGGTCCTGGCAGTCAGTCCCAGCTCCGCTGTGGGTTTCCTGCCTCCTCGGCAGGTTTTGGTTGCAGGGAGCTGCTGTTCCATAGCCCGGGTGACAGTCACGGCTCGGTGTCGCTGACCACAGCGGCGGTTCAAGCCTGAGCGTTCCTAAAAGCGCTGTTTGAAGGTGCACACTTGCTTGCGTTCCTCCTTCGCTCGGTTTTAGTTGTCACAGGAGTAAGCTGTGTGCTTTCTCCTCTTCCAAACAGTCTAATTTGCCCTTGACTATGCTTTGGACAGGTGATGGGGAATAGCAGTAGAAATCTTGGTTTTGATGATAGCCTCTGAGAAACTTGTATTACAAGTTTCTGCAAGTTTCTGTTTAGAAGGTAGATGAGAAACTTTTTTTTTTGGTCAGGATCTGTGAATTTTTAAATCAAACTAAACTATTTGAATTAAGTTATTTTTTTAATTCTATTCCATTTCATATACTCCATAGATGATCAAGACAAAAAGGTATGGGCTGCTGTATAACCTGGTGTGCCCAAGTACCCTGCATAGACAGTCCTGCATAATAATGCAGGAAAAATTGTCAAGAAAACTGAATACAGAGACACGCTAGGAAGACGGTGCCTTTTGCTGAGCTGACAGGGAGAGTTTGCAGAACATCTCAGGGTCACGGAGTACTGGAGTATTGTGAATAATGAACCGCGTGTCTGTGCGCAGGACAGATTATCTGTGCAGGAAGGCGCAGGGGGTAAAGGAAATGTGTTCCACGCTCAGCTGCAGAGCTACCAGGATTTTAGTTTCCAAAATTTTCTTAGGGCTGCTGATAAGTAGCATATATCTAAAGCACTCCTGTCTGCAGAGAAAGCTAAGGGCTCAGGCAACTTCTTTTTACTTTTTTTTTTTCTTTCTCTTTTTTCTGGCGTTCCTATTTAAAGATTTTCCGTAACTGAGAGTGAGGGTAACATCCCAGGTCAGGCAAGCTTAAATTAAGCTACTCTGGTTTTCTACAGAAATGCTTTCCTGATGCCTTGGTGGCCTGGCAAGTACCCTCTTGAACTCTTCACTGTTTGAACCATGGCAGAGCAGCAAAACAGGTGCAGATGTTTTAAATGGAAGAATTTTATGCCTTTTCAGAGGGCTTTTTTGAGAACTTTTATCTTTGTGTGTTTGAGTAGTCTCTAGGGATAAGCAGGTCTGGCAGGGATGAGTTAGTAGGAGAAAAGCAGAAGCTTCCCCAGAGGTGCCAGGGAGCTAATGCCACACTCATGTGGTGCTGGTGGCCTCCTGATGGCCCTTCCCGTGCGTCCTGGCCTGGGGTCCAGGGCAGCATCACTTGGGCATGGAGGCTGTTACAGCTTCCGTGCTGCTTTTGCCTCCAACAGGAGCCACTTTTGAGAGAACTCGTGCATCTTCGTAACTTCATACCAAGGTGTTCGGGTTGGAGTGGTTGGTTAGATTAAAGAAGTACTAATTATTTCAATTGTCCTGGAGATCGTGTGTTTCTTTTGATTAGCCGCTAATTGAACATGCTGTAAAGCGGAAGAGCTGTTGGGAGCAGCAGGAGATGTTTAATTGCGAACTCAGAACAAGCCTTTCGAGTGGAGGTGGGATGTGCCCAAACGCCGGGAGATGAAAGGAGGCGCCGGAGCAGCCGCGTCGGCAGCACGAGAGGGCTCCCATGAAAGACAACGCGCCGCGTCTGTCGCTCTTCATTTCCAAGAGCTGCCTTAGAAGAGGCGCTCGGGCTCCAGACGAGCGTTTTGGGAATATCTATGGCCACAGATAGCACTTCCGAGCACTTCATAAACACACATCTCTGTCGTTGTCGCTTTGGTAAATACGATACAACCAAGATCATAGCAATGTGCTGTTTGTGTAGATGCGTCACCCTGAACCATGGTCTCCAGCTCTTGTGTCTCTGATCGGCTACATGAGCGATGAAGAGCAGAGGGAGGAGGGAATAGAGCTCCTCACCCCTGGAGGGGAGGGAGTGTGGGAATCTTTGCACTAATTGCGTCTGTAACTGCCTGCAAGTTGGTGCTGAGCAGTATATTTAGATATATTTGGTGCATTTTTATTGGTTTGCTTTTGTCAGAGCAATTTGGAGGGGAAAAAATTGCGAGCTGCGATGCATTGACATAATATATCATTCAATGAACATCTTCATTTCCTAAATTGGTTTTTAAATGGAAAGACATGACTATATGTGCAGAGCTCAACAGTGCAGTTCTTGTGGCTGGCAGAATTCTGCAAGGGGCTCCAAGGCTGTGGATCTCGTGGAAAATGTTTGCAAAGGGCTCACAGAGGCGTGAATGGCACTGTAAGAGGAAGGAAAAAAAAGGCTGTCTAAAGACATTGCTTGTACAGATTTTGCAGGATTGCAAGCTGGTGGTGGAGCTTCCTGTACTCCTGTGGGAGGGAATCATGACAAATATTTTCTATTAGGAGAGTGGAAGTAATGACATATGCTGTGTGTGTACTTTTTGTCTGAGATGTGCGTGACTGTAAAGAAACAGATGGCTCCCCTAACTCTAATCATGGGCATGTAGCTCCTCCATTTATGAGGCTTTTATTCCTGCACGGATATTTCTTAGGATTCTCATTAAGAGGGAAGGAAGTGCAATTGGCTTACATCAACTTGTTAAAAATTACCAGGAACAATGTAGGTTATTACAAAGTCTGCAGCCAGAGTGAAGGACAAATATGTTCCAGAGAGCATTTTTTTTAAATTATTTTATTATTATTTTTTTTTGGTGCTTCTTGAGTTTCCCCCCTCCAGAATGTTCCAGGGTGCTGCCCAAGTGCATGCTTGAGTATGTACTTGCGTTGAAGCAATGTGGGATGTGATTTGACGTGCTACCTGCTCTTGGCTGAGGTGGGGACTGTCCATTTGCTAGTTGGTGCAGGAGTGGAGACTGTTGCGGTCCTGGTGCAGCTCCAAGCTGGAGCCCGTGCAGGAAAGGACCCTCTGTGGTGATAGTAAAGGTGTCCTGTGCTGCTGTTTTTTCCCCATGGTTTGGGTGTGAGAATGATTAAAGGGCAAAAGGTGGAAGTCCAGCCTGGACTGTGCAGGAAAGGACCCATCTGTGGTGATAGTAAAGGTGTCCCGTGCTGTTGTCTTTCCCCATGGTTTGGGTCTGAGAATGATTAAAGGGGCAAAAGGTGGAAGTCCAGCCTGGACAGGAGACTTGGTACTCTTTGCTCCTTTCCCCCTCTGTGGGAGAAGAAGGCCAAGAACACCGGGCGACCTGGGCCAACCCGACAGGCTTTTTGCTCTGTCCTCCCAGAGCTCGTTTGCCTCCAGCTTGTGTCCGCAGGACTCTGCATCCTCGCAGCCCAGTTATTTCCTCTAAGAGGAAATCTGGGACCCGGCCGTGCCCGGGTGCCTTGGGCCCCTCGTGGTGTGCCCTGGCACCGAGGGGTTCCCCCGGCGGCTCCGTTGGCCGCTCTGGTGCTCTGCAACAGTATTTCCATGATGCAATCCAGTAGAAGCTGATCCTTTATTTCATTTTGTTTTTTTAAATACCACTACTATTTTTTTTGCCTTCGTTGCTCTCTGAAGAGATTCCTTGGCTCGGGCAGAATGTGTTTCGTTAGTTTATTTTAATGAATATAACGCCCCCATAATGAAGCTCTCCTGAGTCCAATGGCACTCCATCCGTAACGCAGGATTCAGAGCACTGCTAATTTCTTCAGCTTCACTAAAAAAAACCTGTGGATCTGAGTACATTTCTCTAGCTAGAAACAACGTTGCTGTGTTGGGTGCCCTTTGGACATGGTGAAGATGCATCCCCTTGGTGGTGACGCTATCGGGATAGATCCTAGCTGTGCTGCCCGGGCTCCATGTCCTGCTGCTGATCTGGAAGGCATGGATAGCTCTGCTCGTGGTGGTTTGAACATTGTGTTCCCTTTTTTTTTTTTTTTCCCAAGTGTTTCCTTCACTCTCAGGGCTGGTGTGGGTGGGGAAAATTCTCCTTAGAATCATGAATTGAATACTTTTTGCCGTGCAGCTATTTGGAGGCAGAATTGCTCATCTCTAGCCTGTTTTTATGAGTATCCTACCTGCTTCTGGTTTTTCATCTTTGAAAAGGTTTTAGCCTTTTACTTAATTATGCTGATATTTTCTAAATGCAGTCAAAGGACTATGGTATCAGGAGTAAAAAGTGTAGGACCTGGCATAGGGAAGGTGGGCAACTTGTCTCCAGTGACTAAACTGTTAAATATGTTGGTTTTCTTCATAGGTTCCACTGAGGCAGGACCAAAGGTTTACTAACATAATGTGCAGTGCATTTTCAGCCTCTATTCTTGATTTTCAGTTTTCTTGATTTATTTCTTTTCATGCTGTAATATCTAGCAGATCAGTACATATAGAAATAAAACAAGAACAGTTAACTAACCTAAGTTACATGGATTTTCTTGGGCAAAAAGTTCAAGGAATGTGGAACCAAGGTGTGGTCACAACTTTAACATGAACAGGGGAATCTTTACAAGTGAACTTTATAACTTAACACTGATAAGAAACTTTTTAAAACTGAGCTTAAAGAAAAAATCAGTTGCCTTGCTAGTAGAGCATTTATTAAAATGAAGATGGGCTTATAACAAATACTAGCTGTGTTGTGTCAGGGCTTGTATCTGGTGCTTTGAATTTGCATCTGCTGCAGTACTTGAGCAAGCACTTGGTGGTCTAACACTTTGGGGTAGTTTGGAGAACATTGCCTAGAGACACTCGTGAAGCTTTGGAGCTCATAGTCCTCTCTGAACAAGCTGGAGGATGGAAAGCTCTCCAATGTAGCTGAGGACTCTTCTGGCAGAGATTTTCCTTTGGCTCTTTTGTACCGTCTCTACCAACTTAGTTCCTTTTGATGTGCCTCTGGAGACCCCAGAACACTAGGAAAAGCCCTTCAGTGTGGCTCATGGCAGGAGGCAGGTTCTGCTCTTTGGTGTTCACTTTGAAAATGCATGGCAACAAGTGTGGTAGAGACTGAGACATTTCACAAAACATTTGATATCATTAGACTATGCGTTTGGGATCCTTTATGAAGCTGATGTGCAATTTTATAGATTTTTTCAGAATGATGATACAGGAATGGTGAGCCAGTTGTTGACGTGGCCAGGCACTGATCAAATGCCCTTTTGGACACGAGGTGTGTTCAGGAGGCTCTCCAGGAGCATGTACGTAGCTGCTAAAACCCTGCTGCATCACTCACTAGCACTGTAGTTACCAGGGAGCATATTCCCTACTCTCATTATAGCACCAAAATAAGAAAGAGATATTCATTACTTTGCAGGTTACCCAGGAGGCTTTCTAAATAAGGACTGAAAAGGAGTTTTAGAAGTGTTGTCAGATATCAAGATACTGGGCCAAATTCTCCTTAGTTGTCTCTGAGCAGTCCCATTGAAACCCAATCACTTTCTATGAACACATGGCAGGAAAAGGAAGCATCTATTTTGAGTAGTGAAGGAAAGCAAGTGTGAGCCTGATGTAGCCTTTGGAAGAGAAGGTGAGGTTGGCCAGCCTACAGAGAGGATATAGGAGACACCGTTTTTGGCTGATGGAGTTACCTTTAGCTCAAGTGGGCGGCCTGTATTTGATCCCTGCGCTGCGTTTCTCTGTGCACACACCGGGCTCTTCTCGCTGTGGTGTGGCTCAGTTGTCAAGACACACCATGGTTTGAAGTTTTAACATATCCAAATGTAGCAAAGTGACCTTGTATGATCTCCAGGCTAACTCATAGGGAGGTACTTGGCGAGGGCACCAGCCAGCTGTGAGGCTGCAGTGCTGTCAGGACAGTTCTGACATCCTCAAATGCCAAGTGCAAACCTTCAGCAAACAGGTTTTGTTTAAGAAACGACATACAGGCACATGGACTCGTTTCTTCCTTGGGCAGTTAATTTTCATGTGCACCAGAGGGTCGGGAGTCTGTTTCTCATCTCTTGCTTTTGTTAAGAGCCAAGCACTTCTAACAAAAAGCATGCTAAGACATCCAGCTGCTTTGTGTCGAGCTATGTACCTTCTCTGATGGAGAACTCTGTGTTCAGTCTTGCTCAAGGCCTTGGGCTTCACATCCAGCTACTGAAACATTATCATCCAGTCCAAGGACTGGGTTTGATGCGTTCAACATGATGACTGGAATACTTGCAAAGGTCTCAACTTGGAGGTACTTTAAAAGCAGAAGAGTACTGTGATTTTTTTCACCTTCTTTTAGTGTCATTTTTATTTTATGTAAGGAATAAGCACTGAAAGCTTTTTCTCTTCACCTTGGGGTGGCAGCTCTTTAGCCACAGCTTTTTTTATGGTGACAGCCTGAGCTACACACTGAGGTCACGTCTGGGTTGTTAGCGTTTCAAGTGTGGCGTGCCCGTGATTTTTTTTCCTCTATTTTCTTTCCTGTACTTTGAAACCACCTTTGCCATCCAACACGTCAAGAGTTTACAGATAAAACCTATCATGAAGTCCTGCGTGACAGTCTTCATAGTGCTGCCTGGAGAAACAACCTAAGAAAAGTGAATTAAAAGGTTTAAATATTCTTTTGACTGAATACATTTCAAGCAAATCAGAGTTCTCCAATCTCTTATTTTTGTGAGGTTTTCCTGCGACAGAAGCAGCATCCGGCATAGCAGGACGGCTCTGACGGTGTCTCAAGGCAGGGCTGCAGCCCTAGGAATAGCACTGGGGGTTGTTTTAACGAGTGCAGCCTCCATCAGATTGCTGTAATGAGTCAGTGCAGTTGTTAGCCTTATTACATTTCTGAATTAATGGTTTGGAAGGAAATTTGTTAGTCAGTTTTGCTTAAAAGCAAACTGAGCAACAGCCTGCCCTATTGTACAGCCATGCGAAATAGGACTTAAATCTGCATCGGACTGTGTGATCCTTTCCAGTTGCAAAGCCACCACATAGCAAGAGACAAGTGTTAAAATAATCCTGACCACTAGCAGCCACTTCTGAATGGATAACTGGGAGTGGCCGTTTTAGTTTAACAACCTCTCTTAATTTTAATGGCAGTGAGCTATGGCTCCTGAGGGGACAAGGCCCTGCCCAC
>NW_010579700.1:46750-60066 GCF_000705375.1 Tinamus guttatus
GAGTGACAGTGAGTCATCTCTGATTGCTGTGTTTAGCAGCCTGGAGATCCTCAGACACCCAGGGCAGCCCCAATCCTGCGTCTGCGTGACAGCGCGGGGCAAGGAGAAGCGGCTCAAAGTCACTGCCTCCTTCCTTTGCAGGGCTTTAGTCCTAAAACATCGTGAGGGGCTTTGGGAGGGAAGAGCTTTCATAGAATGCTTAAGGTTGGAAGGGACCTCTAGAGATCATCTAGTCCAACCCCCTGCACACACAGGGTCACCTAGAGCACGTGGCACAGGACTGCGTCCAAGCGGGTTTGAAGATCTCCAGAGAAGGAGACTCCACAACCTCTCTGGGCAGCCTGTTCCAGTGCTCTGGCACCCTCACTGGTAAGAAATTTTTCCTTAAGTTCCTGTGGAACTTTTGGTGCTTCAGTTTCCGGCCATTTCCTCTAGTCCTATCAGTGGCCACCACTGAAAAGAGACCATCCCCGTCCTCTGCACTCCCTCCCTTGAGGTATTTATATACACTGATTAGATCCCCTCTCAGCCTTCTCTTCTCCAGGCTGAACAGGCCCAGCTCCCTCAGCCTCTCCTCACAGGGCAGATGTTCCAGGCCCCTGATCATCCTTGTGGCCCTGCACTGGACTCTCTCCAGCAGCTCCACATCCCTCTTGTCCTGTGGAGCCCAGAACTGGACACAATACTCCAGATGCGGCTTCACCAGGGCTGAGTAGAGGGGCAGGATCACCTCCCTCGACCTGCTTTCCGTAGCCAGAGACCGTTACCAGCCTGACGGGTTTCTCCGTAACGTGATGGCACAGCTGCTGCTTCGGTGAATGAGCGAATAACTCCGGAGTGAATGAGTTAGCCCAGGTCGCTCGTGAAACTGGTGTGAAATGCGGTATTAAGGGCCAATTAAATTGCTAATGAGGTTTTACAAAGATATCTTGAAGGGTTTCTGTTCATGTGCAGAGGATGCTGCTCACATGGAAGTTACAGATTAGATTTAAAAGGAGAGGTGTATTATTCTCCAAACAGCGACAACCTCATTTATTAAATGAATTCTATGAGAAACCTTGGAAAAAAAAAAACTTGAAAAAACCAGGGGCGGCAGCTGATATTAAAAGTACTCTAAGTGCTAAAGAGACATAAAGGGCAAGGAGCGTTAGGAAAATTCCTTCCACTGGGGATTAGGAACAGGGCGAACACTGCTATGCACAGTGTCTGCAAAACTGCACTGTCTACACAGCTATTTTCAGCGTATGGGCCAGACCCTCAGCTCCTGCAAATTGCTGTGAGGCTCCTCTTGAAAACTTTCCATTTAACTGGAGCTGGTATGAACTGAGACGCACCAGACTTTGACAGCAACTAAAAGTCCTTTCCACTTTTTAAAGTGTTTGAACCGACTTCCAGAATAAATGTTTTAATTTATTTTGAGCGATGTAGCGGCCCAGTAGGCATAAATATGGTAATGACACCAAATAGTGATTTGTTTTTAATATGGATGGTTTCAAAGCAGTGCAGAAAGTGATTGCAGCGTCCCTGGAGGCAGCTCCACAACTCCCATCTGTGATACACAATAGCCTTACTTATTTTGAGAAGAGTGGCTTTCTCTTCCCCTAAAATAAAAACCATCTTCTACATCCTAAACACTAGAAACTGAATTATAGCTCATTTCTGCAGCAGTATCTTTCTTCTAAGGCAGATGTTTATCTTGACTAGTGTTGATACCTTGTTATAAGCTAGAGGAGCTGTATTCATGCACTGAAGGTGAAATGTGGTGATTTTTTTTTTCTTAGCGCCCTGCTGTTGCTTGTTGCTCAACAGGAGGTTGCAGCTCGAGCAGCTCGGGGTGCGTTTGCCTGTTGTCCAGCCGCAGGAGCGGCTCCCGGCTGGTGGGAACGGAGCCATCCAGGACTGCCCAGGCTGGAGGTCACGTAGTGACACCCGAGTTCAAGCTGTGTCGGTGGGAATGGTGTCACATTGTAGAAGACTTGGTGTGTTGTCACTGTGCCCTTCGCTGGGGACACAACATGTAACTTGGGCATGAACAACTTGCGAGTACACTGCAAGTTGGCACAACTGTTCCTGTCCTCCCTCTGCTGATTGCTTCTCTCTGGCTGTTCCTTTCATATGGCCTAGTAGCTGTTCAAGTGACTTGGACTTGCATATGTGATTTTAGGTTGGTTGTTACAGAATCATTGCAATTTTAGTGTAGTTAGCACTCTCTAAGTATTAACTTATAGAGGTTGTGCTGCCCCATACCTGGGAGTGCCGCAATATTGCTTAAAAGAAAGTATTTGAGCATGGTCCCAAACATGTAGCTGGACACGACAAGCCTGATCATCAGGGTGGATAGTAATAGGAAATGGGATAGTTAAATTTGCTGCTGATTCTGAGTGGTGATTATATTGATTAAGACTGAGAGTGCATGTGCAGCAAGTGCAGCACTGGTGGCGACGCTGTAATTGCAGGTGGAGTTATGTAATGGCCAGAAGGACTTAGGTAAGTGCAGAGAAGGGAAAAGTATTTTCAAGCAGAGCCCCAGAAGTTGTGCCAAGGGAAGGCTTGTGAAACGTGGTCCTTTAATTTCGGAAAGCTTGAAGGTTAAGCAGCGCAGTGTGTACTGCTGTGCGCCTTGCTGGATCGATGCACTTTCAAGTGGATATAATGAGTTAACCCTTCCCCGGCCAAGCAACAAGAGAGCTGCCTAATAGCAAAACACTCGAGGTGCATTTTCCAGCCCAGTGTGGGCAAAGTGGGAGTGAGAGAGCTGCTGGCCTGGGAAAGCTGGTCCAGCAGTGGCTCTGCCCTAGGTAACGTGCTGGAAGATAGAAAGGGAAGAGCTTTTGTGGGGGCTGTCAAAGCCACTTGCAGGTGGAGATGAATTTGAGTAAAACTTTAATCCAGGAAATAAAATATGACAGTCTCTCAGACTGTTTTTTAAGTGAAATACATTGTATTAGTGAAGTGATGTCTATAGTCCCGATTTATAACTTCTTGATATTTAACATACTGAAAAAACACCCTTAAAATGCAGACAAATGCAAAATCCTTTCAGAAAATGGGTTTTGCACAGTTTGCTGCTGCTCGTCCGGCAGCTCCGTGCTCTGCAGTGCAGAACCGCCCGCCCGCCCGGCGGTGCCCGGCCCCGCTCCACGGCACGCCGGGGCGCTCTGCTCTGCTGCTTAGTTTTCTGTGCTTGGCTTTGAACCATCTCCTCTGAGGGGCTGTCTCAGAACAGCCCCATCTGTAACGGGTTTGAGTTTTAAAACACGCCATCTCTTGCCTCCTTCCTTTTGTTAATCTGTGGCAAATGAGCCAAATAATTGGGAGGTGCCACCTGTCCGTTCATGAGTGGTGCTTCCGCCCTTGTCCCCTTCTTCCAAGTGTAGTGCTGAGGAGCTGGAGCCTTAGGCTGAGCCTTGGAGGGTTTTACTGCTGCTCCTCTCCTTCCCACCATGTTCAGCTGCTGCTTCTTTCTGATTTCCAGGAAGGATACTGGAAGAATCACTTCATAACTCTGTCCACCTCTGTAGGCTGCCTTTGTCCTTGATCTACCTTGTGTGAGAGCATCCTAGTATTCCAGGAGTGGAATAACTCTTGAAGTCGCTCAATCTGTCAAATCTCCTAATTGCTGGCCCTTTCTAGCAGACGTTTTGTCATTTGGTTCTCTACTCGTCTGATTTTCACCGAAGTGTAAGTTTGCTGTAATGCTGTATCTGTCTGAGATACCACCGTCTCCCCAGACATCACTGCTGAAGTTGTTCCACCCAGAAGGACCTGCATTAGCTTAAATGCTTTGTTTCCAGTGCCAGAACGAGTTGGGGACAATTTGTCAGTTGGGGACAATTGTGTCACCTTGAAGGGTGGTGGCCTTACTCAGTGGGACCAGACAAGTGGATGGGTGGTGGTGACTTTTATTGGTACTTAGCTGTGCCTGGAAGATGCAAGCGACCTCCTCCTTCCCCTCCAGAGCTGCTTCCCTTCTTCAGTGGGTTCTACAACCGCCTTTCTTGCACCTTCACAGGCTTCAGCCGGTCCACGTGCTGGTGTTTGGTGGCACCTGCCCGTACCTCTCCATGCAGCTCCTGTGATTCCGTGGCAGTGTGCTTGTGTCTCCAGCACACATGGGTCTGTGTCGCTGGCGCTCCATGCACGCGGGCGCCCGAAAAATGAGTAGTACGCTGCGAATTACTGTGGTGTGTGCTGCGGCGCGTGGAGCAGCCCACCTGCTTGGAGAGCAGCCAGCTCACGTTTAGTTTAGCAGATGGGAAGAGCAGAAAGACACTCCAAGTAGGCAGGGAAGCGATATTTATTCATTTAGAGGCGAGTGTGGTGACGTGGTGAGCTGAGCTTCAGTTCAGTATGAGCGGGCACGATGATGCGCAGAGCAAAGCCCCAGAGCTGGTGGCTGGAAGGGACGAGCAGGGGGTCTGCACGTTGTGTAGCAGCTGACGAGCAGCACTGTGGATCTGGGCTTCTCCACAGTTCACATGTGGAAGGCTGGAAAATGCTGCTGAGCATCTGGAGAAGAACCAGAGTGCTCTCTCCCAAACCAAGCTTTTCACGTGGGCACAGTAGGATCACGGTTATAGGCAGCTGTGTCACTGAATAGTGGCCAGATTAGCGATAATCAAGGCTATTTGGTAGATGATGGATGCCTGGAAAGCCTAGGAAATCAGATTATATGCAGAAATGTTTTGTGCACTTCCGAGCAGAGGAAAGAGATGCATTCTCAGTTGAATTTATTTAAAAAAAAATGCTGTTGAATGTCATTGTCTTTATTATGCATAAGGATCTAAGTGCAGCCTTATCTTAGCTAGTCTTTTTAGAGGACAGCAGCCTATTACTGCTACCAGTTGATTCAATTACTCCTTTAGGCCAAGGAGCATGTTCTATGCAAATAATTTTGGAAGATCTGAAAATAGTTATTCTGCAAGGTTGACCCTAAGAAAATGTATTTCAGAATTCTTCAACAGATCAGAGAGTTCATAAGTCCCCACTCCTTTTGAAAGAGATGTGTTCAACAAGGCTGCAGTCTCTTCTTGTGAGACAACAGCTGGTTATTTAAAAAGGAGGCTATTTCACAGCAGAAAGGTGTTTCAAATCAAAACATAGTATCTAAAACTATCAGTAAAGTATTCTGTTGTGGTGGTGAAAGGCTGTCATGCAAACCTTAAGTAGTTTTCACTCCAAAGGAAGTGTTTTGCCAAAACAAATTTTGACCACATAATTTTGCCTGCTGTGGTCTCTGCTTTGATTACTGAGCATACAGGAAGGAGCTGTGCAATAAATAATGATATCCAACTAAAGCTGGAAAGATAAATCCACCTGTGCACTTGTGCTGGAAAGGATCCATGCAGACCTTGTTTATCCTTTTCCGGGTATTTTGTGGGTCTGTGCAGCAGGGGAGCCAAGCTGGAGGTTGAGCTTTGCACGGGCTCGGCTAAGCCCTGGCAGCGGGACAGCAGCTCTCCAGCTGCCCGCACAGCCTTGTACAGGGGCAATTTCTGTTTGCTGCTGCACATCGGCCTGGGCACAGGACTAGGATTGAGGAGAAGTCTTTGGGGTGTTTATGCTGCAGTCTCTGCTGTGACTGCAGCAGTTTCGGGCTGTTCGCGGCGGCTCTGCGGCTACCAGGGAACGTGGCCAAACGTGGTGCTTGGTGTGGGCTGCAGAACCTCTCCTGGGGCCTGGGCACGTGCCAAGGCTACTCCTGCTTGTAGCTAAAGCTGCTAATTTAATGAGAGTTTAGGAAGCTGCACCATATATAGCAGTCATGGCAGAGGCTGGGTTGTTGGCTTTACCATAAAGATTATTGCTGATCAATTTTAATTTGTGATGCCATGTGACATTTATGCTTTAATAACAATTTATCCTCCTCTGCTCCCCAGAAACAGAAAGGAGCTCTTAGACCATATAGTATGGAATCCCCAAAGCCTCAGCTCCTAATAACCAGCTCAATCTAATTTAGATCAGCGGTTTGAAACATTATTAGTTCAGATAGTAAAACCCCTCTTAGAAAAGGAATTTGCTCCTCCAAGACTTGTCTCAGCTCTTCCAGATAATTAGTGCCCATCTCAGAATTTGTTGTATGTATGCATGCCATAAAACTGCCCTCTTAATATCAATTCAAAAACAAGCACAGAGAAATGGTTGCCAAAGAGGGAATTTATGGTACTGGTTTGAGACCAGAAGCCCAAGGGCTGGTGCTGCGCACGCGGAGCGAGGAGGCTGCAGCGCGGTGCAGCCTTCATCAGCGGCGGCCTCCACATGTAGCGCGAGCTCGCTTCATGGAGGAGAAGGCTGAGAGGGGATCTAATCAGTGTCTATAAGTACCTCAAGGGAGGGAGTGCAGAGGACGGGCATGGTCTCTTTTCAGTGGTGGCCACTGATAGGACTAGAGGAAATGGCCGGAAACTGAAACACCAAAAATTCCATAGGAACTTAAGGAAAAATTTCTTAATAGTGAGGGTGACAGAGCACTGGAACAGGCTGCCCAGAGAGGTTGTGGAGTCTCCTTCTCTGGAGATCTTCCACCCCACTTGGATGCAGTCCTGTGCCACGTGCTCTAGATGACCCTGCGTATGCAGGGGGGTTGGACTAGATGATCTCTAGAGGTCCCTTCCAACCCTAAGCATTCTATGATTCTATGAAACACAACGTGGAGGGCAGGATTGCCACAAGGGAGCTCCCCTGTTGTGTTTTTGAACTTTGGTCGGAGTCGATGCATCGCCACCCCAGGGTCTGGTTTGGTGGTGGGGAAGGAGGGACCTCAGAGGCAGCTTGTTGAGTAAGAGCTGGAGGCTGTGGCTGCTCGTAGGTCCTGGGACATCTGTTGTCACTGCAAAGGAGCAAATCGGAGCTGGCCAAACCTCAGACCTATGAGTGTGGGGATGTCTGGGCACAGATGGACTGTGGTGCCTGTAGGAGGGTTTGACTATATGGCTATTCTAGGATAGCTTGTTTTAATTAGCTTGTAAGTATTTGTGTTCCCTGAAGTACCCAAATGAGACCATCATGTCATACAGCTGGTAAGCAGAAATCGCACATTCAGATGGAATAAGTTAGGGCAAAAATACTGCAGGAGCAAAAAGCAGCAGAGGGAATCGTTACTGCATAGGCCCCTGAGTGTTTTGTATCAGCCACCGCATCAGGGCATGTCACAGAAAATCCCCACTTCCCCACCTGCTCCCTGCCCCATGGGCGCTCCCTTGAAGCAAGTTACTCCAAAGGCAGCATTTTTAGACTTGTCCCCATGAAGAGCTAAAGCAACTTGATACCCTGATATTTTCTCTAACAGGGAAGAACCAGCCGTGCGCAGGCCTGGGTCGCTGCGCTCCTCTCCTTCCCTTCCTTCTCGTGGGTGGAGGGTGAAGGTGCAGAACGGGCATCGCCGTCTCGATTCACCACCCTCGCTGGCAGAAAAGTCATTTATTGCCAGTATCTCGTGCCTCGCTGCATGTGAAAATAAGAGGAACAAAAGGAAGGGAACACGGAGAAGAGAGCTTGCGGTTTGGGTCATTCAAGGAGAGAAGCATCAAAACAGATTCATGGAAGTAGCAAATGTTGATGTTCTTGTGTCGTATGGGCAAGAACAAGAGTAACAGGTGATTTCTCTTGCCTCAATACTAACATGTATTTACACTGCGGATGCTACAGACTCCAGCTCAAGTCTGCGCAACACCAGTATCCCAGGAAAAATAAGACAAAGCAGATTTTAAGCTTGTAGTTGCTGGGGGAAAGAGGCTTCCTTAAAGCTTTATTAAACTCTGAATTGTATCGAGAATTATTCTGGTTGCAGCCAGAGCGCCAAGCCCTATGGACAGGCTTGATGTTATAGTTTGTGGCAATTGTAGATGGGACTGAAATGAAGTTGGACATAAAAGACAGAGACAAACAAGCCAGTGGAGTGTTCAGCTGATGTATTTATATAACACAAACTTGTTTGAATTTACCTTGAAAAACATTATGGTGCTAGTAGTCATTTTAAAAATGATTTTTTTTTTCCTCTCATAAGACATGGGAAGAAGGAAGCTTTTTTTAATATTGACTTCTCAGTAAGTTTTTTTTTTTATTATTGTGGTTATTTTAAAAATAAATATGCTGTAGAGTGTTATTTATCAAGTTGAATCTTCTGCTGAAGGAAACATAACAGCTACTGCAGCTATTTTATGTTAACTACTAAGCAAATGCTTTTCATGCTCGCTTTAGAGTTGTTGCTTTTTCTGCATCTTCACCATTTCCTTAAAAAAAGGGGGTATTTCTTACACATCCACTGTTGGCAGTTCTTTAAGCAATTATGTCCAAAACCTTCTATTTTACTCGGGGAAATGGAAATGTAAATAAATGAAACGTGTTGCACATGAGTGTGCAGGAGGTGGCCGAGGCAGTGCAGACGTGCCCTGAGCTCCATCCGCGTGACGGAGCCAGGCTCAGCGTTTGCCAGCCTTCTCGCGTGTCTCCTGCTGCCCTTCCCGAGCTCGAAGCTGTCTTGTGATTACCACCCAAATTAGCTGATCTAAAGCCAGCTCATGTATCCGTGCATTATGCAGCAGGGTGTAAGTATAGCTGAGGTTCTGCAATTAGCATGAAGTCTGGAATTGAAGGAACCATAGTGTAAAAGGAGTGCTATTCTTATGCCTTAATGGTCTCTGCTCTGCGTGGCACAGTGTGTAAATACTGCTTTGGATTTTGATGATATTGGCTAAAATTTACCCTTTGCCTCCTACTTTGGCATATTTCATAAGTGTGTTCTTTATCCTGTTAGCAAAATAATTTGAGATTTGTGATGAGGGAGGATATTTCTCAGTTTCCAAAGTGTTTATTTACAGAAGATGTTGAATAGTGATCCTACCATGGTTGCATGTTCATTATTTACTAGAAATAGGACATTATCAGGTCAGGAAAGCTTTTCACGTTGGATTCTGTGGGTTTGAATTTTTCCTGTGGATAGGTTCATGGTCACAGAACTGAGAACCTGCTGCTGTCATTTCAGCGGCTCCACGAGGCTGTCCAGCTGTCGCCATAACAGAGAAATGACACTTGGGTTAGGGGATGTTCCTAGTTTTGTAATAAATTCCAGCTGTGTTTAGGCCATTGACCCTGTTAAGAAAAGGTTTGAGCTGCTCTCCTCAAACCAGCAGTATCAGTAATGTTGTTAATGCATCGTGCCAGCAGCGAGGCTTCCTTACAACTGTGGTTCCTGTATTAGCTCCAGATGCTCATGCTGTCCTATGAGCCAAGCCTCACTACACCCGCTGCCCTGGGTTCAGTTAAACTGCCCCATCTTTGTTGGCTTCAGTATTTTCTTAATTTTTCCAGCGTGTGGCTGTACACAGGGCGACGAACCAAGGCCCTCGTGTCTCCTCCAGCCGTTTCCTCCCGTGTTGGGAAGGCTCCGGATGGGGCTGGAACGTGCCCCTCGGCAGGGGCCGCGCTCGGCAGCCGGGCGCTCCGCTCCTCTCCCAGCTGCTCGCGTTTCTCGGCGCGCGTTATCCTTCATCCCTGGGAATGTCAGCGGGCCGCGCCGGAGGGCTCCTGCGCCGCTGACGCAGGGCCCTGTGCGTGGTTTATGGGGGTTTCGCAGGACTCCTGCGGTAGCAGCTCCTGCGTGTGGCGCCTTTGTGCAGGAGCCGACCCAGCTGGTCTTGGGCTCCTCTTGGGTGTCGACTCTCCTTAGTGGTAGCCCTGCAACCTCCGGGCTGTCAGTGCCCATCAGGAACATGTGCAAACCCTTCCAACAAACCGAGGTAAAACAAGTGCTGTTAAGGCAGCAGTTATCTGGCAATCCAGATCTTGTGCTTCGTGACCTAGTGTTCATGTTTGAACCACTATCTTCCTATTATGCATCACTTTAAACGACACTGTATCCATATCTGGGTTATTAGTGTGTGTTCCTGGTGCTGTTGCTAGTCTAACGAAGCAACAACCGCTCGAGTGCAAAACCTTTCCTATGGATTGATGTCATCAGGGAAGGCCATTGCCCACTGCAGAAAGAACGGGTTGAACCAGTTAATTATCTTCTGGATGTGACTTTTACCATTCACGATGGAGGAGGGAAATAAAGCAAGTGGATGGGGAGGCCAGTGTTGTATTTTTGGCTGAGGGGATTCTTGCTAAAATCTGTGTGATAGTTGTTAAAAATCACTGGTAGGTGCATAGGAAATGGTTAATTTGTTTGAATGATCTGCTAAGACTTCGAGAAATATATAAAAACATATAAGCTTGTATTCTGCTGGTGCAGCTCCAGATATTTAGGCTAGCATTAAAATGTTTTCTTCCTTGATCTCTGGATTTTTATTTTTTGTTAGCGTTGTAGAATCTCAGTCTGTTTTTGGCTGTGTTTTTATACCTATGCGTCTGGTTATGAATTGCTAGTAATGGTTATAGATTATCTTCTGAAAAATCTTCTAACTTGGGTTTTGAAAGATGATCTGCTTCTGAAAACTCGAAGTTGAACAATCTTGCTGTCTGTGTTAAGGCTTTTTTGTTGTTGTTTGTTTGTTTTTTTTAAGGTAGTGGAAAAATGCTTCAATTCTTTCTGCTAGGGTAATAACTTCTAATGTAGCCGGAGCTTTCTGTATGCTACATATTTTACCTTTCTAGCCATTAAATAGTGCGACCTCATTCAGAAAACATTTCAGGCTGCATATCATTTATATTATTAATGGTGGTATTGATTTATACGATCAACTTTAAAAAATGACTTGCTGTTTTACAAGAAAACCATCAAAAGGATTAATGTACGTTCCTTTTGTACATCTACTCTCCTATCCTTTGAAAGTCATGATCCAAGTCAAATGTCACTGGATTATCATCCTTGCGCGGAGGAACAGCGTATAATTAAATATTTAGATAAAAGCATGCTTGTATTTTGGGGAATAGACACCTGGGTGCTGCGGTACCGGCGGATATGGAATGATGATTCCCCGACATTAGAGACTGCCTACGGCTGGGCAACAACAGCATGCTGGGTGGTTCGGAATGCTCCTTGTTCTCAATCTGCATGCGGAATAGATCTAGACGATACAGGAGAATCGAGCAAAGGCACAGAGAACCTTGTGCTGCTCTCCGGAGCACGGTGTTATTCTGTTTATGAAAGCTGCATGAAACAATATAAATTGTTAATGTTTGGGAAGAATTGTTTATAAAAGTAAATATTTTCTCCACCTCTGCCACCATGACTAAGTTACTTTTAAGATGTTTAATTTTATTATTCTAAAATGTTTCTTCCTTTCCTCTCTCTCTCCCCTTTTCCCCCAACATTATGTAGTTGATTTGATTCTCTAGATGTCTTTCCTCAAGCTCTAACTTGAGTTCATTTTGTTATGTGGTGACCACAGTTATGGATGACGCTCCCCCTGGCACACAGGAGTACATTATGTTACGGCAAGATTCCATCCAATCTGCGGAATTAAAGAAAAAAGAGTCCCCTTTTCGTGCTAAGTGTCACGAAATCTTCTGCTGCCCACTGAAGCAAGTGCACCTCAAAGAGAACACAGAGCCGGAAGGTTTGTGGCGCTATGGATCCATGTTCTGTTTGTTTCTATTATTTTTATTTTTCCATGTATGTCCCTAGAGCGTGCTGTGTGTTTCCAGCCTGTGTCAGTGTAGCGCAACGGATGCAGGACGCGTGACGCGCTCCATGTCCCCTCTTGCTTGCCTGTTAGCGTCTGGTTCAGCTGTTGGGGGACACGATAGTGCAAGCCATGTACAGCATTGTTCTAGACAAGAAGTAAAATGACGCTGCTTTTTCTTAAAGAAAGTTTGTTTCAGCTCTCATCATTACACACTGCCATTTTTTTGGGCTGCCAAAAGTCGCTTGCTACTTTAAACAGCATCAATTCCAAGTCGGTCCTTTCTGGTAATGTTTCTGAAGTTGCACTTTGCTGCAAATAGTGGCACTTGGCCTCCGATTCGGCTCATCCCCAGCACCCCTCACTCCATCAGGCTTCTGCACAGCGCTGGCCAATGCTTGCGGCAGCCGCCCGGCCGCGGAGCAGGGGGCAGTGTGGATGTCATGCACGCACAGCTGCATTTGGGAAAATGAAATGCATGCAGAGCAGAAGAAATAAGTAGAAATGTTTTCCTTTTCAGATAAAGCACAGGTATGGTCTGTTCTAATGCTGTGTTTACTAATGTGAAGCTACTGAGTTATCTCTATCTTTAACTCATTGGTCTAGTATACATGAGATGAAGATTTTTAATCCTTTTTTTAATACTTTCTCTTGTTGTTCCATGTGTTTTCCATTACTGCCTCATATTCCACATGGTAAGCTTTCCACTTTTTGCATAAGGTTCAGTATCTGCCAAGATGAATAATGTTACTGCTGGTAGACGTGTTTTAAGATGAAGTATTTTGGGCTGGGGTGCTGCCACGACTGAACTTGCAGGAATGGCAAGTGATCAGGTTGGACCCTTCCCCACAGATCACAAGTATTTTTTACTAAAATGGTGTTCCTTGCTCAGAAGTATGTAGTTTGATTAAAAATCCTGGGGTGGGGAAGGTTTTGGGTTCACTGATAAAGTTATCTGAATTTTAAAATGGAATTTTGGAAACAAAGTTTAATTCTGCTCTCATTTCCCTGCCTGACTCGATTGGAATTTTGATTCTGCACTTGAATGTGAAGGAAAGCTGAATCCCATGACACTCTTCTGGATTAACAAATACAATGTATTTTCTTATCAGATTTATGTTGTTGGTAAATTATGAGCTCAGAATCATTTGTCAAGCACCTCTAAAAAGATGTTGACAACTGAGCTTTTATGGGTGCTCAGCATCCTCATCAAATGGTGTTTTGGGAAATGAAGGTTTCATGTGAGCCACGGAGTTGGTGCACTGCTTTGCACTGAGGAGATTGGGGCTCTACTGACCCAGCTGTGTCTCACTTTTGTGCTCATGTGAAATTCCAGTAGAAATTGATGGTCATTCCAGTGTATTTTATATAGAGAACTGGGGTTCCTGATGGTGACTAGCTCAAAGCTATGGTCGTTTTTGTGAATAAATCACCACTTTACACACCGATGGCATGTCCAAGAGGAGAAGACTTGGGAAGTAGAGTTGTGCTGGGCCTTTTGTCCCCAGGGGTGGCTCTCCTGGGGGCATGGCTTGTTCAGCCGCGAGGCACTGGGTCTGCCAGCAGATGCTTTCAGGGTGATGGCTCTAAGCGAAGAGCTGGAGAGCAGCGGTTCTGCCGTGTTGTCGCCCGAGAGCTCGCAGTTACTGCTTGGATATTCCCTGTCAATCTGCACGCTGCTTCTCCCCAGTAACAGCTGTGTTGCTCCTTCCTCCATGGCATATGGTATTGTTAATCATTCTTACTTAAAAT
>NW_010579705.1:0-39571 GCF_000705375.1 Tinamus guttatus
TAAGTCCCAAATCCAACATAACCTCTATTCAGATCAATAGATTAATCCAATCATTAGACATTTCTTCAATTTCCTATTTCTACCTCCAAGGTAAGCGCTCTGAAGACCTATCATCTGTCTCCCCTCTGCTCATATAGGGCTTTCTGAGGAGTATAAGCCAAAGTCTCACTTACTAAGTGAAGGGGAAAAAGCTACTTTTTGGCCTTGTTCTAAAGTCTTAATAGATCAATGTGGATTGAAAGATCTTGGTGGCCTAAACAGAGATTCCCTTCCTATGAGAGGAGAGAAGAAATAAAGAACATCCACAGAGACCCTTAGGGAAAGGCCTCCTAAATTGCTATAGTTCAACCCATACCATGTACATGATAGACACACACCATGTACACAGCCTTTTTCAGGGGAATTCTTCAGCAGCGACAAAAGTAGCTCAAATTTTGTCCTGAATTTAGTGAGTGAAAATTTTCAGTACTCTTAGAGAATATTTTAAGAGGCAAACATTCAGTCAGAAAGAGAGAAGAGAAGAGAAGAGAAGAGAAGAGAAGAGAAGAGAAGAGAAGAGAAGAGAAGAGAAGAGAAGAGAAGAGAAGAGAAAAGAGAAGGTGACAATTGCAGAGTTCCTTAAAAATCTGGAGCAGTTTTCGCTGCCTGCTTTTTACAGGTACATTTCTTCTAAAATGAGCTTCTGTTGGGTGAACTGCATTTCATACTGATCTCTGTAGACAGGAGCAGAGCAGAAGGGCATGCTCAGGAGCTGGGAATTCCAGCAAGTCGCTGTGTCTCTGAGCAGTCTGCTTTCTTGTTAGGGGTCAAGTGGGAGCAGACTGGCAAGCTGGTAAGCAGCTGTTCATATCAGCTTTGCAGATAAAACCAATAGATTTTCTGCAGCCAAAAGAGCGATGGAAACAGCTGTAGTTGATAGCAAGCACAAAGGGCCAGCCACCACCTGGAGACTGGTCAGTTCCAACCAAGAAGCTGCCAAGGTTAGCGTAGAGAGCAAAGATATCCATCTTTGCCCATATTTATAGCATTTACTGTTTATCGAAATTCAACTGAAGAAATACGCCTTGCTCTACTTCTGTATCATCTCACTTACTGACCAGAAAATATGACAGATATCCACAAGGTCTCACTCTTTTGGGAATGGCACTGTAACTTTAATATCATTATGTTGCCATGTATCGTACACAGAACTGTCACACTTACACACCGCATGCTCAAGAATGTTATTATAAATAGGAGAAAATTCACTTAATTTGCAAAGCTTCACAGACAGAAAATGTAATTTGCAGAATAACAAGCTCAAAAGCTATTCAGCTCTTTCCAATATTCAGTAGCTTCTCTTTTGTTTTACTTCAGCTTCATTGCTTTCTCGTTCTTCCTAATACACGCTAGTCTTGCTAGATGAAAGAAAACCACTGCATATTAGTCATGCCAGGAAAATGAATTTTGGCTTGCAGCTGGTGAATAAAGGTTGTCAAGATTTATTTAGACAGCAAAAACTGTGTGACTGGTAAGGAAGACCTAAGAAATCCTGTGTTCACTCTCATTTAGCACTTTTGCATGCTTTGTCTAGTACTCAAAAAGGCACAACTTTGCCTTTTTGCATGACTACATTAGTGCTCTTTGGTAAGTTTTGTGGCAAAACTTATAGGCCTTAAATCCACCTGAAATCCAACAGAAAACAATGCATCACATTTAGTTTCTGATTTTTTTGACCTACTAATAATAACATGATGGGAAAAGCAAGAGGTAAGAATGTCTTAGGACCTGCTTTTAAAATGGCAGCAGTATTTTCAGACCAATTGGCCATATTTCTTTAGCTACCAACTCTCATTGAGGTCTAAGGAAATTTTGCATCTCAATCAAAAGTCCAAACGCTGGTTTCTAGAGCTAAAGTATGTCAA
This sequence comes from Tinamus guttatus, assembly GCF_000705375.1. The sequence goes on from NW_010579705.1 coordinate 1,905, forward strand.
AGGATAGCCATGCAGGATTTTGGTCTTTACACCATGATTTATGTGGTTTAATCTGATTTGGAAGGGTATAGAAGTAAGTATTTAACTTCAACATCCTTTCCTAGTCTGACTTTAGTTTCTCAGCATTTAAGTAGGAGAATAAATTAGGTAAGAAACTCAAAGTGGGACCTCCTTCCTGCTTCATTCTTGGTTTATTTCAATTTTATCAGATATTAATTCAGGGACTTCAAAATCTTCTTAAGAAAGAGACCTTTTAAGTACATTGGCAGGATATATCTTAGAGGTTTTGACAAAAAGATTATTATTTACTGCACCATGCAAAAGGATGTTTGACTTTTCACTCACAAGTATAAAGCCCCACATCTTTCAACTTGAATCTGAATCCAGTGTGGTTTTACACGCTTACAAAGTCATTCCACCTCTCCCACCACCTCATCCGAGGCCTACACTCACCAAATTTCCAGAATATGAGAATGGGAACATGGCTAATGTGCCAGAGTTTAGTGCCCTGTTGGCACCTACGTGTATATATGTGGGAGGACATGCACACATTCTTCTCTTGCTGTCTCCCGTTTACTCTAGAAATGCTCTGTTAATGCCACTTTATTCTCCTTTCAGTCACATCACTGACTTGGAGCCTAACAGTGCATTTTAAATGGGAATCAGTAATAGAAAAGAAAGGACATACATACACTTGAGAATTAAAGCAAAGCAAAGTAGTGAGATAATACACAGGACTAAATAAAAGAAGCACAGGAGGAAGAGTGAGCACTTCATGGCCGGATCCTTAGAATGTCTAATATGCATCTAAATCTGTGGGAGCTGCTATCTAATTGTTAAGAGGTTATGGACCACTCACAATTTGTACCTGAGCTTTTCCTTCTCTTCTAATAGAGAAGCTAAAGCATCAAAGGTGAAACCCTAGCCCCTATAACAGCAGCCCCTACACTCCTAGCCCCTCGCAACAGAAAGAAAAAAATAAAAAAGGTTAAATTGATTCTCTCCCCGTCTCCTAAGGAATCAATAGAAGAAGAGGGAGAGCACTCAGAACATTTAACCTCCTTTCACTTGTTTTAAACACTGAATTATGCTTGTCTTATTTTCTTTCTATTTTAGAGGAATCTCACCAGAACTACTTAAAAAACAAACGATTTCTTCTTCAAAGCGAGGTATATGGCTGCATACTAAATCACTCCACGTACCTCCTATTTTCAGTGAGATGTTGGACTAGGTGACTTACAGACATTCATTCCCATCAGCATTTCTATCATTCTATGATTACCTCGTATATACTCTTGCAAGGTGAGTTGTCCCTCTCCTATCTAAGCTCCTTTCTTTCCTGCATACACTGAAGAAAAATAATCAGACTGCAGAACAACTATTTTTTATTTACCAATAGAATTTTTATTAATCAGTGGACCCTTCCTCTGTTGTTTCCAGTAAATATGTATATTCAGGAAAATGTTAGCTAGTGCTTGCACACAGAATATCTGTTAGTTTAGCAGTAGTTCCATTCCTCTGCCTATGCACACTGAACATTTTTATTCCAATAGCACTGCAGTGTAGTAGTCACTAATGCCCTATGAAAAGGTTCATGCTACAGCTCTAATAAGAGATTTATACATCAGATCCATACAGTCAAGGTAATTATAGACAGCAAATTAAATCTCTGTTCTAGGCAGCTGTCTCCAACATGAGATGCAACAGACTGAAGTTCATTTTCCAGCTCTGTGTCAGAGCTGTAGGGATCTCGGGCCCCACAGCTGTGCATGACCTAGGGAAACAAGGGTGGAGTTTGGGAATGCTATATCAATACTACTTTTAACAGAACAGCTCCTTTTGCATTACCAGATCTTGCTGTTGTCTCAAGCTTTGTCTCACTGTCTCACTTTTATCTGTTTCTGCTAGCTTCCAAAACTTCTAAGGGCTACAGACTTCAAGAGACTGGAAAGATGTTCTTCATGATGCAAAATTAAAGAGCTGTGTGCCTGAAGCTCACAAGTGGGCTGCTGCATATAATAAAGAGTGCAAAACACCAGGGCTTTATGGAGAAGGTGCAGCAAGCTTTTCTGTAATACATACCCACACACAAAATTAGATTCTCACATGTGTTTTCTAGGCCATCTTCCTCTCCTTCCCCTACCCCCAGTTTCTTAATTGTTCTGGAAAGTAGTAGACCTTTCAAAATGTATGAACAAACTTTGGCTTAGGAAAATATATTGCTCTGGTTATTTTACATCCAAAATGACTGTGTATGGAATATGACTCACCAATTAACTTTGCCAGTGCAAAAATGACCTTGTCACCTTACTCCAGACTGCTTAATTCCTTCCCAGGTACCCTATAATCTAACTTAAACCATGACCAGAAATCCAAGAGCAAATAGTAACACTGACAAAGGAATGTAATGATAAAGAAAGGTATATGTTTCACTTTCTTTATAAATACAGTACAAACCACAGCTAGCTACAGTAGCGAGAAGAGTTCAGTTCAGTTTTGCAGATTGCTGTGTTTGAGATTTCTCAGGACTTTGTAGCCCTTTTCTTAGTTTTTTTGTAAGCTACAGAACCTGATATTTACTCTGTAGCTAGAAGAGCCCTGAGGCCATCTAAACTGGCCTGAATGCCCCTTCTATCTAAAAGCCAAAACAGAATTCCTGAACGGTCTCATAATTTGTGCAATTCAGTTACTGATATGGTTCCTTGCAACAGGTTTGCATTCCTCTATTTGTCTCCTTTCTGCATCATTCATCATCCTATAATGATATTTAAACAAACTTCGTAAAAAAAAAATCAAAACCCTGGAGCTCAGGTTTGCGATTCTGCAAGCTTGATATAGTAAATTAGATCACAGCAGTACTGCTTGGACTGCTGCAGATAAGTCTGTCAGCACTTCTGTCTCTAGTGGGACATGTAAGTCAAACTCAACAATTTGTCATGGGCAAAGAAGTTGGGACATGAAAGCCCAGACCTTGAATAGAACCTTTGACAAAAGATGACCACTAGAATTTTTAAGTTATAACTGAAAGAAGGACTGTGGGGAGAGGGCAGAACAGCAAAAGAGGAGGAGACACTTTGATTTTCATCTATACCATTCCATACATCCACTCCTACCTTAGCCTTACAAAGCCATATTCTGGTCTGTAAAATCAGTGGTGCATCATACTCACACTGCTTACTTTGTTTCACTTCTGCAAACATGCAAGAATTATTAATTCTCAATATTCTTATGGAGTAGACATTACCAACTCAAGTTTCCTAGACAGAGATGTAAGGCACAATTTGCCCAAGGTCACAATAGGAACTCAGTGTGAGAGACATAAATAGAAGCAGGGAGCTCCAGCTTCCCTGCTCTATCTTGAGGCCACAGACCCCTCTCTGGCAGCAGCTGTTTCTTCAGCGTGCTATAAAGGTGATGGGAAGGTTTCCAAGTTCCCAGTTGTGGAATCATGAGTAAGATTCTGATATTACCTCTCCTCCACTAAAGTTTCTAAGGGTGATCTTTGATCTTTGGTTCCCAAGCTAAACAGTACTAATGTCTATGTTGATGTTGCTATCAGAGCAACACTTTGAAATGAAGCTTAGATGTGTGGGCAGGCTTTGGAATATCACATGAAGGTAAGGTGCAGGCGTGTAGGGTGCCTGAAGATACAGAATTTGATGAGACAGAGTTAGGATAGAGGCTGTAAACTGAAAATTTACATCTAACCTGATGCAGCTTCATCCATGCTCCAGCTTGGAAAGGGTCCCTCCAGTGAAGAATCTTTCAAGCCATGCTTGAGAATTGTCTTGAAAAAGTTTGTCAGATAAGTAGCTAAAGACAGGCTAATAGATAAAAGCTAATTAATACTTAAGCATACTTACTGGCCTGTTTTTTCATTTAGCCATATAAGCATATCATAAAACCTTGCAGCTGGTCTGTAGCTACAGGTCTGTCTCCATAGAGGATGAGCTCAGATCTCTCAATGAAAATAACCTGACGTGTCTGCATTGACTTCTTCAGGTAGATATATATATTGACTCAAGCTCTGTACCACACTTGCTGCAATTACTGAGCTTCCAACTGATTCACTGCATGGACTTCAGTGATGACACCGCTTGCATTTTCCCGACATTCAGATTAGGTATATTCTTTCTTCACTACACTGAGCAGCTGTGATCATCTCCTAAAGGAAATCTCCCCCAAATGACGTGTTAGGCTTCTCAAAATGAAGGTTTCTGAATTACCAGTTCACGGGAAAACTGAAAAATAAAGTTTTGGTTTCATTAAGACATTTCCCCTAATCTGGAAAGCCCGCTTTCTGAAATGTAAAACTTGACAAGGATCATCTGAGTGACTGCAGTTTAAGGGGTATGATTTGTCACTGAAGCAAGAGGAGGGTAATTTTACCTTCAGGTTTTTTAATGATACTCTGCACTCAAGAGCCAGGTGACTCCTGAGACTAGCTCAGGATGCCTTAGTGCTTCAGCAGATGCCATCTCAATCGGGGTTATAGAACACAATCTTTTGCAGATAGTTGCAGAAACCTCATTAAACAATCTTCTTTCCCATTCAAATTACCACTGAACTTAACACATCCTCCAAGCAAACTTATTTGAAAATGTTGTCTCTAAGGAGTACTAATATTATATCAGATGCTTAAAACCACAAACAAAAGTGAACGTAGTAAATACTGATATGACAACAAAGAAAATATTTCTGGCAGCTGCCCTGAAAACATAAAAATTATATTTTAAAGATCAGGAAAATGCTATTCAGCGACAATTTTCAGTTTTCTCACTATCATAACTTAAATATATTTATATAGCACTTGCCATCACTATTCTTCCCTATGACATCTTTCACAGATAAGTTGAATGTCTATATATAGCCTTCTCTCAATCAATAATTAATTTGAAAAACAAACCAGATGATTTAAGTATACCTCAAATTATTCCAGTATCTACATATTCCACTAGAAAATGACTCTTTTTTTGTAATTATTAAGTATGATTTAAGGAAAAAAAAAAAAAAAAAAAGCAATGTCTTACATTAAGAGCACATATTGAAATTCCCCTTCAAAATATTCAGTAACCTTTAGCAAGCTGCCTTCTGCCCTACTTTTTTCCATAGGTTCACTGTATCGTCATTATTTATAATCTAGTGCTTTTGCAATCATGACATTCTACTCTGCTTTATTACCAGCTAAAAAAGAAAAAAATCTATTTCCCGCCATGGCTGTATTCTCCAAGGTACAATACAGAGGATATTCATAGCCTCCTTTGGCTTCAACTGAATTTGTAAGTAATTTGGAGTGCTGAGAGCATGACTCCATGGCTGAGCTATCAGTAAATGCTGTCGTGACAACAAGGGCATGCTCTGTGGGTCATCCAGTCCAGGATCCTGCCCCAATGGCATCTAGTAACATATTTCGGTAGAATGGGGGGCAGCATTTGCAGAAGAAACACCAGTGATTAAATGGTATAGGGATTATCTTACTCCTAAGATAAGTTTCTTTTACCCTCATCAGTCAATAGCTTCTTTGTGCCTGTAGTATGAGATTTTAGACACTTTCCAAAAAAATAAAACTGATTTTTTTTTTAAAAAAAGACTGCTTTTAGTCTCAATTTGTCTCAATTTCTATTATTGGCATATTTGATAAGAATGGCTTTTTAGAGGCTCTCCTACCACACACCTAATCTTCTTCAGAGTGTGCACAGAGGACAGTGGTAGCCAGAGGAAACTGTCCTCATTGGAGGACAGTGGAAAAAAAGCAGATGTTGTATTTCCACATAAGCAGAAATATCTGTAACATCTGAAGTGGATGCGTTTTGGAAATGCCTAGACATTCTCTGTCCAGACATTGGATATTGCCAGTGTGTAACAGCCATCCAAGTGAGCCCACTCCAAACAAGGGGGAAACTTTGGGAAACTTTGTTTATCTTCCCTGCCTTCCCTAACCAGATAAAATCTGCTGGATGGAGCAAATGGGCCTGACATTTGAGGGGGTCACAGAATCACCAAATGATTGAAGTTAGAAGGCACCTCTGCATAATGGAAAAAAATATATATATATGACTGGCTGAAATTCCTTGGGCCTGTAGCCCATGTCTAACTTGTAGAGATGCTACACCAGAGAAAACTCTCCCAACCCTGAGCTCTGTACACTAATGTACCAAAACTCCATGACACAAATGATCATTCTCAGAGCCTCTTGCCAGTGGCAATCCTGCCTCTTTTCTGCAACTTCTACTGCTGAGCATTTTTATTTTAGCACAGTGGCCTAACAAGAATAATCTGTGGAAGGAGGTTTCTCAGTGCTGCTGTCAACCCTCGTGCATAGCAAGTGGCAGCAGCGTTCCAGCTGACTTACTCTGTTGATTGCCTATGAGTAGGCATTTAACTCTTTCACAGAGATCTGGAACCCTACATAATCTATCAATCTCTAAAGACGGATCACACAAATCAGAATGACCATGAATACATTGTATTTTTACACATATTCACTTTTATCTGCGAAAAATCAGAATGGAACACAGAAATAAAAGCAGAGTCAGAGGCTATGTCCACATTAGCAAGCAGTACAGGGCAATAAAAATGAGCCCATAGTATGAAGAGCTGGTGAGAAGGATCCAGCATCCACATTAAATATATTTTGTGCATTTTACTTTGAACTATTTCTCATCTCACCTTATAAACTGAATACCCGCTAGACTTCGAAGAGTACTCACTACATTCATGAAGTGCATCTTTTTGCTGGGTTCAGTCAAAAAGAAATCCCATTTCTAGACTCCAACTTACTCTGTGATGCAAAGCAGAGCAAGATAAATGGGGAGGACTGGGGGATTCACTTCACAAATTCATTTAAATTAAATTTTTGGATTCCAGTCCAAAACAAAATGTTAATCTAGATGCAATCAAAAAACCACCTCAGCCCATGCAATGTAAAATCCTATTTGAGTTCACTGAGATGCACCAAGTGCCTTAAGGATGAAATGCTTTGAGCATGGTCTAGCCAATATCTTCCTCTCATCAAAAATGACTGTTTTTTTAATACTCAGGTCTAGTTTGAAAAAGAAGAACTATTCTCAATGAAGAGCTAAGTGACAGAGTCTGTTCAAAAACTAATAGTTTGGTGCAGAAAACTAATAGTTTTCTAATGCTTTGATCACTATAAAAATAGTGAGCTAAATAAATATGAATGTCAAGATATTCAGGAAATCCTTCTAACATTTGTTTTAATGAAATCATCAGTTTTGCAATGATCTTGCATTTTTAGTTGCAGATGTGCACTATGTATTCAGACAAGCAATATGTTTAAAAAGGTTTTCCGGTGCGATGTCCAAGTTTTGGCAGTTGAGAAATCAACAAGTGGTATGACTTCCCGCTCACCTTGAACAGCGGAATAGGTCCTTATTTGGCTATTTCAGCTAAAATAGAGTAACTGTAGGGGGAAGAAAAATGAAATCAGCTATTGTGCCAGAGGACTGGTAGTGATAAATGTGCTAGAAGCTAGGAAAGGAGGTAAAGAAGAGGGGGAGGTATATTTTATTCCTTTTTTAAAAAACTGTAAAATTATGCTAGGACAGATTACACTAGTCCTTAAAACAAGTATGAAAAAGTATGATTTATCAAAATACTCAGTCAAGGTCAACAAATGGGAAGGTCACTCATCTTCCAATGCAATCTCCTCAATCACTATTTACAATATACCAAGGGGCAGAAGACTAAAAGACACTTCCATGTGAATGTCAGAGTTGTGACTGAAGAGTAATTTCAGAAATAACTCAGTCATTCTGAAATACCTCCTGGCACTCTAATAAGAGCAAAATGAACAGGATATTAAGAGTCAGGAGGTAACCCTCCCACAGTACTGCATGAACTATTATAGGGACAATTCACAAAGCATGTGTTCAAGTCTCATTACCTTCAGTGGGAGTTCTGTAAATGTCTTAGCAGTCCTCTGAATGGAGGTCTTTAACCAAAGTTTAACAAAATAGACTGGTGTGGAACTAGCTGTGGAAAAACTCTAGGACTCAGGGAGAACAAATAGACGTCCAAGCCGTGGGGCACTATGAACAACAAAATTCTGCAAGCTATCTTCTGGCACCTGAGGGTCCTGTTTAAAAACTGCTGCACCCTCCCTGCTTCACCTTTGCACCTCTGTGATGGAAACACTGGTGCTTCCTTGCCAGAAATGTGAGTCGTGCTTATCTATGGTTAGGTCAGGTGCAAGAGAGGCACCTCAGATGGAAATTAGCCTGCCTTTCAAATTAAACTGCTTTGAACTCTTTGCAGTGCCAAGGTCATAGTTCATGAATTTGGACGTCATTAAAATTGAAGGTCCAGAACAAGGTCAGCCATGAATATCTAGGAAAATGAGTGGAAAAGCAAAGCTTCCTGCACCACAGTTAGACTCTTTCACCACTTTCTTTGCAACATATGGAGTAGCAAGACATGAACATCCTCTTCTGGCCCCCCAAAATTAACTCCCTGGCACCACCTGTTCAGAGTGAGCAGCCTGCAAAATGTTTGTATTGGGGGCAGATAAAAATGGTTGTGATGCTTTAGTGCAGTCTGTTTCTCTTACCCACTTCAGTGCCCATATGAGATGAGCACTGTGTTTGGCACAAAATTAAAATTAAAGCCTGTAAATAAAGAGTGAGAGGAACATTTCAGTCTTATAGTTTGCACTATCCTTTAGAATGGAATTAGTTAATAATCTGACCTGTTTATTTTAGCACATGAAGATATTTGCTTAACTTCATATTCTGTTGGTGTTTATCACTATCAGGCACTATCTGTATTTTAAAGTAACCTTTCTATACCTCTTCATCCTCCACCTCCCAGAAAACAAAGTGTGGGTCTTCTATATCACTTTTCTTCCCAAGTCCATGAGTGAGGCAATTGCAGAAGTCAGATTTCATCTGAGTTTGCTTGGATTACTGATTCCCTGCCCCACCACCACCCCATTCCACACAAGAAATATCCTTGCTTCCTGCCAAATTGCTTGCTGGTGCACCCACAAATCTAGGAATATAATCCCCCAAGTCCAAAGTAAAAGCTTATGCATATGGATGTGGATGGAAGAACAAAAGGCAGGACAGGCAATACACACTGGTAGGTACACAGAGTATTTCATGTATGCTTGATGACTATATCAAAGCGTACTAAGATGACATATGCTGAACTGACCCAAGACAACTCAGTTCACTCGTGCTCCTTAGCATCTTTCTGAAAATGATCGTTGTTCCCCCTGTGTATTTATTTTGTTCAAGTAGTAGTTCATACACCATCACAGGAAGATTAAAACACTGACTGCGACTAACGTAATGAGCCTGAAGCTCTAAAGAAAGGGGAGGAAGAAAGTTTGAAATTTATGATTTTTATTCTCCTTCTTCTTCCTAACAGGATCTGAAAATCATGAAAGAGCTTAAGCGCATCAAAGAATATCCTTTGAAAAATCGTGCTTACAGGCAAGAATACAAATTGGATACCAGTCCCCAGGCCGCTGGCCTACCTTGGTAGAACAGTGGCTTGCATTTAATTTCCCCTGACTAACAAGTCACCTTTATTAATTATAATTTAATACTTGAAAACAGTCGGTTTTAAGTTTTAAAGTTAAAATTACAAAGAAACATTCGTTATTCTTACGAAAAAGGTGTAATTTTTAAAAAGCTTTCAAACTATTAAACACTTGATGGATGCTATTCATATCACCAGTGGCATCATGACACAGCAATTAAATAATAACCCTTTCACTATTAGAACGTATTCTTGTCCATTTAAAATGGAAGTGAAGACATAAGAAACTTTAGCATACGAAATATTCAAGTAACCAGAGATGTAGATGGGGTGGAGTTTGTGAAAAAGGAGAAGGTGGTACAATAAATTGTAACTTTGAATTTAAGGATATTATGTGAAACAGAAGATGATCTGTCATTAACCTCTAGCTGAGTTATGTTTGAGGAACACTGGGGGACTTACAGTACATTTCATAAAGTTGCTTCACTTTATTCAGTCTATTTTGTCACACAGGAACTTAAAAAGATTAAACTCTGTTCCCAAGGTTGTGAACTGTATGACCAAGATTTGCTTTTTGTAGGGGAGCCAGTTTTGAGGATTAAAAAAATTATATGAAGTCATTTAAAAAAAGAGTTAATGCCACTATATTTTTAATAAAAATATTCATTTGTTACCCTATTTTAAAGATATAGGAACAGCATTAATATTATTCGGGATCTAAGAATAGCAAAGAATTGGAATGGGACAAAATATGTGAATTGACTGACAAAATCACTGTGATTGATCCAGCGATCTTAGAACTGAACTCGCTAACCCAAATATAATAAGTTTTATAAACATGTAATTACTTCTGAATTATTTTAGTAAAATAACAAGTAACTTTGGTTATACTCTAATGCCAAAACAGTATATACATATTGGGGGAAAAAAAAGGGAAAAATATAGCCCAATCTAACACCTTTGTTATAAAATTTGGGATAGAATTGCTTCATACAGCCAAAAACGAAACTTCTCTAGCTAACTGCGCCACCTCTTGATTTAAAAGTAAAAGAGAGATTAAATGATTGTTCAGTATCTAAAAGACTACACTTATTTAAAGATATTTCTGCAGACTTAAAAAATGGGTTCCAGACCTTATTTTAGTTGTTACACAGAAGTGCAGGGCTGCATACTTTAGCATTGCTATTATGGTGAAAAGCCACACCAGCAATGTAAATGGAAAAAATATATAATCATTCTTGCTAGTTTGTATTTTTGGAATAACGGTATACATGTCAAAATCAATAAAGCTGGGCAACTGACAGAGTAACGCTTTAGCAATCTTTGCACTGTTAGCTAAGTATATAACCATGTCTAAAACAAATGCTTCATAATCCATTAGCTTCTCCTATGTAAATCTATACTCGGAACAACCGTTACTTCTCCTGGATTGTCTTCTAACATTTAAAATGTATCAGCTGCAAGCCCTCATTTAACGCCAGCGTTCTCGCAATTTTGTACAGAATCTCTATGCAGGCATTAAATTAAACAGCACAGACACTCAACAGAGTTACGGCATGCATTGAAATACATTAACCACATCCTACCTTGCATCCAAACATCAACGACAAAGTGTTGTTGGTGCATGCAACTTTGCAGTGGCAAATCATTGGTGTAAAGCAGTCGGGATTTTTAACAATAGGGCACATTCCTTGAGTGCTGCAGCAGTGGCAGCCTCCTGAAGGCTAAAAACAAGGAGCTAATACAGCACATGGAGTGGCAACATATGCTGCTCAACAGCTAGCTTTTCTCTTGCCGGTCAGAAGCAGCCTGCTCGGATCTCTACCTGTGTCCCGTTCAGCCATCCCCTCCGTTGTCGATGAATCAACGATGCAGCATCAATCACAAAGCCCAGGATTTCCCTTCCTCGGGGAAATTAGTTTTTACATCGAAAGAGAGGGAGGGAAAAAAAGAAAGAAAAAAAAAAGGAACGGAATGGAAATGAGGGGGACTAGCAGGTGTGGCAGTATTAGCATGTAAAAGGATGTAGACGCCTACTCATAACAATCACATAAGATTGTCATGCTAGCTGAAGTGGGCTGAAATTATTCCGTCGGAAGAAAAATACTGCAGCTCCTGATTTGGTAAAAAGCCAGTGAGTTGCTGCAATACATAGTCATTGTGGGGAGAGAAGAGGAAAAAAAAATTACTTATCTAACAAGCCGAGTCCTCAGCCTTTATCAATATGCATTCCAATAAGGAATACCTTCCCCACGTCTCCCCGAGAAAAAGTGGCAGATCAATTGCAACTCCATAGGAGCGATGCCCTTTGCTTCCTCCGAAAGGATGAATCTCAGCAGGAGACAAACTGTACTCAAAGCTGAAAATCCCAGATGCTGGGAGTTTGCAATCGGAGAAATACAAGTAACATTTATCCAATCCTGGCTTGCCACATGGGAGCTTTCTCCAGGCACAAATTTACAAATAGACAGGTTGAAGGATTGCAGGAGACACTGAATAAAGATACGAAGTTGCACGGAAAATGCACCAGTGTGAAGCTCAGAACGCTCTCTGAACGCTGCTTTGGCGGCAGCGTAACTGCTGCCTGTTCAGCTAGTGCTGCTATCGGATGACCTGCAAACAGCTTCCTATATTGCAGAAATTTAATAATTAAAGAAGTTTGGGGGCATAACACTGGTTTGGATTCAGTTACAGCATTCGCTGTTTCTCTGGTTAGAGCAGCACCAGCTGAAAATGCATAAGAAAACATTTGGATGTGCAAACTGCCAGCTGAGCTTTTTAAGAGGATTATTTATATCAAAAGTTGGACAGATATATCTTCCAGTTTTATGTGCAGTGCACAGATAGATATAGAAAGGAAAGCTTATGATACAGAAGGTAAAGAGATGTCTTTCACAGCTGACAGCAAGGTACAATCCACAGTGGCTTCAGTGACTTGACCCTGCCTTTTTGCCGCTTGCTAAGCTCTGTCCAGCAAATTAGAAACTCTCGAAAGAGATGAGAACAGCTTGTCTCTCTGGAAAATGCAAGTCTGTCCTGAAGGTGCAACCGAGAATTTGCTGCAATAAACACAAAACAGAGATTTGTTACCCAAAAGAAGGGAGAGGCACCTACGGCCAACGGAGGGCTCTGCTTGCAGCTGGGTCAAACACTGCAGAGAGGAAATGTCACCGGATTTCTAAAATGATCTGTCTGTAGGTTGTGTACTCTAATGTACAAGACCTCTTCTATTAAGATTTTGTATTTATATATGTATATACATGTGTGTGTGCATTGGATGTGTTCAATACATATAGATGGTGTAGAATTTCTTTGGTATAGTTTACTCTCACTTTGTAAAGTTTAAAACCATAAAAAATATCATTTTCTTAAACAGCTTTGATTCTACACTTTCTTTTACATTATTCAATAACTTTTTTCTTTTTTTTCTTTGAAGTAGTTAAATTTTGACTTGACTTGTTATAGTAATTTCTCATTAACATTCCTCACTTTTTATGCTTATAGCTCAGAGCTTGCAAGAACCCAGGCTGCGTAAAAGGACGAGGGTTTTTCGATCGAAGCTCCAGAAAGAATCGCTCTCCAGCTAAGGTTGCAATCCAATCCCATCTCTGAAGATTTCTTTCTTGCAAATAACAGGATCTGTGATTGATGTGTCCTCAATCCACTAAGCTCCCACCTTGATTCTGACAGCCTGGACGTAAGTTTTCTCTGTTCCATTATTTCATGGATTGCTGGTCAATCTCCAGCCAAGAGCCACGATTGGTTGGGGCTCTTCTTCCATCGCAATGTCCTTCTTCCCACCTTGCCCTGCCAGCTCCGCCACGCAATGGTGACAAACAGCCATCCTAACACCACCCAACCTTTGATCTGTTTATTTCCAGCTTGCCTGCCTCGTTGTTAAGCTATATGTTATACAGGTCTTCTTTCAAGTGCTGTCTCTCGCATAACCAGTGCTGGTGTAAATATAGAAAAGTGTAGTTTCCATGACAATACATTCCATAGTTACAGCCAGCATCCACTATCATTAAACCATGAATCACGGGGCTACCTTAAGATGCGAGCACACCCCATTAGTGGCCTTGCAAGCATTAAATTGGAGTGGTGGTGGCATGGCAATACTTTGGGGAGACACCACTACAAAATGCCAGAAAACTGCGTGCGTAGCCAGTTTTAACAATTCTCATATCTGCCCATCTCAGGCATTTAGGTCATCAGTGCTACTCTCAATCTGCCCTAATCATTAGCATTTCTAATATAAGCATGCCTTGCATCTCCACTTTCCAATGTTTTAAACATGATGCCTTGATTTAAAACTGGACCCATAATCACACAGACGCGATTTCCAATTAATGTTCCCCTGCATCTAATTAAAATCACCTGCACTTAATTTCAAATTCAGATTTCAAAGAAGGCAAGGAAAACCAGCCAGTTAGTTAGCCTCTTGCTTCGTTTGCATTTGCTAAGCTCACACTCTCTGAAGAGAGGAGGCCCATTTATTAAAATTCCCATTTCTTCCCCACTCACTGATTTTTGGCATGACACTGTTGGAGACATCCAACCAACACTGCTTTTACTGGTGATTTTATCTCCATGTTAAGACAGCAGCCACCTGAGTGTTACCAAAGGCAAGAAATATATCCCTTCACACTTAAACTAATTGTTGCTTTCAAGTGAAAAAACAGTTACCTGATGCACAGTCATTTGGGAAACAACAGAAAAAGAGGAATCAGTGCAATGATAGATTGGAATAATAACTTATATTGCAAATGGCCAAGACATATATTTTGATTAAGTGACAACCACAAATGAACTGCTATGTGAAAACGCTTGCTCAAAGATCCTCCTGTCTTTTTTTTTTTTCTTTTTTTTTTCCAGGTAGTACTCATCACAGAAGCAGAAGTAAATTGCTAATTGCCAGGAAAGACATTTAAATTACAGTCATACTGCAGGAGCAAGGTTTCTTGGAAAATCTATTTCCCCGTTTTCTACCTCTCTGGCTGGATTTACAGATGAACACGTTTCAGGTGTTGGGCTGAGGGGAGTGCACTGATTCATCCCACTTGCTCGCAGCCACTCTGCTACCACCATGAAGGGCACTTCTGCTGCTGTAGCAAAAGTGGAGACCCCCAGCAAATCGCAATGTACTAGTTACAGCTTCTAGTAAAATGACCCTACTCATGAACTCTACTGCTATAAACTAAGCTTCATCTTCATAAAAGTTCCTCTCTTCCTCACCTGTCAGATTTGGGAGAAAAAGAACTTTTACCCCACCAGTCACCTCCTCTTTGGTCCATCCAGCTAGTAAAATCTCTCCTGTTCTGCAGAACTCAATATTTCCATGTTCTGCAGTAAAGTCTCAAAACAATTCAGCTTCATTTCTAGAAGTTTGCCAAGTTTGCACATTACTTTCCCACCTAATGCATACCTTCCTCCTCCTGTATCAAAGCCAGCTCACATGTCAGTATTTACAACCTGCACCAAACATACCCTGTGAGAATCACATAAGACCAGGCTAATTAAAAATAAATGCAAAAGCCTGGAGATTGACAAAGTGTTGCTAGATATTCAGCCTTGACTATATTGTGATATTTCCTTTTATATGTCCTTTTTTTATTATTATTATTAAGGGATTTGCTAAAGTTTTGATGTTCAGAAATAGATCTGTGTATTTTCCCTTCCCCTTTTTCACTACTCCACTTTTAATTCCATTGTTCTATCCTGAAAAATTTCTCTAAACCCTTACCACATCCATTAGGTACTGGAAGATCAACATGCTCATTAGGCTCTTGGCCAAGCTTTATGCATTGTTATGTTCTTCTAATCTTTCGTTAGAATTCAAAATCACTCTGTTGCTCTTCTCTGAATTCCCTGTACACTAATCAAGCCTCCTAAAAAATAAATCTGTCTCTGACAGTGATTAAAGAGAAGTTGTCTTCTCAAAGAATCATATTAGATGAAAAAAAAAAATAGGCTTGTTATACCACAGGCAGCACATCCAGAAGGAGCTAGAAAATACAAAAATAAAACATACTTGAACTATACCCCACCAAAAATAACTGCACAGAACCTTGTCACTTATTCATAAAGAACAAAACATCCTCAAACCTCTTATCTCTAACTTAGATAAATTTTTTTCACGGCTGTCCTGTCATTTGGAGGGATTCTACTTAGGACATTCCAAGGAACTCAGCTGTGTTGACTCTTCACTTTAATTAGTCATTTGGCGGGGGCAGATTGAAGACAGTGGATCTTCATCATGCTGATAGTTGTCTGTCAGTGCGTATCAGAAGCCCATCCCTAGTTTGTATGAAAGTCCACCTGCCTTTGGAACAACTAGTATTGAAGCCCACGCAGGAAAGACCCACAGTGGCAACAATGGGAGCAAAACTGGTTTTATGTGTCCAAAGGCTCAAGGACTAGACCATGTTTGGGGCATCCTGCCTTACGAATTAGATAAATAAGCCTGCTAGGTTGGAGCTGGTACAGAGACCCCAAGGAAAAACATGTTCAGTCAGGTCTGTTACTTCTGCAAGATGCCATTGCTGCATCCCATGCAGTGGCTGTGGCTTCCTGTCTGGTTTTCCCAGATCTCTGTAGGTAAACAGACATAGGTCTTCCCAGTTCCTTATAGCAGTCTGCTGGTAGAGAGCCACTTGGTTCACCTAGCTCTGACAAGGGCATCAACAGCTCCGGGAGGTACGAAGTTCTGCCAGCCTTGAAATGAAGGCATGGAAGCAGATAAGCAGAGTACAGCCTGGATATTCTGAAAGAAACACCCATGCATCAAGAATTCAAATCTAGTAGACAGCTTGGATAGTAGATAGCTTGGATATCTAGTAGATAGCTTGGATGACTCAATCTCTCTGTCTGAAGATGGGGATAGTGTCTTCCAATTAAATGCCCTTTTCTCCAGTCATACAAATAGTGGTTTTTAAGTTAATGAGAATACTCATAAAATGCTCATGTTCATAAGTGTTTACACATTTATAGTGCCACATTACCAGAATAGATTTTTGTTCTTAACTCATGAAAAAATACCTAGAGCTGCACAGGACATAGCATGTAACAGTAGTTTCAGCCACAGCTGCTAGCTGTAGCTAAAGCTATTTAAGAAGAAATAATGTAAAAAATAAAGGCACAGAAAATGAAACACAGATTTTTATGAAATATTTATCGGTTCAGTCATTTACAGAACCACCAATTGTATATACTTTTTAAAATATCTTTCTTTAGCCAAGCATAGATGAGAAAAAAATGAGAGGGAGGAAGAAGTTTTTTGGATTAAATGTCAGCTAGAAATAAACAAACAAATAAATAAATAAGTGACATTACTGCTAGTCCTCAATAGCTACAAAACAATTCTGCTGTTTTGAAGAGTTCTATTTATATCTTATACCAGAATTTTTAAGAGTTTACATGACAAAATAAACAGAAATAAAGGCATGGTCCTCTAGACACAGAGTGAAAATACAGCACAAGCTCTCACTTGATGTCTATATGCCCCACTTGGAAAACATATGTGGACACACTGATTTCTTCAAATGAGTATAATAGACTCATACCCAAATGACCTTTAAAATAAGCAGTTTAGCAACCACACACCAGAACTCACTAACAGTTTTCATATTTACCCAGCTTGACAGGGTTTAGCCTACACTTTAATTTTATGAGGCCTTCACTGTTTTTAGCACTACACTTGCTTTCTCAGTTATGTGTGTACAAGCTTTAAACAGAAGCATATATCTGGCCAGGGTCCTACGCACAGCCAGCTGCTCTGCAAGTATTTCCTCTATGTGTACATGGGGCGGGAAGCACAACAGCCTTGGTAGTTATTGTCCAATAATTTTCCAGTTGAATCCATGAACCCATGTAAATTTCCACTTCCATGGAATTCCCCCGGCCTTCCACTTCTCATATGATCATTGATTTTAATTGATTGCTTTTAATCTAGCTCCTAATATCTTTATCTGATGTGACAAAGTGCAGCAAAGGAAGAAACATGGAAAAGTCTCCTCCTATGCGTCTTTTCCACAAGATGAATTTGGAGATTAGGATTGTACCTTCTCGAACTTGTCTCTTTTCCATGGTGAAAAGCTGTAGCCCAATAGATATCAATCTTTGTTAAAACAACTTTTATACGTTTCCAAGATTGCCATTGCTTATCCCAGCTCTTTCTTAGTTCTTTCAAACTTTTCAGCACAGCTCATACACTATAAAACCCATAATATTCTTGCTCTTTTCCTCCAGTCTCTCTCCATCCATCTCAAAATGTGCATCCGAACAATGACACATCCAGCAGAATAATTCTTTCCACGTCTCACTTACAGTATTTCTTCAAATATATCCCCTTTTTTTTTAGATTTGTTTTGCAGTAGCCTGACATTCCTCACCCAGGCTCATTTAGAGATTCACTTCTAAGCCACCTCATCCAATCCTGCTCTGCTGCCTAGCTAATCAATACACATTTGGTTTGTGCAAGTGGAAATTTATTCCTAGTTTTTAGGCCAGTTATTCATGTTGAACTTTACGCATGTAATTCCATAGTACTAAGGGTATGGACTTTGGGAAAAAATATTTGGAAGAATGTCTTCTTGGGATTTTGATGTCCAAGGTGCCTATAATTTCTGCTGCCTGTTTTTTTTTTTTTATTTTTTTTTTTAATTGGAAAGCTGATGATTATATTACTATCACTGATATGGAGCAGTTCAGACTACTACAGGCAGCTCCAGAAAGGAGTTATTGGAAACCCAACCTTCATTTCTTGTGCTATATGGTACTACTATTTAGTGAGGAATTATAAGCCTTGATGAAAGCTGAAATAAAAAATAAAACTGATGATGCATCATAATTCATAAGAAACAGAGAAGGCTGGGGTTTGGGGTTTTTTTGAGAAATGAACTTTTCACAAAACTAGTAGCTTTTTACAAGAAATTGAAATTTTGACTGCAAATGCAGCAATAAACAAGGCAGGCACATGGAAAAATAACAACAAAAGACCTGAAGATGAGATCTAAACCCAGCTTTGTAAAGACTTAGCATTACTGGGTTGTATGTCATTATGGTTGACCATATTCCCATAGGTAAGGGCACAGAAGCCCTGGCTGGGTGTTATTCAGCACACATTTCATGTTAGACTTGGCCCTGGATAGTTGCTGTGTGTGTTAGAAGCAGGAGGAGAACACTTTTAGTTTCCTCTTGAGGTTGTTTTTTTTTTGCTCAGAAATTCTCATTGCTATATGCAGAAAAAGAAATCCTAATTACCCAGATGTTTGACTTTTTTTAGAACTTTTCTACTGACAAAGTGCCCATTTTTCCAGGTGCCCATTAAAAGTCATTTTTTCCCACTGATTTTTCTCAGATTTTTCTGAACAGGAAACACTGTTCATTTCTGGCAAACTCCATTCTGCTCACAGCTTTCACCATTTAATAGCTTTTTCTGATATCAAACTCATTCCATGGATGGGGAGAGGAGGAGAAAAAGTGAAATCCATGTTTTTTTCAGGCCAATGTCAGCAGAAAGCAAATGAACGGAGATGTGGTCACTGTCACAGTTAAATTACAAAGAAAGTTTTCCAAATGGCTCCAGCAAAACCATGGCAGAGATCCCTATATGACAACACCTTCTTCTGTACTGCATTTGCAGGCTCTTCTAACCGCACCGAGCTCAGGACTCGCTGCAGACACTGGCCATGGACCGAGCAGGAGCACAGCATCACCTGAGGTGACCGTGACAAGGTCATGCATGGGATGGACATGGCAGAGCCCACTGTTATGTGCATCTGTTCTGCAGCTTCAATACACCCATTTTAATAAATGAATGCCTATCTTTTTATTTCTTTTTTCTTTTTGGCGGGGAGGGCGGGCTGGTGGTGGTGCTGCCCTTAACTTATGAGATAAAGAGACATTAGCCAGCTGAGCCACTAATCACTGGAGAAAAACAGAGCTGGAAGACACATTTTAATTAAACTAATTCAACGCCAAAAAAAGGAGTGTGGCAGGGTTTACTGTCTCCAGCATAAGCTGTCTCCTTTTGGCCCAGCCTGTACCTGCGTGTCATGGGGAGGGGAAAAATGACTGTGATTCAGTGAAAAATTACTCAGTGTTTTAACATCATGGCACAGACCACAACTCCTCTCTGCCTCCACAGACTGATCCTCATCAACATGCTTTCAAAAGCAAGATGGTAAAGGCTGGAGAGTCACAAGAAAACAGATGGAGGGGCTTAATTCTGGGTTGTCCTGGGCATCCTGTCAATCGCTTCATTCGCAGGAGCTGCTCAGCTGGGCAATCTCCTCGCACACACTGTCCCTTGGCGCACGCAGTCCTCGCTTGACCCTCCACTGCAGCATATAAATGAAGAAGCACCGGGCTCATTACAGAGATCCTATTCTGCTCCTTCACAGTCAGAATAGACCAATGGCCCTTTGCAGCACTTTTCTTCTTCCAAAATGGCATGGAAAGCTATGGAAGGGATTTTTTTCACTCCATTGGCACAGCATCAAGCACTTGCTGTCCTCAGGGTAGTGGGGGTACAAGCAGGGTCTGTTGCTGTTGATTTAAGTGAAACAGTTCTGTAAATCAAAGTTGCTGAAGATGAAAACATTGCCTTCAAATCTCTTTTAATAAAAAGCATCTACCTCCATCACCACGCTATCCTGAGGGAAAAGAAAAGACCTCTGTCAACTGAGCACTATGCGGAGGGAATGTCTCTGCCAAAGCGGAGCGTGGGAATAATAAAATGAAATGAGGCTAAACTCTGGAGAGTTATTGGAGTGCCCTGTTTGCAATCCTCTGAAAATGACATTTTTAATGCTTAAAAGAAGAGGAGCTTAGGGGAAATCAATGCATTTCTGCGGGAAAGAAGCCAATGAAGCTTAAAATGCTCCCCGTGGTTGCGGGCCCGCAAGTGCCTGCAGAAGCTTCCCCAGCTCGTTGCCACCGGCTCCCTCTCACCACTGAGCACAGGTCCTGGCTGCAGCCTCTGGGCTGTCCAACAGTCTGGACCTCCCTGGTCTAAATCAGGATCATCTCCATGGGAGTGATGCGAAGAACCCGAATGTGAGTGGGATGAGAAGCGGGTGCAGGCACAGGAGTCTCTCTATCCCACACTGCAACTAAATCCACAGCCAGCCAGCGAAGAAGTTTAAGAGACCGGAGACCTGAAGTTGTTTGACTCTCCCCCGGCTGAGAGCTGTTGCAAGTCAGCTAGGACCATGATT
Source organism: Tinamus guttatus (assembly GCF_000705375.1). The sequence continues at coordinate 22,628 of NW_010579705.1, forward strand.
TGCAGGATGCCAGCATCCTCGGTGCTGTCTCCGTCCAGGTGCGGGGAAGAGCAGCGTGTGCCGGTGGCAGCTTACCTGGGGAGAGCTGCCCTCCTGCTCCTGCTGAGTCTGCAGTGCAGCTGGCTTGTCTGGAGCAAGCTTCCAGGAGAAACAGAAAAAGCAGCCTGGGCAAAGTCTGCTTACAGGCTCTGCTGCAGCAGGAGCATCCATCTTAGATCCAGTGGAGGAGGAGAGCTTGGACAAGCTCCCTTTTTAAAGCAACAGTGCTCCCGCTGAGCATGTGGAGGAAGGGTAGGACTATGCTACAGTGGTGGCTGTGCCAGGTAGGTGCAGAGTGCTTTGCAGGCTTTACCTAATGCATCGTCACAAAACCCCTGTGAGTTTGGCAATTAAACTTCATTAGTCCAGTTTTGCAGGTAGAGAAGCCAAGCTGGGCTAATGTAACCTTGCCCATGGTTTTAGCAAACCTCAGCTGACAAGTGCTCAGTCGGATTTTGTAGGTGCACGTCATCCATAAGTTTGAGGGTCCATGCAGAGCATCCAGGACTCCATTTACCACCAAGAGCGCATGGCTTCTTTAACAGCCAACCATATGGGGATTTCAAGTCGGAAATCCACAAAAGGAGGAACCCCAAATCACAAAACCTTTAGGTAAATTTTAGCCTTTGCATCTAAAGATATCCAAGGAGAAAAGTCCAGAGCCAGGACTAATTAGAATTTGTCTCTCTACTCTTGCTTTACACTTGTAGGCCACTTCCCTGTGGGCTCCCCATTGATTGCTGGGGATTGTTGTTAGAGATCTGGAGTTTGAGAAGAAAAATAAAGCTTTCCTTTTCAGGAACAAATTCTCTCCTTAGATCGCTTAAACAGAAGGGCTAGAAGACCTTGGATGAATGTACCACCATGCAACGAAAAGTGCCCTCAAGAGGAATAGTATGGTGGTGCTGATTGTGGCATGTATCCTTCTATGACCGCTGAGCCCTTAACTGACTTGTAACTGACCTGTAACTCTTCAAGACAAGAGAAAATGGGTATCACGGGTAGAAAATAGAGACACAGGGAAACACCTGGAAGACATGGAAGACACTACATGACTGAGAACTTATTTCAATAGATATGTGATGGTTTTTTATCTCTTTATTTTTCATAGAGCACATTCTCACTATTTTGCAGACCCTTTTTAAGCATAACACTTTTACCTCTAAGCGTATTTGACCAAATAGATGAAAATGAGTCCTCATAGGCTAACATGCTAGTGCTATAGTAATAGTCTACCAAGACCCAGATTTCAAAGTTAGATGCAGCTTGATACCTCATGGGGTTTTCCCTTGTAGGCTGAACAAGTTTGGAAAAAAAATGAAAAACAGGGCAAGAACACCCACCAGCACCTACTGGCACTCATAGGTACATAAATAGCTTGGAAAAAATCTCAGGTTTTTCCCATTTAGGACTCTAATATGAAGAAAGACAGCAGTTAATTTTTTGTTTTCCTTCAAACGGTTCTTCAAGGTGCATCCACATATTCATGCAGCCTTTTTCTCCTCCAAACCTTCCAGATGTGTGAGAGTTAAAAGCTTGGTATTCTCCAAGGGACAGGCCTGAAGTCACTCAAAGTCCTTCATTAGGCACTCTGTCAATGCTGTAAACATCACTATTTAATTGATGCACTCTTTTTATTATATGTGCCCTAAGGGAGCAGGCTGACCAGAGCCTCTTGTAAATTGAATAAATAAACAAATAAATAAACAAACATCCAAGCCTAGACCAGCTCACTGTGTGACAGAAAAATCTGTGTTGCTTAATGTGTTTTTTACAAAACAATTCTGCTGTCGAGAATGGATTGTTTGATCTTCATTAACCCTGGCAGGCTCTTCTAACTTCTTCCTCTACCTCAGCAAAGACAGAGGATGTTACACCTCCTTGTCAGATTTTTAAGGTCACTGTGTTTATTAAATATGTCATTTTAAAAGCTTCTTTTAAAGTGAAAACAGTCCATTCCCTCCCTTTAGCCAGAAAGCAGGTGAAGAATTTTGTCATTTTCCCTTAGAAGGGATAAAGTTGTATCCCACATCTTCCCTCATCCCTATGCTTTCCTCCCTTGTCCACCTACCCCGCTTCACAATTCTGTAAAGACAACATCTCTCATTTTCTTCTTCCTCTGGACCAAAGTATTTTTCAAATATGTCTCTTAAGGAAAACCCAGAAAATACAATCATGCTAATCAGAGCCAAAAAGACAAAGCTGTGCCATTTGCTATGCTCTACCACGGAAAGCAATGTAAACCTGGCAGCCTGGGAAGGACTGGCCACCCACGTCCCTGTGCTTGGGTGGATGTTGCAGCCTGTGCTAACGTGCCACCATGGCTAGAGCGTTACCGGTGGCTCAGCTGGCTGGCTTGCCTACGTCTACAAGAGCTGCAGCCACATACTGCTTGCAGACAGATCTTCATCCTAATGAACAGCATGCATGTGAGCAATTCTACATCTGTGAGTCATCGTCTTGCCTACATTCATATGTTCCTCTCCACACAGGAAGGAAAGTGCTTTCATTCACGAGAAGGAGAAAAAAAAAAGGTTTCAAGCAGTATCATGATACGATCACATCCTTTTATAGCGTTCAGTGCCTTGTTATGAAATTTGATTCCTTTGAGGCATGACTAGAGCTCAGAGCGTAGCAAAGTGAGTTAAGATGGAAAACAGGTTCTGCCAGCTCTGCCTCCATGCATACCCAAGTCATTTCACATAAATGTAGATTTTACTCACAGAGCTGCTTAAAATTTGCAATACCGTTAGTTATCCTAGATTGCCTTCACACTCAAGAGCAATAGATAAGTGTCTTCAGTGTCTTTAATATGGGTCTTAATGAGCCTGAAGAAATGAAGGTGGGATGAACTAGAGAGGGAATGCAAAGAGACTAGAGCCCATTTATGTGCCCCAGTGCTCCATAACCCTTCCTCTTTAGCCACATTGCAAAAGTAGGACAGTGCAGATGTTTTTTCTTTAATCAGACTTTTCTATAAGATAAAAAAAAAAAAAAGGCGGGGGGGGGGGAGCACAAAAAATATGAAGGTACCCGATTGCCCCAAATTATTTGTGAGGCCACTGTTGCCTTTGGGGTAGATATTGGCCAAATCACATTGAGATGCTCTAAATCAGGAGCAGAAGCATTTCCCAGGGGACATTCACAGAATCAGTACATCTGGGTATTTTGCTCAGCTTGTTTCACAATAGGAAAATCAGACAGAATGTCTACTTCTTTCCCACTGGTAATATATGACCTTAACATATGATTAGCTGTTAAATGACTGTCAAGGAGAGTTTCCTATGATAATCTACTTAGCCTTTAGCACACATATATCAGTCCATGGTGGAGATTAGGGCAGATCGTAGAGAAACACATTGTTTAAAATCTCAACTACATGTTTTCAATTAAATAAATTATTCCTTTATGGGAATATTGAGAAAATGTTATGTCCTCTTTTCGTCTTGCTAATGCTTTGTTATGTCATAAATTATCGGGGAAGTCATTTAATGAACTATTGTAAATGAAACACTCCACAACTCAGAAAGGAGCTTGTGGTCTCCCAGAAAATTGTTAAAACATTTGTGTATTGTAGATGTGATGTTCATCACATTACCATCAACACATGCCAACCTAGAGACCTTCAGAATGCTACCCAATTGTCTTGCTGCACACAACAGGCTCTTTGGTGTGAAACAGCAAAACAATCAGACATAGAGACAAATTTATGGTGCTTACTGAGGTACTGGTTCTGGGAAGAAATTAAACAGTCCAGAAAAAAGCCAATCATAAGGTCTATACTGCGTCCCAGCAACACTGAAATAGGACATACTGGGTGTCTGAAGATACAAAACATGCTGGAATTGTGTTGGAGGACTATATAGTTTCCAAATGGTGGTTTCTTCCATTGCATTTGTAAGGCAGTGTCCTATTGGTGAATTGCCCCTGGAATTCTTGATTCACATCAAAAGCCAAAGAGTGAACTAATGTTTATGTACTGGGTGTGCAGCGAGAAGACCCGGAATAAGCTGGGAAGCTCGGAAGATAAAGACATGTTCAGTGAAGTTACCTTGACTAATTTGATGGTGAATCATGTAATATTTGGAGAGCTTTTTTGTTTTATTTTGTTATTTCATTCTTAGCATTCCATTTTCTGGAGCTGTATAACCCCCTGAGATTGTTAGCTGCTGCTCAAAACAACAAAATCCCAAGAGAGCATGACCAAATCCACATTCCCAGCCCCATGAATGTAAGAAGAAGTATATAAGGTGGAGGCATAGCAGGGTATTTGAAACAGTGAGAAAATAAGGTTTTTAACAATTTACTATTGTAGTAGTCAGCAACAATCCAATCCAGCTCCTAAGGAGTCAGCTGACATCCTAGGCTCTCAAAATCTGGAAGCTGACACTTCCCACAGATTCTTTGCTCAAAATGACATGAGCCTAGTGTTGCTCTGGGATATTCAGAATCTACCCATATGCCATCCTAGCCACTGTTACTGACCCTCCACTTTAGAATGCCAAATAATACCCTGTCATTACGGCTTTCATCTTTTTATTCTTCAGACACTTCATGTTGAGATTGATGCTCAACCACCCTTATTTAAAACAATCATCAACTGTGCCTTAAATGACTCATAGAAACTGTTCACATGTTTGCTCTCTATCTGTGGTAAGCTCCTCCTTTACTGGAGATGAAGGTAAACTGCATTTCCTCATATTTGCTGCAGGAGAAGAGCATGGGCTCTGTCAACTGCAATGTTCGGATGGCACCAGATAATTCATTAATTTGTGATTACCCGATCATGAGTTCAAACCTTAACATATATGGAGAGGAATGTACAGGTCTGCGATGTTTAGCTTCTGTTATTATTACCTGCATATTTGTGGGTTTTTTTTTTTCAATCATTATTGTTTTTAAGATGCGTCCTCTGCTAAGTATCTATTTTAGATTGCTTCTGCACCCCTCAAATTAAGAATTTTCCTTCATTTCTCAGAAGTGAATAACAGTGCACAACTTACCTTATTTTTCTACTATCAGACACTTTTCTTCTATCTGTTATTTAGTGATTATTATTGTTTTGTACTATACAGTAGGTGACACTACCTCCCCAAAGGCCTAGAAATCAAAGATAATATGAGGACAACAGTTATGAAAAGTATTGTGGGGAGTTAAACTTTCTATATATAACTTAAAATTTAAAAAACTCATCTGCGGGTATTCATACAGTGTATGAAGAAACTGTTAAGTTCATTCAGTTGTGAATACATATAGCAGTTTATTTTACTCTGGATGTTTAGCAGAGATGCTGGAATTCTGTTCTCTTAATACAAAACCATATTTTAATATGATAAACTGTCAGCCACAAGTAATAATTATATCTCTTCTACTATGGATATATCACTGCAGTGTCTGGTTTAGATTATTGCATTTGCAGCCATAGGAAGGAGCTAAAGTTACATAAATTTCCTGCAGAAGTACTTAAACAGCTGCTTACCTGAAAATTGTGCTCATTTTGTGGGTTAATGTGACATACAAGTTATTTTATAGTTTTGGCAAAGAACTAATAAGGAAAGGATTGAAATGTTAGTGCACAACCTTTGTATACGTACTTCACAAAAAGATGCTTATATATTCTTTACAGAATAGCCCTACTGCTAAAATCAATATAACCTTCAGTTTTGCTCCATTCATTGCATCTTTATGTGCAACAACGTATTTAAACAATTTAGCAAATGGGAATAAATGTCAGGAAAAAGCTTGGCAGCTCCTCAGAATTTAAGGATGTCCATGCTGTCAAATCTTCCAATAATGCACACAGACATATGTACACTTAGCTATTCTTGTTTTTAGGAGGTATTACCTGTGTAAATATTTCAGGTATCCAAGACAGATTGAAATGAAATACTGCAAGGCTTTAAAGGGTGGTATTCTGAACAAGAGAGATAGCCTGGCTGAGCCCAGTTTTATGCTGGACAGCAGAGGATGCGAGTCAGAAAGGAGGAAATTGCCTCCCAACCAAGGACAAAATCACAATGCCACAGCTGAAACTCTTGAATATCAACCAGGATTTCTGGCGTGTGATGAAATGATTAACCCTAACATCCCCCCCCAACTTTGTGTCCTATATTTAGGCAATAATCTGAGAGGCCCTTTCTGCTCATAGGCCTGAGTTGACTTTAAATTAAGATAGCTCTTTGCAGAGATGTGGTAGCTGCAGGTAATGTTGCAGCTCTGTGAACACGGGCAGACATCCTGAGGCTCTATCAACTGTTCCCTCCTGCCACCTGTGCCCTTCCCTCCGTGTCCCATGCAGTTTGCTGTTCCCTTCCTGCTGGCATGTCCCAACTCTGCCAGAGTATCATGAAGCTTGCGTCACATTTTGGCATCAGAACCAACACTGAGTACATAAAGAGGAGAAGCTGAACAGGATTTGGTAGCTGTAGGTGAATTTTATCTACTACTGTGGCTGCTGATCCGTTATGAATGTTGCAGCCAGAAACACCCATCTGGAACCCACCACCAGCTGCTCCTGGGAAGACTTGGATCAGTTGAAACCTGAACCTATGGAGGAGTTGAGCAGAACTGGAAACTTTACCCGTGGACTGTTGCTCTTACTTGAGACTTCATGGTGCACTTAGGTCATATCTCGAAGTATTTCTCTATAATTATGTGTATTAGAAACATCCTAAAGCCAAAGTAAGGTTAATTTTGACTTCCACCAATTGTTCTAAATGATTTACTGAAAAATATCTCAGTCAATGAAACATAGTTCTCATGAACCTGACTATCCCTGATATTACAGGCTTCTGCAGAGGTTTCTCAGGGCTACCTTGCATCATAGAATATATTGGCGTTTTTTCAGTGCAAGCACATTTCTCACATTATGAGAAAATTTCAGAGTTCTAAAAATGTCATTTTTTTCTAGAAAGAAAAACAGACAAGATGTTTTTACTCGGAGCAAAGAATGTTCTATGTATGTCATGCATTATTCAGAGTGAAGAAATTTAGAATTACAGAACAATTCAGGTTGGAAGGAACCTCAGGAAGTCTCTAGTCCAGTCTCTTCCTCCAGTAGGGTTAACTAGAAAATCAGGCTGGGTTGCTCAGGGCTTTATCCAGCCAAATCTTGAAAACCTCCAAGGAAACAGACTGCACAGCCTTTCTAAGCCATATTCCTGCTCCACTGCTTGGCTGTTCCAGTGGTGAAAGTTTCTCTTCATATCCTTTTTATAATCTGAACCTCCCCTCTTCCAGCCCATAACCTGCCATCCTCCCATCATCTGTCACTGTGAGAACCAGGCTCTATCTCCTTGAAAACCTCCTTGCAGCACTGCAGGGGACTTCCATTAGGCCCCCCAAAGTCTTCTCCCTGAACTGAACAAGCTCAGGTCCTTCAGTTTCTCCACACAGGGCAAATTGGTAGTCCTCTGCTGCACCAGCTCAAAATTATCAATAGCTTTAATGTATTACAAGAAGCACGCAAAACAGGAAGCAATACCTAGATGTGATCTTACAGGCTCTAGGTAAACGAGCATGATCACTTCCCTGGTTCTACTGGCTCTGCTCCTGTTCATTCAGCTCAGGAAGCTGTTGGCCATCCTTGATAAAGGTGTTAAACAGGACAGGCTCCAGGACAGAACCCTGTGGTTCACCATAAAAAGTAAACCCATTAACCTCAACCCTCTGACTGTGATCATTTGACTGGTTTGCTAGTCATCTTGTTGTCACCCCTGCCGACAATAATATCCCAACTTGAATACAAGGTGAAACAGTGCTGAAAATGGTGGTAGAGTAAAAGTAAATCTACCACTACTTCTTATCCATAAAGCCTCACCCATTTATTATATCATAGGTTTATGGCAATCATAACCATATCTGGTGTAGTGAACCAGAAAGTCCTATGAACACCACTGCATTTTAGCAATAACTTCAATGACCTAGAAGAAGATGGATTAAACGGAGAGCTGAAACCGGGTTCATTCTGCAGGCATCAGAAAGATCATAGAAAGTGGCCACGGTCACATGCTGTCCTTAAACACCTCTCCTACTGCCACTGCATTGGTGTGTCCCTAACAATACCTTAAAACTCTCCCACGGAGAAAAGGAATGGAAGGAAAGCAATGCAGGTGGCAAAGGCACAACTGAGAAGAGGGGAAGAGTATGAGGGCTATGGAATCAAAAATGTGTGGGTAGGGAAGCAGAGGAGGGCTGAAGCAGAATACCCACAGCAGCACCCATGGAAATATCCAGTGAGCTAGTGGACATTAGCCCCTAGTGCTCTGCCCAGAGCTGCAAGACGATGAGCGAAAGGAAATAGGGCTCAGAGCCAATAAGGTCCCCACCATCAAGTTCCCTCAATGCCCAAAGGCCAGGGAGGTTGCTGAGGATATCCTATGGCCATCCAGTGAGGATGTCCCACAGCTGAGTGAACTGGTGAGGAAAGACATCACAGTCAGAGCTGAGATATTGGGTAAAGGAAGCATTGGTCCATAGTGGCCCAGGGCTCAGTAGGATGGTTCTTATGTTATTATGATGAGAAAATATATGACCTTTTAAAAGCTGCATTTTTAAAAATCAGATTTGTTAAGACTTTAAATCAACTCTGTTTTTATTTTTAAAAATAAAAGTGTTAGAATTCAGACTGATAGCAACTTACTCTAAACCATGACTTACTAAAATTACTACAATTACTTAAAGAAATAACTGTGTGTTTGCCCAATGACTCATCTCTGGATTTGTAGGAGTTAATGAATTTTACTTTTTTCCATAATGTATATAGCTGAGGCTAAGAAATCTCTACTCTTTATGATAACAAAAACTTCGTAAATTTGTCACATTACTATGTATTGTGGCTATTACAAAAGACTGAATGCAAATATTTACATGTTTTCCAAAGACCCATACTTTCTGCTTTTGTTATGTAAATAAGCATTTGCCTTCACTCCTTTTAGTTGCTATTTATTAGCAGATGTAGCAGGAATATTTTCCTCCTGTGAACTAATCCATTCAAATTCGAGAAAAAGATTCAGAATTGAATTAGCAGACATGCTGTTCTCTTCTTCCAATATGAGATCTACAAGTGCTAAAACTTAAAGACACATAGCCAAATTTCTAAAGGTAATGCAACACTGGAAATTATCAGCTTTTCGAAAGTATCGATCAAGATTAGGTACCTAATTCTCATTTACTTCAGTTAAACTTCTGTTAGTGAGAATAAAGTAGCTGACTGCTTAGTGTCTTTGAACAAGCCTATTTTCTCCATAGGATACCAACATCCTCTGGTGCCCATAGGACAGATTTTCAGTCCATCAGTTCTCTGATTAATTTAGCATCTGATTAAATACTAATGCAAAATAGTTTTGATCTTTATTTAGATATTGAACACATGCGAGATAATTTCACTTAATATATAAAGATATTTAAATTATAATTTTGTATATTTTAAACAGAATTTCAATTTCCATACAGTCAGACAAAATATATTATCTAATGATTAAGAAAAATTGCTAATTTTCTAATGTAAAAATGTAAAAAATAAGATTAAAAAACTCTCCTAAACTATTTAACTTGTTAAATGAATGTGTAGGTTTAAAGCATCTTTCTCAGTGCATCCTTTTTACTAGAAAACAAGGAAAATCAAGTTCGCTGTAAAACATCTATCTGCCTGCATATCAACTCATTTGAGTGAATGGACCAGCCAACAACAAAGGTATCAAACAGAATGAAAATCACAGATCTAACTGAACATTTCCTGCCTTAGATTTAATACATGACTAAAAATAGTGATTTAACTCACCTTTATTTAAATCAGTGTGTGTTGCCTCAGGTTCCCTAGTTATCTATGTCACATCTAGAGGACGTTTCCTATTAGGGTGAGTTCCTTCCTTCCTCCTGTGTGTCTCATTACAAACAGTAGAGCTTTCACAGTTGAAGGGAAGTCTGCTCTTCTCCATGCCTCCTTCAGACTTTGCTGATTCTTCTTGCAATGAAGTCAGTGAGAAACAAAAACACTTTTTTTTTTTTTTTTTTTTTTTGTGATGTGGGCATTTGTCCACTAGATGTTGCACTAAACCCACCTACTTATTTCACACGCTGGCATCCTGCCTTACAACGCTGTACTTGACAGGATGATTCCTGAAGGTATCTGAGATATCTTGGCTGGATATGGGGTGTGCGAGCCTATGGAGACAAGGTGCCTCTGTTCAGTCTCCCAGCTTGGTTTCACCTTTGGTCTTGGACTGGGTGAAGGTCAAAAACCTCTACAGTGACTTGCCAAAATAGTATACTAGTTAGAAGTTATGAATTATGTAATTCATCTATGCAGATAGCCCAGAAATACTCACTCTGTCACACTGAATCAGGGTTAATGGTCTCTTTTTTTCCCATTTTATTCCCCCTTTACGTAGGAGACATTTGAAATACATTGCTCCTGACTGCTGGGGGGTGCTCTAGTAACACAGATTTTTAACAAGGAGGAGCTGCAGCGTTTGCTGGCTGCTCCTGGGGTCTCGGATAGCCCAGGGTGAAGTCTGGACGCAGCAGAGCAGCCATTGCAGAGGGAAATGCCTACTTTCTGCAGAAAAAGGAGATTTGAGATAACAAATGTTTCCTGATGTGACTGGCTCTCTGCCATCTAATTCCTCCCACTCAAAAAACAGCCTGCCCAAACGTCATTTAGGACATAAGATTACACCGCAGTGCAGGAAGTTGGCCAAGCAGCACCCAGGCCCTTTCACCACCATCACCAGGAAGGCTATTGGCCAAAACAGTGTTTCCTGCAGACTTGCAGTGTGTCCAGGATGAGGGAGCTGCAGAAGTCATTGACGATTCAGTTCTATACTCGGGTAAGTTATATGTGTTACAGATTTAATCTTGCCCCAATCTCTTTCGAGCTATTTCCTCCTAAAACGGAATTTTAGTTCAATTGTTTCCAAAGGAATGTAATATATGCCCCCCACACCCTGAACTTTTCCGTGGTGCATCTCTTTTCCGCTTACAGCTGCCATAGGAGACCATGGATAGCACTCCTGTACTTCTCATATTGCTTTCTTGGTCTCTTGAAGAAGATGCTGGCATTCTTCCTCAGCTCCACTCAGCTCCATTTCATCTTACTTGTCCTTAGCGGGACAGATCAAGTTGTCATAAGAAGCTTAAATTTCAATAACTTTCAATATACTCTTTGAATATATCATATGTGTGTGCATTGGTATTGGAATTTTAAATCCTCATAATGCTGAAAAATGAATCTTCTTCAGCTATAACTTAAATGACGCCAATCAGGATCAATATAATTTCTATTTATCACCCAATAATTATGCAGCACAGTTTTCTATTATTAGTCTCAGGACAAAACAGGTATTTTGTACTGAAACACTGCAAAAAAATGGTGATGTTGTTCTAGGACCACAGGGGAGACACATAGGGTCCAGTAGATATTTGAAGTAAACCCACACAATGTGGACAAGACCTGCCTGTTCTAAAGGAGTTAGGCACTACATATGCCAAGACCTGCGAGCCAAGGATGCCTCTCTGGGAAGGTTTCCTCTATAGCACAGACACAGTCAGCAGTCACAGTCACAGTCATTCTAGACTACCCTACACCAAATAAACCTAAATAATACCATTAAAGTGATTATCTGATCACTTCATACAGTCCTGGCAAAGCAAGTTAGCAATGTTAGAAGGTTAGGAAACATCCCCAGACCCCACTGTACTCTGATGAAATTGGTCCTAGCTGCCCAAGGAGTAGACCAACTATTCTCCTTAAATCAATATTAGCAAGGCTGGCCCTAAATTCTCCCCCAAAAGAACACCAAATTCTAAATAAACAACACTAGTGCATCGTACAGTCTCAAATTACACTTTCAAGGTCATTTAACTACAGGAAAGTTTGAAAAAAAAACATGAAGCAAACATTATACAAAAGTTTTAATTTCAACCTTGGTTAGCCATACAACAACAACAAAAAAAGGCACTTGGTTTTCAAAGTTTGCAGGAAAATTCCCTACAACCTTTTTGAAATTCCTTCTGTTTCTAACTGTTCAGGCCAAAATAATTTGCCAAGATAAAGTTTTATGTTTAATACCAGAAGGGATGATTAGACAATTCAGACTGAGCTCTGTAACACAAGACATTAATTTTCCTCCATTTTCCTTGTACTGAGCCCGGTAATTTGAATTAAACTACATCATTGCAGCCCACGAAAAACTAAATTATTAAGTGCCATAGGCAGGGGATAGAAAAGAACAAGGTGTTACCTTGGGCTCTAACAATAACAGGGAATTTATTAGGTGAGAAATGATCCATGCTCCAAGCTGTAAAGAAAAATGAAAAAAAAATCCCAAGGTTCTTTCTAATCTGACTTCTGGAAAAATGATCCCGGTCCCCAAGTCTCATGATCAATCTAATCCTGACCTGGCAGCTAAGATGTACCAACCAAGCATATAAAACAGAGTACTCCCAATGTTACTTCAAAGTGGTATTGACCTACTTGGTACGGCATGTCTTCTCCAGTCATGCCTCGGCTTGGATCATGGAAGAGAATGATCTGTCCTGAACCAAGTGATCATCTGGATAGTCTTAAAAGTATCAGGTTTAAGCAGAGAAGGGGTATGATACTTGTTCAAATAACCACCTAATATATCCATCTTGATTCTGACAATAGCTAGCCATGGATGTTTAGCAAGACTTTTGCAAACAAGAAATATATATGCATTTTTTTTTGTAAAGTCAGCTTTCAAAAAAACAGTATTTTCTTGAATAACATGGCCATTGATAGATTTGTCTTCCCTGAAAGTATATTTATAATTATGCGTTTATCAGTATTGCAAGGCACTTTGTGACAGAGAAGAGCTTTTTAATTTTAACGCTACTACCTAATGATTTCATTAAGTACATGATAACTTTCACATTGTGTAAAGTAACAAATAACTGATCCCTCTTCACCTTTTCTAGATCATTCATAATTGTTTTATATACATATACATATACATATATATGCTTGCTATATCCCCTAAAATTTCGAGATTTTATTATCGCTATTAATCATTAGTCTTTAAGACAACGTGGTCATTCTCATTGTCCCAGTATTGAACGAGGAGCATTTTGCAAGCAGTGCAGACCCTCCTGTGCTCTAGCTTTAACCCATAAAATGATGAGGGGATTTGTAGCATCATGGAGACCTTGGTGAGAAGCAGACAGACTGACCCCCTGCCAGCAGAGTGCTCAGGGTGTCACTGAGAGGCTAGACACAAGGCACATCTTTAAGAGGTATCTTCTAATCGCATTTTAAAACTGGCAGGGTGTTCTGCTGTTTATTCTCACTGCTAAGAAGTGCTGTCTTATCTGACTTCTGCTTTCAGCTCATTGGATCATTCTGAACTTTTCCCAGTGAGCTGGAAAGCCCTGTCATTTTTTTTTCCCTCTTGATGCTAGAATCAAAGCTCAGCAATCACATCACCTTCACCCTTTCAGGGAATGGAGCAGATTGAGGTCTGTTAGCCATTATGGGAGAGGTTATTTTTTCGATCTTTGTTTGAATTCTCTCCACTGTCTGCACATTTCTCTTAAAAATACAGACTTAACCATAAGTCTGTCTTATTAATGCCGTGTACAAATGTTAGACCACATTTCTACTAGGACATTGCCATGTCCTGCCGCAGTATTACACTGAGAATAGCATTTTGGAAAAGCATTTTACAGTGTTTCTGGAATCCTTCCCTGAAAATTGTATTTGAATCGTCTAAACTACTTTTTGGTTTTTTTTTTCCTCATTGTTGCATTTCCCAGTACATAAAATGGACATCTATCAATACACAGTTTGCTTGTCATTGCTTCTAATTTCAACAGTCATAGACATTATGTTCTGTATTTAGCTTCTTTTAGAACAACAGTTTTATGTCTTCTGCACATTTCTTTTTGCCTTTTAACCCTATCTTTCTGTATCAATTCGGTTTTAATGTTGCTCTGCATTTCCCTTTAGTTGAGATTTTTTCTTGACCAAGGAAACCTTTTTCTCCCTGTTAGTTCTGACTGTGAGAACATTCAACAGTTTCAGGATCTGTTAATACTTCTCATTTGGATACATTACCTTTTGCAAAATAGGCAAGTGTTATTTTAGTCCTTAAAAAATGATACATTAAAAATAATTATTGGTTGATGTTACATTCTGTCTGTTTAAATATAGCCAGATGATGATTATTGCTACCTAGGCAACTGCTAATTTTTGGTTCAGCAATTAACCATTTCTGTCACAAAAACATCCCATGTTGTGTTACTGGGGAGCTAACATTAAGTTTCTGATTACTGAAGGTATCTGGAAGCTTTGGGTGACATCGTAATGCTAATTTTGGCAATGCAGCCCTAAACTAGCCATTCAAAAATCAAATAGAGGCATTCCAGGCACCACACTGGACTAATACACTGTATAACAATACCTACTAATTTCCACAAAACACTACTGCCAAATTCTGCACTTTTTATTCTTCTTTCTTGGGAAGTGCCAGCTGATTGTACTGTCATTCAAAAACTATAGGAAAATCAAGTCAGGAAGGAAAAAAAAATCTAAAAATAAAAATAGTAAGGCAGCAGAAAACAGGCAAAACCAGCATACCGCAGGGAAAGAAAAGGGTTATGGCCAAAAAAAAGGAAGCTACTTAAGAACCAAAAAGGTTAAAAATTAAATGAAAATAGGGAAATGGGACAAAAGAAGTTACAAAAGCAGCCCTGCAGGCAAAAGAGTCAGAAACGACCTCTAAATAAGATCTAAACAAACAAAAGAAGACAAAGACAACTTTGGCACCAAAGGCACCAAGACAGAGGGTGGTAGCTCAGAAGTTTCTCTTCTTTCATCATAGCAGCAGCAAAGAGGGATAATTTTAAGCTTGTAAAACTCTCTCCCAGCATCAAGACCTGTCACCCACTGCTTCTGCACCAGCTATGCAGAGCAAGTCATATTGTGAGGCTGCAAACACAGGTACTGCTATAGGCAACTCTGCCCCATGCTCTGACACCAAATAGCTGCGTAAAGAGGGACCTACATTTCAGTTAGTGCCAAAGGCTGCAGTAAACCTTCATTGCAAATCTTGTTGATTGAGGTACAGGATGAGCTGGAGCTGACCCCAGAAGGACAATAGACCTTTTATGTGAGGGAACTCTCTAATTTCATTTAATATGAGTGACATAGCAACTTAAAGTCATCTGGAGTTATCATGTTAGATGATATTTTAGCTATATTGATGGTTAAATGCATGAGATGTCAGTCAGTGGAAACCCTGAATCTCATCATTGCATAGCAAAACACTAAAAGTGATTTTGGGGATGGTTGAAACCTTCCTGGATTAGAACATCTGATTATAGCTCATGAACTAGGTGAAGACTAAAAATTCTGGCATGACAAAGTTGACTAATGCTGATGCTGTAACATCAATAACTTGGAAAACCCTGTTTCTAAACTTCCCTGAACGTGAGCACACAGACTCAAAACTGTTTTCCCTGAAGTATCAAACAAAATCTATCTGCTGATGTTTCAAGCCTGAATTTAGAGAAAACCTTTTTCCTGTGTTCTTTAATTTCTCAAGGTTCTCTACCATTTCTAGCAAGCTTTCTAAAAAAAAAGAACAATATCCCTTGCATTCATATTTCTGAGTACTTCTTGTCTTCTTGGACACATTTTTGTTTGCTAACTGCTGTGCAGGAAAGGGCTAGTTTGGCAGGAAAAAAACAGTGGAGAGTATTGCTAAGAGGAACACAGCTTGTGAAAGATGCTTTCTCCTCTGACTAATCCACTGCTTATAACTATAATGTTGCCCGTAGCAAACCTTTCTTCTTGGAGAGTGCTGACTCCTTGCCCTGCTCTCCCCTTGATTCCCTTTTGCTCCTCCCTCCATCTGCCCTGGTAAATCAGTTAATTCTGCATTAAGGACTATGAAGAAAATGATATTTGACAAACTGGCTTGACTGCTGCTAACTGTGGTCTCTTCCGCTGTCATTTGCCTCCACTGCTGTCAACGTTAAAGGTCAAAGAAAAGAGCAATGTAGCTCTTTAGGGGCAGTCGTACTGGGGAATCATGCTGGCATCTTTGACCATCTGCAGTAGTTGAATTTGTTATGTAGCTTTGCAACGTTCAAAGGTTTCTGTTTCCTATGCCACTCAGATTTCAAAATCAGACTCAGTATTTCCACAGTTTTGGTGAATTTCTCTGTGTTTTTTTTTTTCCTCTCTCTTTTTTTTAAATAATGCACTACAAAATATTTTCCTACAGATTTATTGACCAAAGCTTTAATGACAAATGAATTTGGAACCCCAAAATTGCCTGTCCCTGCATGGTTGGACACTGATACACAAGGCACTGCTATTTAAACACAGAAATAGACTTGTCATTATTACAGGATCTATCAGGAAATGATAATTCTTGAAATTTAGAAATTCAGTCCATTAATTAAAATGTCAAATAAAAACCCCACATATTTTAAACATGTAAATTAGGTAATCATTACTAGTTTATTTGATGATGTAAGTAAAAAAAAAAAAGTGTAATAAAAACTGTGAAGTTAAAAGATTTAGCTACATAATCTTATGCACAAACATTTCAAAACTACTGCCCATGGTATCATCATTCCTGTGCACTTCAACAGGCAGTGAAAGGAGACTAAAAATCAATAAATCATACAGCCATCTATCCATATGACATGATCTACTTAAAGACTACTTTTTCCCACCCCAAGATTGCTACACTGTAAAAAAGTTAATAGGCACAATAAATAGGTTTTTTTCACTTAAGACCTCAAAGATGCGGGCTTTGCAGTGAGCAAATGATAGTAAACTGATAGCAAAAGTTTGTCTTCCTATTTATGCTTCTCTTTTTGTACTTAAGGTATAACCCTTTCCTCCAGTTTTCTATGAAAACAGCAGTAAAGCAT
>NW_010579711.1:0-13073 GCF_000705375.1 Tinamus guttatus
TAAATTCAGTCTGGAAATCTCTAATAAGTTACCTTTTTCTTGCTCTCAAATTATCATTACTGAAACTGTGACATACAATATTGAAATACTGTATTAAATATGGGGAGTAGTTTTCAGGATCAAACTTCATTTTATAACTAATCTACAAAATGAAATGAAAATCATACTGGGAAACAGGAGAACATTTTGCTATTTCTTTGTCCCTGAATATTGCTGGGAAGATACATCTTTGTTTATTCTGAGAATTAAATAAAAAAATTTCACACTTAAAAACATATACTAAGTAAATACTAAATAATCAGGTGAGATTACCTTTTTCTTACTCTCAAATTATAATTACTGAAACTGTGACACACAATATTGAAATACTGTATTTAATATGGAGAGTAGTTTTCAGGATCAAACTTCATTTTATAACTAATCTACAAAATGAAATGAAAATCATACTGGGAAACAGGAGAACATTTTGCTATTTCTTTGTCCCTGAATATTGCTGGGCAGATACATCTTTGTTTATTCTGAGAATAAAAAATTTTCACACTTAAAAACATATACTAAGTAAATACTAAATAATCAGGTGAGCAAAGAGACTTTCAAAAGGTATACATTTTTAATTAGGATAATATACTTCTGCTTAACTTGCTGGGTTTGGTTATGGGATAATTTGTTGTACCAAAATAAATCTGTTGTACCAAAATTGCTCCTGCACAGTGGCTTAATTTTATGACTGCCTACATTTTGTGAGGTCATGTGTGTGGTATAAACAAAAGTTTACACCAAATTTGTATTGATTCCTGCTACTGATCCTCTCATTTCTCACTATTTTATACTTACAGTAGCTAACTGTTCTAGGTGAAGTGCACTTGTACTGGCCTATGCTCTTCTTTTAACTAGTAACATTTCTCATTTTTTTAATGTTAAGAATCATCTCCAGCATTTGTGCTGGATACAGGCAACTGCCAAACACTGACCAAAGTCACAAAGAGAGCTATGCACAATTAATTAATTTGTTCAAACAAATGTTCTCATTAGGAAAAGATATGCAAAGATTCCAAATATGCATAATATTTATGTGAAAAAGACAAGTGGGTATTATCTAAACTATCAGACAAACAGGAGTCATTTCAGTGGCAATTTGCAATTCCTTTAAATGTTAGCTTAGGTGTGGACTCACTTTAATATCAAAAGAAACAATTCCCTATAATATTTGGACAATATTTTGGACCTTTTTAGAGAAGTAAATGAAAACATAACTGTTAGCAACGTGCAAAACTTGACATAGAATGACACATCAGCAACACATTACGAATTTTAAATTTAGGTATATTAATCTTTTTCTACAGATACTTTATTAAATAAGCCTTCTGAGACTGGAGAACATCTTATCAGAACTATTTTTATGTATTTATCATTTTTCATTGTAGTAAAATACAATATTATCTTTTTGAGAGCAATGACAAAATGCTGTCTTAGTCTGCAGAAAAAAAAAATCATAATCAAGCACAGGTAATTAGGACTCACAGGTCATAAATAAATGCTGCAATGACTGTATCCTATTAGCTACTTTACAGCACTTTTCTTACTGTATTGGCAATACTTTTGCTGAGGTGCTCACTGAGTTGCTGAGCACAATTCCAATGTGTAAACATTCCACATGCAGTAATTTGTATTAGTTCCACATAATGTACAGCAGCATTAATTAATAGAGTGGATAGCATCTGTACATCTGTTCGCTATTAGTCTTTGCTCTAATTCATTAGATCTTTATCATTTACCTGAACAACCCATCAGGAACAGGAAAAGGAGACCTTGTCTCATGTCATTTGTAGAATAGAACAGCCAGGAATATTAAATTCTCTTGTACACGTCCAACTACATGTATGAAGAATGATCTCAAATATTTTGATACAAAACTTCTGAATTGCTCTATTTTAGATCTAATTTGTGCATTAGATCTAGTTTGTGCAAATGCTGATTAAACTATGGTAAATACCTTTAGAGCCTGCTTAAATGAACATTCACTTTATCTTTTAATATAACTAACCGAACTGCATTCCTCCAGGTTGCCTTCAAGTTTTGGCCCAATTTACAGCTGACAAAGTTTGCTATTAGAACACAACACATCTGTGGAAACCAGCTGGATGCTGTGCTTATTTTTTCCCTGTGATTATAAATCATAGATTTTAATTTAATTGATATGGTTCCTTTTCATTCAACATCATCCTTTATTTTGTATTCTTCTCTAAGGTAATGAAATTTAAATAGGAAACAAAAGCTTTCCCCTGAACTGAAAACATCCTGAAGAAAAGTTATGTCAAGAATAGTGCAATATATTGCATTGTATAATGCACTAATATATTGCACATACTTATTCCAGATCATCTTTCCAGCCTCCAGATTTGAGGGTTAGTTTCTTCAGCAAATATTCTCACCACCATCCATTTCAAAACTGAAGCATCACATATGCTTTTAAATACACTTTAAAATACTTAATATTATTTCAGGATGAGTTCCACCTCATTCTCATGGTATTCTCATGGGTGTTCCTGACCCATAAAGCATCTCTTAGATTGGTGGAATCTCTTAAACTGGTGGAATCTTACTACAATAAGCAGTGACTAGGAAAGAGGCTTTCAACACAGAAAATATATTTGATTACTGGACCAAAAATGATGATCAGTCATTCTTAGGACTTCAGAGTTAAATCTATGTTTTCTTTGAGTTAGCCAGTAAGCATCCAGACATCTTTGGTGTACAGAGAGGAAAACAAGTCTGGGTGCTGTAATAATAGAGTACTCCATCAGTGAAGAAATGACTGAAAACTAGTAACAAAACATAATAATAATAAAAAATCTAAATTATTGACTAGACATAATGGTATAGAAAAAGATGCTTTCTGCCTAGGCCAATATCACAGAAAAGTATGTATTACAAGTATCTATCTTTCCTCAGTATATAAACAGGACTTTTCTCACAGAAGTCATGCTATGAAGTAGCTTATCTACACGGGCAAGCTTTCCTTGGCTAAAGAGTGCTAGATATTAGAAGGTACATAGCAGCTGTATATGAATGACCAGTGCATTTTAATTCACCATGATTCAAATCTGGCAGGCACAGAGAAACTTCCTCAGAATTATGAGATCACTACAAATTGGGATATATGCTCTTTTGTGTCACTGGCACCTCCGGGATGAATTATGCAGTGTGTTGTGGAAACTTTAAGAATATTAGTTAGAAGTCACTGCAATTCCCCTTCATGATTGGAATTCACAAGTCAATTAATTATCTCCCAGTCCAACTATTTACATTTGCAAGCAACATGAATGAAGCAGTCTTGTAGTGCAAAACTAGTAATCTTGAATGTGCAGATACGTATCCATGCTTTTTTAAATCCCTTCAGCAGCTTTTCAAAGGAAATTGCAGGTTGATGCTGGTGCCCTGTGGCAAAATCCTGTCATTCCTCCATATTTGAGAGGTCTAATCCTTGTTCTTGGACTCCTAATGATTCATTTTCATACTTAACATCTTATGTGGTATTGTGACCATGTTTCCAGTTTAGGAAGTTCAGGCTTAGCTATAGCTATGCCTTTATCATGCCAAGCAAATGACTGTGTTGCAATTTGTTATCTGTAGGGGGTTCTGACCCCCTTGCTCTCCTGAAAGGACAAATATATTTTGGACTTCTGAATAGGTCCAGCTGAACAGATATCAAACTACAGTACAGAACTAGAATAAACTATCTATCTACACTGGCTCCAGGGATAAGCAAATGCAAATAAACTAAGCCTGCTTCCAAGCTTGAAAAAGAAAGGTGACATTCAATCAGCTTCATCCCAAGTAAATCCAGATCACTCAGATAAGCAGAATAAACATACCAGTCCATAGTAATGAATCCTCTTGCTACGAATGAGAATGAATACAGCAGAAAGAACAAAGATTTAACAAATTTACAGTCAGAACTATGGAAAACCATATATAGGAACTAAGGTCTTTGTGTACGCAATGCTACCTTTTATTATTCCTTATTTGTTTTATTGGAGCCTCAGTTGTGGATACAGATCTCCACTGCGTGAAGACATAGGCAAGAAAATCTCTGTCAAAGTTGACAGAATGGTGGTAAAAGGCTAAATGTGCATCACCGATGCACAACATAACATATAAAGATGAAAATAACAATTTTCTGACAAGAGAAACAACACTGTTTCTTATTTTACTTGAATTGCTCTTAATTTACTCATGGATCACATCCACTTCCTATCATTATGTAGCTTATTTCAGGTTTCAGATCTGAATTTCATTCTCTATCATACACTCATACTATCATACACTCTGGTCACAGTAGATGCTGACTTGTGAAATAAGATTATCTAAACTTTCAGTATGCTCAAACCTTTCCCAGAATCCATTGGAATCATTTGTAATTTTTGTTCTGCTTGCTATTATTTTTAATTGTTTTGCATTATTGGGAGTCAGCTGCAGTAGCAAAGCTCTTTGATGTAATAGGTGCTAAGCTCCTACTGATGTCAGCAGGAGATATACGGGATCAGCACTGATCAGGTTTCACCCAGCAGTCTTTGTTAGGCTGACAAATATAGCTGAAGCTTGAGGGAGGAGAACCCTTTTGCAAATCTCTGTGGTCCTGAGTTATACACAAACGACAGTGTTCAGAAATTTAGGGCAAACTTTTCTGAAGAAGATCAAAATGAAAACTGTGGTTATGCTATAGTCTGTATGAAGTTCAATTAAATGTCACAGTAGGATAAAAAACTGCTGATATCAGCCTAAAATGAGAATGGAAATTATCCAATCAATCAATAGGGAAATTCTATGAACAATATGAAAACTCTACTTCTGCAGCTCTTCTCTAAAACACTTAGAACATTTTTTCCGCCTTGATGATTCCTTGCTGCTAATAGAAAATTTATCTAAATATAAAATCTATTTGTCTTTAAAAATATATGTAAGTGAAATCTGAAGGAATAGAAACCAAGTTTGTTCCCCAGTCTTCTATGCCTCTACCCCCATTTGATATCAGAGAAGATAATAGTGGCTGGCACTAGTAATCTTTTCCTAATTAAATCCCTAGTGTACAGAACAAAATATACACCAAGAATTTATTTAATTTAACAGTATCAATTTTATGCTATGATTTCTCCAGGGACTTGATTTTTGAGAGATAGCAGACTATACGTGGAGCATTTGTATTCTTTCAAAAATTTGTAGTTTAATTTATATTACCTTGTTTATTTATTTACTTTTAAAACATACCATCATTTTTTTCCCAAGGAATTCAGTAAATGTAACATTTAAATACAGTATTCTCTCCTATTTTTCTTCTACCATGAGGTTAGAATTGTATCAGTCTTGCTTGAACATAACAAAGTGCGGTTAATAAAACTAACACTTCAAGCCAGGTATTGGATGTGTTGCTTCTTGGAATCAGTCTTTTGATGAAGCAGGTCATGAACAAATATTTGAAATATGCTATCATCTCCTAGGATCTTACATAGTGATTTGATTAAACACTACAGCATGAAGCATTACAAAAAAATGTATTTTGCTCTTTTCACAGTTATTGCACAAATATGTTCTCTTCTTGAGGATTTTTAAAAAGTCCTCAATCAACCTTTCTTCTAAAGTAGCCCTAAAACGCAGCTGCAACTAAGTTTATCTTATAGCAATAGATTATTTAAAGGACTTTAAAGTGACTTGACAAAGGTGAAAATTTCCCATTTTAGCAGCTAAATAGTTATATAAATAAATAAACATAAAAATATAATAATAGAAGAAAGATAGAGAAGGGGCATTTCATTTGTTCAAATCTCTTCAGTGGCATAACCAGTCCTTTATTATGTTTTTCAAGGTTTATCATCTTGAGTTTTAGAAGTCCCAGGTGACTTATGTCTCTTCCCCAAGAGAGTTTTTCCCAAATTGAAATATCAGAACATGAGATTATTTCCCGAATTTCAGTTTAATATATATGTTTTTGATTTTCAACCTTTTATTCATCATTGGAGACTGATTATGTCAATCCACATTCTTCTCTTTCTTCAAAGTGTATAGAATTCAAATATTTGTAAGCTGAAGTCTAGTTTTTCAAAGTCACTAGTTCATAGAGTCTTTCTCTGTATAACAATATCTCCAGTTTCTAAAAATTTTTATTGTTTGTTTTTACTGGCCTGTATTTAATAGTTTTTCCCCAGCAACATTAAGTACAGAGATACCCCAAATACAGTGACCCAAATCCACACATGAAGATGACTTTATTATCTTGTAGATGCTTTGCATATGTGAGTCAAAACAGCATTTTTTCTCCTCTACAGCACATTGCAAGCTTCTTTATTGTCCACCATCACCCCAGTTTGGTTTTATTATTATGGGGTTTTAGGCTATTCACCACCATCACTAACTACAGAAAGGCAGCTGGATAGAAATTAAAACATGCAAAACCTCAACAACTTTCCTTCTGTTTTCAAGTCAGAAGGGTGCTACTAGAGCTCAAAAATTAATACTACCAGTCTGGGATAGTGTGTGAAGAGCGTATCAAAAGACTCATTACTGCAGAGCATTTCCATAGCTACTTCTATTGGCCAGTGTCTTATTAAGCCGCAAGTACAGTTATTACTGCTTTTTCCAAGATGTGTGCAGGGACATAACCACAAATAGGCCACCTGCTCTTTCTCTGAAATTTCACTCTTTTACTACTGTTATTGCTGGGGATGTAGGGAAACAAAAATTGCACTCTGTGCTGGTTGAAGTAACATGGCCTAACATGTAGTGCACACTTTAATTGAAAGGGAACATCTTACAACCTGAATTTCACATTAGGTACCACCCAGTATTGAATAAGTGGTGCTGTCCTCGAATCACAACTGATCCTTTATTACTAATGATCACAGAGGTGAAAAAAAGATTATTGGCTTAGGCCTATTGTACTTGTGTCAGAATTAGTTATACAGTGCTAAATGTGTAAGGTGGAAAACAGAGGCAGAGAGAACAACTTATGCAGAAAATTTACTCTGATCATTTATGATGTGCTCTGTACTATGCAGACTATGCACAGTAGGCTATGTAAAATATAGTACTTAGCTGTGAACAAAAATCAAGTTACATTCTTCACATCAAAATGTTAATTTTAGTATGAGGCATCTTCTAAAATGGCAACATAAAAAAATCAATTGTACACACTGGAGAGGGCTAGATTTAGCAGCAGGAGACAATGCCAAGAAAGCATATGAGAAGCACAGATCAAAGATAGGAAAAGAAAACAGAGCAGATGAAGGAAACCTTTAAAATATGCTTTCAAAATAGGTGGTCGATACTGAATTAAGAACAAGTAGTTTCATATAGGATTCTTTAATGATGAATTATAGAATAAAACTATTTCAGAAACAGCACAGCTTTCATTTCACATCACTATAATAACTTCATTAGTTGAACGTGGTGACAGAGGCAGAACAGATTAAATATTTGGGAGACAGCATAACAACAGCACAAAAGCAGGATCTCCTTTTGTCTGAAATTCATTCAGTAGACGGATACTCTTTTCCAGGACACAGAAGACCAGTAGCAGTGAACTGCCACTGAACTCTCTTTGAACTAACACTGGAGACCCCCTGAAGAGGGGCTCATCAGTTTGCTGTTTAAGGAAATTGCCTGGATCTACTACATGCGTAAATACTTCTACATATTCTACAGAATAAAAATGCAGAAGATATTGAGAGCCACACACGCTCAGTGCAGTGTGCCCTGAAGGTCAGGTCACCTTCCTCTGCACAGAACGTGTGGGCTCAGACCAGAGGACAGAACAGAGCTCAATTTTCCTTGCCATAATAAGCAGCAACTGCCAGAAAAACAGTAAGAACGATACTT
This sequence comes from Tinamus guttatus, assembly GCF_000705375.1. Next base: position 7,873 of record NW_010579711.1, read on the forward strand.
TTTCCTTATAACCCTCTGCCTAGCAAATCCTACTTAGGAAAAGTAGCATAGTCTCCAATGCCTTTCCTTTTCATTCTATTGAAAATTGATTTTTCTTCCATTTTTTTTAGTTTGAATCAATAATGAATTATTTGTACTTCTTCAGAAATTACTACTGTAGTCATGTTGCATCAAGATGACTATAATTTATTTGCTAATTAAAAAGAATCCAATAAAAGTAAATTCTATTCTCACCAAAATTTTAGCATATCTTTGAAAGCAGTACTTTAAATGTACTGAATAGTTCTCCAAAACAACAACATTTCAGAGACTGTAGTTGAGCAATTATTTACTACAATTTCCTCTCCTTTGCTCCAAGAAAAATAACTATTTCTGGTCGTCCCAATCCTGAAAGTATTTTTTAATTCAAGTGAATAGGCCACATGTCTTCAGCTCTAAGCTTTTATAAAAATGTTTGCAAAGCACTCTTGCCAAACTCATTTTAATTACTTGTGTATGTTTATAACTGCTCTTATAGGAGAATATTGCCAGTATAACTTATCTTTTCACACAATTTCATTCCAAACTATAGAATTTGATTTTCTCACTGGGAAAGAAAAAGACCATTTCCTTCTCCAGAGGAAGTTCTTAATCTAGTATAAAAAAAGCCTACAAATATATCTATACAAGCTATTTGTATATATACATATATATGTACATATATGTGTGTGTATGTTTGTATATACAAATATATACAAACAGCTTGTGAATACAGCTATCCAAGTCAAGCAGTTTCAATTTCCTCCTGTACTGAGCTAAAGAACTTGGATATTTTATGATAAACAATCGTTACGGAAGCATAGCCTAATAGTATATGAAAACAAAACCAAAACCTTACACACAAGAAAAAAGCCTTGATATACTCCAAAACATCAATGTGTCAATACATAAAACCTAAACCAAAATAACTGTTGGCTGTAATCACAGTCATTGCTTTGTTCTCCTCGCTGGTCCCATGAGCTCATGTGCCAGTACTAGGAACATGGTGGGAACGAATGGTTGGTGCCTGGGATGAAGGGCAGGCAATGGTAATGGACTTCCCGACTTGGAAGCAGCCCAGATTTACGCTCGATATCGATTATTGTGTAACCACAGCCTATTTATTAAATAGACAAAACTAGCCTGTAAAGTCCTTCTGGAGCTGCCCTGATCACCCTTGTGCACAGAACAGATTCACGGGCTCTTTACAGGAGGAGACACGTAGTGCTACAGGATTACTGGAGGAAGAAGCACAATAAAAGTGACTCTGTGGGCCAGCCAGAAGGAAAAACTGTAGTACTTAAAGGCGATATTAAAACTGTAAGTGCCCGTGCCAAAGAATACAGAGGGTAGTATTTTTCAAAGCTTTTTCTGGTGCTCTAAGCAAAGATACTATAACACAAGGTTACACAACAAGATTGAAACTCCTGAAAATAATAGCAGAAATTGTAATTTAAGAGTCTTTTGCTTTACTAAAAAGAGTAGAAAGGGAAGATATTTGTGAAATAGCTCTCTCTGCTATTAAAATCTATTTCAGATGCTTTGAAAATACCCTTCCCTGACAACAGTATGCCTCTAACACTTTGGCTCACCCTCTGAATAAGCAAGGCAGAACTTTTTCCATATATGAAGAAAACAAAACAAAACAAAACTTGAGATGATGCGAAAGAAACTGTGGGTCATTAGTTTTTGCTTCGTTTTCTTTTTCTTTACCCCAGAAAGGGGATGCCGACTTTTTACAGCAGACCATCACCCGAGACGCTCAGACGCGGAGGTACCAAGCAGGGTATCGCGAAGCAGAACGCTGCCTTCAGCGCTGCAGAGGAGCTCCCGAGGCAACACCCGGGGATTCAGCTATCCTGAGCCCGTGATTCGAATTCCTAGCAGTGCCCGCTGCAGAACGGGGCTGCCCCACAGCTTGTTTGGTTCAGCGTGTTAGAGTCCAGGCCCAGGCGCGCTCCCTGCCCTGCTCGCGCAACCCGCCGTCCCAGGCCCGGCAGGGGCCAGGCCCGGTGACAGTCACAGTGGCGGTAGGTACCGTGGGTGCCGAACGTTAATTTGTATTCTCCCGTTCATATATGAACACACACTTACACACAACTTCTTATAAAGAAAGGGTCCGCTAACATTACGGGAGATCATATGAAGACAGGCATTGCTATTGAGGTGAATGGGCGAGGACTTTTTTGCTTTAAATTAATAGTAGTTATTAAATTGTTTGCTTTGCACTTCTGAAATATTTAACAGTCCTTTGGTTAATTGAATTAATGTAATCATTTCTATGTCCTCTTTTCATTATGAAACAGAGGACTATGAAAAATGGCAGATTTATTTATTTATGGTCTCTAGTACTTTTTTTTAATGATGAAAACAAAGCCGAAAATAAAGACAAACACACACAAGTTATGTTCGCTTTTATCTGCTGGGCATCTTGACAGCTAAAATTCTTTGGGTCAATTTATTTGAAAATGGGAGGAAGTAATTCTCTTTAGAATCAATGAGTACTATGCTCATGCTCTACTACTATGCTCATGCTCTACTACTAGAAAATTTAGATATAAATTTAACCTTCCTATCAAAACACTTCCGTCAATGAATACACCAAATTGTCCTTATTTGCCATATAAACTTTACTTCTTTTACCGAAGAAGCAAAAAATTTGGAACTAACACAGGAAAAACATGGCTAGGTGAAAAAATGGTGTAAAATGCTAGGTCTGTTAAAACCCTCTAATATGAAAATGATAAAGCCAATACATTGACATTCACATCATCAAGAGAATATAACAAGACATTGTTGCTCTTTTGCTTTAAAGACCTACTGTGGGTTGGCCGCTGAGAGCCAGAGTTAATATTTACAAATTCTAAGCACATTCAATAACTCTGGATTTTTTTCGTTTACTGGGGCCACTGCTCTTTTTGTTTGAAGAGGGAGCAAAGCTGTGAATAATGCCTACGAGCAAAACTAACCAGAACTAACTGCCGTTTTTAATGTGAGACCTTCCACCTCAATTCCGCTTCCCCAGAGGCCGTCTTTGACTCCTTCCCTTGTAAAGCTCTCACGCTTGGCAAGCGGCGGTGCCGGCAGCCCTGCAAAGAGAGCGGTGAAGAGGCTGCTCTGGAGAGAGGTGAGCTCACCGTCCCCTTCCGACGCTTGAGAAGGAAGTTAGGTCAATGTCGCTCGGAATAATCGATTTCAATAAATAGGCTGTAGGAGGTTGACTGTCACTACAGCTAGCGAGGGCAGGCTGCATAGCTGTTTCGTGAGCTAGTGGAGGCTACTACTCGGTTAAAACAGTGCTCAGAAATAATTCGGGGTGTGATGCAAGACTTGCTGAACTGTAATGTACTATACCAGATTATTAGTGCCCTTCTGAAGCACTGTGGAGATCCAGGTAAAATAAGAATTTTCAGAATTATGCACACGTAACAGATACTACAGAAGAGCGATCGCACATGAATAAATTCAGATTCTCTCTCTGTGTCATAGGGGAATCAAGCAGTAAAGGAAAAGCCAGACCTTTTGCTGTCTCCTGAAAACAGTGCAAATGTTTAACGTTGTCAAGAATTAAAGAAGAATATTTTTAAAAGGAATGAAATTATCCACTTTTCTGATACAGACTGAATATATATGAACTGAAAATTTATTAAAATTTGATTGCTTTTCTGAAATAAGACGCTTCCTTTTTTATTATGCATTTTGTTTGAATTGAAACTTCTTTGACAGCTTTTGTGTTATTTCATAAAATATTTCTGGTTTTGCACGTCTATAGAACATATATGTAACAAATTTTCAAATAAATCCTCCATCTTCATTTCCATCGAAAAAATATGGATGGACTTTTCTATTTCACTGATAACTACGAATTCCAGGACATACATTGACTGATATGCCATATAGTGTTTTTTATTCACCAAATTATTGCTTCAGTTGAAATTTTTGCATCTATGTTGTTTTTTGCACATTGCAGCATTGATATCTCTGAGGGACCTTCCCACCTGTGGCTTCTGAAGTGCAATACCGCTGTGTCTCTAGCCTGTCTGCCAGCACTTGGTATTGCGCCCTTTGGACACGAAACAGTCAAAAGGTTGAGACGGTTGGTTAATGAATTATGAATACATTAAATACATTTTTAAAATGCTAGGGAATGTCCCATTAAAGCAGTGATTTGATGTTTGCTGGTTCATCTTCAATTACAGAAAATAACTGAATGCATGTAGTTCTCGTAATTTACCAAAATTTAGAGTAGTTCTTTCTCAAGTATAGCACAAACACCTCCTTCCCTACCATTCACTTAGGAAGGCAAAACTACATGCAAATGAAATGCAAAATATAAAGGTGTATTTATAAATGCATCTATTAACAAAATATTTGCATTTTACAAGCTTCTAACAGTCTTATGTAAATTAATATTGTTTTAGGCTAATCTGTCACTTCCTCACAAAAAGCTATTTTTCTATTACTTTAAAAAAATGTAGTATTAAAGTCACTGAATTTATTTTCTACAATCCAATAGAAAACTTTTACTTAAAACATTAATCTCTTTAGCAATTGCTCTGTTAAATGCTTCATATTTTATGATCTACTTCTTTTAAGGACCAGGACTTTTGATAAAAGGGAAAGATATCAGAAGAATCTATAGAACATCCATTCCTCTGCCTCATTTAGTAAATGATTTTACAAAGACCTTCTATATGCTAATACTTGCACTTCTATTTGTAGATGTACAAAAATGACCCTTCTTTTCTCATTTTTTTTTCTCAGACAGACAAAAAAAATCTATCATATTAACAACAGTGGACTGTGGCAATATACTTCAAGCTTTCTCCATGAAAAAATAGATTTTAAAAATCAGAACTACATTTTTTCTCTCTCCCTTTCTCATTCTGTTACAGCACAAAATACATATTGAAGGATATTAATTAAAATGATAGGAAATTCATTTTGTAGTAAAAGAAAAATTTCAAATTATATTTTCCAAATTATTTGAAAAAAAACTTGAAATTTTTGACTTGTTCCTCAAGTAAATTAGAAATTTATTGTATCATAAAAATAATTTTGTCTAGAAGCTTTTTGCACAAGTTTATCTGAGACAGTTCAGGAAGGACATACATAACCCAGGCTAACATTAAATATAGCCTAGCAAAAAGATAGAGATAGTATTTTTATTTATTTATTTATTT